>JARBDR010000314.1:0-72873 GCA_029721355.1 Tegillarca granosa | reverse complement strand
AATAGTCATACATGTAATATACAGGGATCACAGTCATATGTGAAATATACAGGGATCCAGTCATATGTGAAATATACAGGGATCCAGTCATATGTGAAATATACAGGGATCCATTCATATGTGTAATATACAGGGATCCAGTCATATGTGAAATATACAGGGATCCAGTCATATGTGAAATATACAGGGATCCAGTCATACATGTAATATACAGGAATCCAGTCATCCATGTAATATACAGGGATCCAGTCATACGTGAAATATACAGGGATCCAGTCATACGTGTAATATACAGGGATCCAGTCATACATGTAATATACAGGGATCCAGTCATACATGTAATATACAGGGATCCAGTCATATGTGAAATATACAGGGATCCAGTCATACGTGTAATATACAGGGATCCAGTCATACGTGTAATATACAGGGATCCAGTCATACATGTAATATACAGGGATCCAGTCATACATGTAATATACAGGGATCCAGTCATACGTGAAATATACAGGGATCCAGTCATACGTGAAATATACAGGGATCCAGTCATACGTGTAATATACAAGGATCCAGTCATACATGTAATATACAGGGATCCAGTCATACATGTAATATACAGGGATCCAGTCATATGTGTAATATACAGGGATCCAGTCATATGTGTAATATACAGGGATCCAGTCATATGTGTAATATACTGGGATCCAGTCATATGTGTAATATACAGGGATCCAGTCATACATGTAATATACAGGGAATCCAGTCACACATGTAATATACAGGGATCCAGTCATACATGTAATATACAGGTATCCAGTCATTCATGTAATATACAGGGATCCAGTCATACATGTAATATACAGGGATCCAGTCATACGTGTAATATACAGGGATCCAGTCATACGTGTAATATACAGGGATCCAGTCATACATGTAATATACAGGGATCCAGTCATACATGTAATATACAGGGATCCAGTCATACGTGTAATATACAGGGATCCAGTCATATGTGAAATATACAGGGATCCAGTCATATGTGTTATATACAGGGATCCAGTCATATGTGTAATATACAGGGATCCAGTCCATATGTGTAATATACAGGGATCCAGTCATACAGGTAATATACAGGGATCCAGTCATACAGGTAATATACAGGGATCCAGTCATACATGTAATATACAGGGATCCAGTCATACATGTAATATACAGGGATCCAGTCATATGTGTAATATACAGGGATCCAGTCATATGTGTAATATACAGGGATCCAGTCATACAGGTAATATACAGGGATCCAGTCATACAGGTAATATACAGGGATCCAGTCATACATGTAATATACAGGGATCAGTCATACATGTAATATACAGGGATCCAGTCATATGTGAAATATACAGGGATCCAGTCATATGTGAAATATACAGGGATGCAGTCATACATGTAATATACAGGGATCAATTTTCACAAGTTTTCAGATTTCACAAGTCTCGTTGTACATTTTTTTTGTACAGTAGTTATTGTGAAGAAGAAGCAGACTTTTTATGGTGTTAATTATCATTACTGGTACAATGGAGTGAATTGATGATGTTTAATGCCCCAGTCAAGATGCTCATTGATACAGTGACATCATTGATAGTTGTCATCTCTAGAACTCTGTGTCTGAAATATACACACATCTAAAATTCACATCAGTATTAATCTAAAATTTTCATTATTTCCTATAACTTATTTCAGGAAATTCATAAAATGGTACAGGTTCTACTCGGGCCTGTAGACTGGTCTGAATTCTAGACCCAGAATTAGACCAATTATTATTACCTCAATTCAATGATGGGGTTGATAGGAAGATAGGAATACATACAATTAGTACTAGTATGATATGTATGTACCTGTCTTGTGCCTGTGTAGTAGGAACCGCTGTAACCACAGTCCCTATCATAGCTACCTCTGGGAAACCAGTTGATGTCAGCACAGGCTGAATCACCGACATTCTGTCATCAACAACCTATTAATGAAAAAATAAATATCATCATTTTTGTATCAATAAATTATCATTATTTTTGTATCAATAAATATCATCATTTTGTATCAATAAATTATCATTTCTAAATGCAGAGTGCTTGGCAAAAGAACAATCAACACTGATTTTCAAATCTTGGATAGACCAATATTTATAACATGAAGTATAACATCAGATCCAATGAAGTCAGAGCATCTGAAAAATAAAAGGTTTCTTTCTCAGATCAGATCTAGTTTACTTAATGACTGGATATAATAATCTACTTAACATTAATACAGTGAAGCCAGGTATACCCAGGATTCAGTTTTTAAAGGTCTGGTTGTATTTATTACATATAAAGTATAATAATGCAAATTACTTTAAAAGGTCTCACAATAAAACAGCAGGGAGGTCAAGTGGAACATGTGCATGACACAGAATGTAAACTGTTGATAGGGAAAATAGTGAAGTTTTTTTTTTTTTTTTTAATTATTTTTTTTAATTCAATGCTTTTAAAAACACACACACACACACACACAAAAAACCAAATCCTAACAAAAAATTATTTTACAAATGAACAGTCAATGGTTAATATGTGGTTAGACATTTAATTTTAATTGAAAGAACGAATGATACATACACCAAACAGCTATCACCTACACACCAACAAGATTCAACTTTTTTTTAATGAATGAATGAATTTTATTTATTATTATTATCATAATTTTTTTTAATATAAAGTAGTTTTTGCAACAGGACTTCAGGAATCCATATCCATTAAATGTTATTGTTTTCATCAAATTCACAAAAAAGTTCAAATTAGCTAAATTCCAAAATTTTAGATTTTTGGCCTCTATTTTCAGAAATAAAGTAATTAAAATTTTAGTGTAGGTACAAATGGAAGTCCTTGAAAATATTTTGTCATGTTTGCATAAATTTTTTAATACAATATTATTTAGAAAAAAAATTTTGGAATCACAAAATAGGTAATTATAGATTGTAATGTACACACACAATCTTACACATTAGACGAAATTAATTTGATACATTTATAAATTTGATATGTATATAAGTTATGATCTTGCTTACAATTTATGATAAATTATACTATGTATAAAATTGTATATTATATTAAGTTATAATTAAGGTATAAGAAAACATGTTGTATAAGAAAACATGAGAAATAGTCTAATCTTGTACATTTTGTCTCGTGCATTATTTAAAAACGTATGATCGTACACAATTGATTTTTTTCGGTTAAATTTGACCTAATTTATATGACCCAGACATTGGCGAATTTTTTTTATTTGTTTATAATTTTAACATCATTTCATCCCCATCCAAGAATAAAGCTTGGTATATCAGATAAAATTCTCGGCCTCGTCAATGGCGGTATATTGTATTGGATCTACCTCACCGCGACTTTTTTTTAAATCGACAAGATTGCCAAATATAATAAATTTTAATTTTCAAAGAACTGAAGAGAGTAGATAAAGATGTCACGCGGACTTTACAACCGTTTGCATGTCTAATCATTGATCTGGTTATTTGGATTAAATATTCCGGGAAACTGCACATGAATGTTGGCGTTTTTCGCAGCAGAATTTCTGGCAGATTATTGACAGCTTACCTTCCAAAGAGACAGTGTCACTCTTCGTCAAAATGGCGGGCATCAATTAGCGATACATCCCACCCAGTCACGTGACTTATGACGTATAACAAGGACTTGTACATAGTATACATTGTATTTAGAATGTTAACACGCTGAATGGGAACACCTCACCTGGCCTAGAACAAAGCATGTTTATACATCGATATAAAGCCTTTATATCTAACCGGTCCGCGGTCCACAAAGGGACATTTTGACATGCATACGTTACTGTGATTTACTGCTAGTCCGGCCCCTTATGGTCACGATTGACACAGTGATCCGACATCAATCAATCTAAAGAATATCAGTAGGACGGCCAGCTTCCAACATGGCTGAATTTTCATAACTTTGGTCACGTGACTTTCGGTTTAAATTTAGGTACAAAATCAGAAACGATAGTCAGTCTCGAATTTTAAAGAAAACTGTAAGATGACATCGTTATAAATTTGAAACGAACAAATATTTTAAACAATAAATATTTTTTTCCTTCAATTAATCTACAAAATAGCCAAATATCTCGATTAAGTTACGAGATAAACGCATTTAAAGTCGAGGTTGCCTCACAGCTGTCGGACGACACCGGTGCTTCAGACACGTATTGTGAAAAAAATAGGACATATGATGGGTTCTTATTATTAAATTATGAAATAATTTTCATTTCTTAATGTGATCATATTAAAGTTTTGTCCGAAATCGGTGTGGGATGCGATTCTGTCAATTCAGAAAATAGCAGGTGTTGCTCAGAGTCCATGATAGATTTTTCGTTTGTGTATACTTACCTCCCTTGTTTACAGTTCTTCGTATGAATACGATTAAAAATTGACTTATTTCCTATGATATAATTTTTGTTTGCATACTTTAACTATAAAAAGAAAACTAAGATCCAAAAAGAAGTAAAAATTAATCGTTTTTCTTTTAGAAAATTCTAAATGCAACATTGTCCAAGGAATAGAGATGTAACACAGGTGCTCGGGAGTTATAAATGAATTCTATCATGCTATGGAAGCTTATTTGCAATTTTCACTTCATTTAGAATTTGTTTAAATCAAAGTTTAATTTCTAAATTTGAAACTATGCTAAAATTTCAAATTTTATTATCAATGCATTTTTTTTTCCTTTTTTTTTTTTTTTTGAGAAATGATAATTTTCTTAAAAATTCTTTTCAATGAAACAAAGGAAAAAAAATTATTCCTCAACCAAAGTTAAACATTTAGAACAAGTATTTCTTGCATGTGGTCAGTTACAAAGTTGCACTGGGGTTCAAATCTTCAACATGCAACAGCTGTGGGTTTAAACCTCAGTCAATTTATACCCAATCTTCAAAATTTGAAATACTGTCTCTTCACCTGAACTATTCATTTGGTGGACAGAATATCCACTGTTTCACTTAGTACCAGAACAATGTGACAGGGCAAGTGGTTTGCTTGTGTGTGGCATATGAACTCAGTGATCTTGCATCTTAACAAAATAAATTGCCCTGACGGTGTGATATTAGTAATTACAAGGCAGACCATTATAAATACTGGCACATCTCCTGCATAAATTATACTTGACTAATGAACTTGCTCTCATTGCAAAAAGCTGAAAAATTGCTGATGCGACATTATAGGACATAGCCATATAAACTGTATATAGAAATAATTCTGTAGGCATGGGTAGTCAGATAATCATCATGAAAAAATATTATAATTAATATAATAATAACATAAAAAATATAAAGAAAAAAATAAACAATAATTTTTTTTAATTAAAAAAAGTTAATTACTTATCTGTGGTTATGTGGAGTGGAGTTACCTTGTTTTACGCCCCAGTCAAAATTTCACCTATAGAGGAGGGCGCTTCTTAGAAAGTGGAGGAAACCAGAGTCTCTGCTGAAAACCACCAACCTTTGGCAGGCAAACTAACAGATCTTCTCACGCTGGGATCAGCCAAAGTGAATTTCGAACCTAGGTGGCAAGAGGTACTGTGATATTAAAGTGAGCTTTATACTACAACCTATAAGGCTCCTTATTTGTATTTGCAAAAATGTGTAATGTGCAAAATAATGAAAATATCAACAGAATTAAAAATGGAATATATAGTTCCAATCTGTACAAATGATTAATATCCTGGAATCAACAGGGGTTTTTAGTGTGTGTGCCAATGTGCTTTTTTTCTATTTTAGAATTCTGAAGTTTGCTTTATTTGAAAGCAATATTGATATCAAATACATTTGTATATATATATATATATATATTTTTTTTTGTTGTTGAAAAATTTGAGTCTAAGTTGTCAGCTAAATCTGTCACTAAAAGATGTAAAGGGAAGAAGCACTGTAGATTCTGAGTATTGAATGTACAGCTACCAATACAAGAGAGAAATTGAATATTTTTAATCTGTAAAATAAATTTCACAAAACAGAATTAGATATTTTCTGATTTTACATGACAGTTAATCATAGTATGATGACATGTTTGTCTGTGTTGCTGCATATGTTCTGACAGCTTCCTTGAGTTATAATAACAAACTCAGTATGCCATAATTCTCAAATAGATTTAGAAGAAACAACAAAGTAAATTTTAGTTCAAAACATTACATTCTGTTGTTAAGATGTTCAACCTGTTTTTCAAAGGTTATAACTGTGGTATGTAGGCAAAGAAGTAAATTTGTTCCTTTTTCATCTTGCAGTTGGAAGGACAATAGAATTTCAGACAAAGCATAAATGTGGACTTAAAATGTAGCATTCTTAGTAACCATACAGGTGAATGGCAAAGCTTTCTTGTATCTAAATCTGAAATTGTAAAGCTACATGTAGTGTTAGTGTTGAAAACAGATACTGTCTGATTTGTATAAATCTCATGTAGACTAGATAACACCACTGTATTGTACCTTAATAAATTACTACTTTTCTGACACAAAAGATATCAATTTCATCAAATGTTAGTGAGTCTAGAATCAGCTCAGGTGTCAAACATGTATCATAACAAGTTTTGAAGTTATAATGGCTTCATGCATAGCATATGCTAAATCCAAGATTTGGATACTCAGGCACTGCAGATTGCAAATAAACCTGAAAGTTAAGTTTAAAAAAAAGCAACTTAATATTTAGATGGCAAAGTGACATATTCACTGTCTCACAACTTGTAAATTCATAAACTTAAAACTGTTCGAGTTAGTTGATAATATTTTGTAAGTAAAAATTCTACTGTGAATTCATCTGTCTCTCCTTCAGTGTTAGTGCTGACCAATGGAACTTGAATACATGACACAACTGTATGCATACTAATTCAGTGGTCTAACTGTGGTTCTATGCTTTCTATGCTTACATATTGAGAACAAATCAGAAAATTTGATTTAAAAAAACACAACACAACAAACAATAACAAAAAGCAGAAGTTGGTCAATCTCTCTGCACCACTGAGCCACTATCACAAGTTGCATCAGGCAACTGGCTTAATCCCACTTTTAATCGAGCACCACACTCTCTACAAATACAATTAAAATCTTTCAAAGTAATAAAAGTGAAAAAAATTATTCAATTTTTGAGACAGATGAACGTATCTTAGTATTACTTTAGAGATATCGTGATGACTACAACAGTACAAGGGCCAGGAGGGCGATCTGTGTTTTGATTCCTGCGGTTGGATTTTCGTGGCATTTTTTTCTGCATAAAACTAAAATCGAAACAAAACTAAGTAAAAATTAATTTCAAACTAAAAAATTAAATATATAGAACAGTAATATATAAATAATATAAGTGCATATCCAATAATTAGTACGGTGTTTTGTTTTGTTTTCAAAAATTCTCGGCATGCAAGTGATCAAATTTTGTCAACTTCCCGTATGCAAACCGGTGCAAATGATGGTTTGTATCTGGTATCAAAATGACCGGTATTCTAAATACTATTGATTACATGTATAATTTTTTACCCAATCGGTGTGGGATGCGATTCTGTCAATTCAATTTACAGGGTGTAAACTGGCTCAGCACCGCCCATTTCATTTTGACCTTTCACAACACCCCGCATTATGTCAAGAATTTCGACGTTTTAATTTGTTTTGATGGGTTAACGATTGTTGTGGTCGTTTAGAAAAATCAATTATCCTTCTAATACATAAGAATTTTTATACAGTTTAAGTTAAAAAACCCATTTAATTAATGATTTATTACGATAACCACGAAATGCAAATTCTACGAGGTGACGATAAGGCGACACCTAGTGACCAAAATTGAATTATTCCCCTTGAAAGGCCCTGAAGATAAAACCGCGGTTTTAACGGAAAATATCGAAGCTGGCCGTCCTACTGAATATTACCTCAATGGGATTGTGTTTTTTCGCTTGTTTTATAAGCGTGCGTTTAACGTAAACGCAATGTTTATAACATAAACTTACATCTTGTTAAAGAATTGATCGTGCATATCAGGTGCACGAGAGATGTTTATATATAACGATCACTGATTGATTTGTTGTTTGAGTGGCAAAATGATCGATTGACAGACTGCCCTCAATTTTACAGAGGTTCCCCACGGGATAATGCTTACGGTTAACATACATCTGCACGATATTAATCTTATAACTAATTATACAATCAGCTCTGTCTTTACAAATCAATCGTTGCGTACAGCTGGTACAAATATTGTATTATGACACATAAAAAACGACACAAAAATAAAACGAATATTGAGCTTAATGAGATAATAATCATTAAGTTCATCAAGTAAAAAGCCAGGCTTTATAAGTATTAAACCAGGATTCCATCAATATAAAATCAACATTCCATTATGACATCAGTATTAATGTTTGTATTTCAGGGTGAAATTAACGATGTAACCCTAACCCTTATTTAAATTAAATAAAATGGAAGACATTTAAAACATGGATTCATTTTATTCCTTAAAAACTGCTACATGGTGAATAGTCCGTAAGTATTTAATCAGCGATCTTATAATAAATAAATAAATAAATAAATAAATAATATCAACATTTATAATGAAAAAATCAAGAGTATAGATATATCATCATCATCATCATCATCATCATCATCATCATCCAGCAAAAATAAAATATGAAAGTAAAAATATACATAAAATAGTCATTTAGTATAAATTAACCGTGAGTCCCCAAATATAAAATTAACAATCCGTAAGTGTAAAAGGAAGAAAAACAAATAACTTTAGAAGATAAATGAAAAAAAAATTCTGAGGCTATATCTAAGCAAATGCAAGCAAATAAAACACATTCTGTTAATTCAAATTCTGCTAAATTCTTCATAGATACTTTACAGGCTAAATAAAAAACAAATATACCAGTCCATGTCCAAAGCACAACCCAAACACCCAATACTACACCCACCCCCAAAAAAAGAAATAAAATAAATAAATAAATAAATATTTTAAAAAATGAATAAAAATAAATAAATAATAAGTAAAAAAGTAAAAACTTTGAAAAATGACCGATTTAGTCATACACATGAACTTCCATCAATGAACCAACTCTTCGAAATCGTTTCTCTCTTAATCGTGAGTATTTTCGCACAGGCTGACGACGGAAATAATAATTTATTAATATCTAGTGTCTAGCGTGGTTCGCCTACATTAGGTAGAAAATACAGGAAAAGATTCTGCTCCGGACACTTAATCCTTTCCAATTAAGATTTTACTTTAGTACTTCCTTCGTCACCGTTGGTTGTTTCCTGGCAACGGTTGTATATCCAGTACAGACAGGCAAAGAGAAGGCTGTGTGTGTGTTTATTTTCTCTAAAGTCACCACATAAAACCAACAAAATGTCCGAGATTGGCTCAGAAGATATGGATGAGGAACAGGGACCCTATTTGGGCGTATGTTTATTTTTCTTGTTGTTTATTAAGCTGGTTAAAACAACTTTTTGACCAGTGATTTTTAAAAAAGTTAAATCACTATTTTTATTTATTATAATCGCTATTGGAGTTTGTTCGGGGTCATTTGTAATCACCAGTTTTAAATTTACATGTGTTTTTACTAGAACAGAATATTCAAAAATATTAACAAGTCTTTATTTCTAATATTTTATAGCGAGACAAAAAAGTTTATTAGGATAAAGTTTCAACAATGTTTTCAAAAACTCTTAAAAGGATTTTTATGCCTTATTTCGTTTTGAACATTTAAATTATCTAGAAATGATAAATGGTCGACTTAAATTTTTGAAAAAGCATACAAAGTAACTCATTATGAAACAAATTTGAATTTGACTTGTTTCATATTAAGTTTCTCAATTAAATTTGTTATTTTCACCTTCTTGGGCCTGGTTGTAACTGGAAATAGCTATGCATATTCTTATTAGAATGTTTCTGTGCACAATAAAAAGTTGCAGCTATGGAGATTAGAAAAAATTATAATAGGATTAAAAGGGGAAAAAGAAAACTTTATATTGTTTATAAAACTTAACACTTAAATTTTAGGAATATGAAGGTGGCAGAAATGAAAATGATGAAAGGCATGGAAAAGGCAAAGCCACTTTACCTAATGGAGACACATATGAAGGAATGTATGACTGTGGAAAACGACACGGACAGGGAGTTTACAGGTATGAAAATGACAGACAAAATGTTTACAAGTTAGATAAAATGACAGGCAGGGTGTTTACAAATAAAAATGACACAACTATGGTGTTTAGAAGTAAGAAGGAATGACAGAGTGTTTAGTATGTAAAGTGTGTCATCTTAGAAATTTTTTCTGTTAATATGTAGGATATATTTTGACAGTAATAGAATAGCTATGCTTAATCAGTCAACTTCCTTCATTTTTTGGAGATTTTAAGGATTATTGTGCCTTGTTACAGTTTCTGTTGACATGACTTAAGTAATTGATGTTAAAGCTGATTCTTGATCTGTAGTTCCATTGTATTTAACTCCTCATAACATTGCATCTCTTATTAAATGAAATAATTGATTTTCACTGTTATCACTGTAAGTAATTGTCTGTTAATTAATCTGTGGATTGAGACTTAGTATTTTTGTGATATTTGAATGCTTATAACATTCCTTATGAAGATTAATACAACAGAAATGTCTTTATTTATATTCGTTGTGTAATATAGATGTGTCTGTTTTGTAGATTTAAAAATGGTGCCAGATATATAGGAGAATATATCAAAAATAAAAAACATGGTCAGGGAACATTCATTTATCCTGATGGTTCAAAATATGAAGGTGAGATTGAAAATGCAACCTATTTAAACCAAACCCTAACTTGCTCCAGAACATCTCTACACTTTTTTTTAATATCATCAGGATATATTTCTTAGTATAGTTCATTACGTTAACTTGTGTGATCTGAGTGCTTTCTATAAATATTGTCAGTTACAAGGCCTTGGCTTTGGAGTACATTTACAAATAAGAAACTGCTGATTATTAACATTTGGTAACACCTCTATTGCGAGTATTTCATTTATATATGGAGGCGGTAATTTCTGGGAATACTAAGAGTTAGCCATTCTCCTGCAAGCAAATTAACAAAACTTCTCACACTGGGATCTGTCCAAATAGAATATTGTACATATGTAATTCTGTGTATCCTACATATGTAATTCTGTGTATCCTACATATGTAATTCTGTGTATCCTACATATGTAATTCTGTGAAATGCACTGAGATTTGTAGGCAAATGTATTAGATAACTGAGACCTCAGAATGACGGAGATTTGACAAATATACACATATATTTTTCATTCAATGTGATTGAACTCTGTGACTATTTATTCATTACTTACAGTATTTGTTTAAATTTTGATCAGACTAATTCTGTTGTTTTTTTTAATTTCAGGTAGCTGGGTAGATGACCAGCGGTGTGGCTTTGGTAAATATACATATGTAAATGGTGACTCATACGAAGGTGACTGGAACAATCACGTCAGACACGGGAGAGGAACATACACATATAATGCAACTGGTACCAAATATGTCGGCAGATGGCAGAACGGTAAACGGGAAGGCCATGGAGAACTTATACATGCAAATCATAAATATGTTGGTGTGTTCAGAGATGACAAGGTTTGATATTTCATATAAATGTTAACTATTTTTCGTAATATGACAGATTTTATGACTGAGTAATTTGAGGGATTAAAATAAATACTAAAGTTTATGAAATAAAATTAAATAAACGACTAGAAATAAGTAGTAAATGCCATTGTATACATACAAATACTGGGTATGGATGAATATATAAAATATGTTGATTTATCTTGTGTAAGTATTTGAAGTTTGATATTGATATATTTAGCTAACTTACAGTAACACAAAGACAAATTACTCCACTTCACTCCAATCATTTAATGGCTCATACAATTCTGTTAATTTAGGAATCATTTTTTAAAATTTATTTCCTTTTTAGATAAGAATTTGTATTATTTAATGTAATTGATTTTGTGTATTGTTTTACTTCTACCTACAGCCATCAGGAAAGGGTAAATATGTATTTGACATCGGATGCGAACAGCACGGAGAATACATAGGTGTAGAAGGAGTAAGTACTCCACTGTGTCTTTATATTGATGTAACTTTGTCAAATATGTAATATTGTCATAATAATTTGAAGTATAAATGTATAGTTCTTGTGTTTTCTTTTGTATAGTCTGATTTATTACTAAACCCCTTTATGACACCAACATTTGATTAAATAAATTCTTCATTAATCAAGGTTTTATGTAATTACAAAATAATTTGACAATCTGGATCTAATAAATATTAAAAGAATCTTTCACTACTTGTGGTGCAAGATAGGGAAATCTCAACCAGAGTTCTAGTATATCTGGTCCAAAACGAGGCTTGCCGAAATATCCTGCACCGCTCTTTATATTGAAATTTCTATCTGGGGTGCAAGAATTTTTTATCTGTCTATACATGAAGTAAAAGAATTCACAGGTTCCTATAGATTAGACAATTAAACACTGTCACTATAAGCAGGTTTGACATGATAAAAATCTCTTTGCATGCATTGTCTAAATGCTTCAAACTTTAAGTATATAAAAATTCAGTCATGGTTATTGACAATCGCTGTTTCATGATTATTGGTTGATTAGTCATGATTGTTGGGTAGTCAATCAGTCATGGTTATTAGGTAGTCACTCAATCTTGATTGTTGGGTAGTCACTCAGTGTTGATTATTGGGCAGTCACTCATAATTGTAGGGTAGTCACTAAGTAATGACTATTGGGCTATTAATCATTATGATTATTGGGTAGTCACTTTGTCATAATTACTGGGTAGTCACTGTCGTGATTAATGGGTAGTCACTCAGTCATGATTATTGGTTGATCACTCAGTCATGATTATTAGGTAGTCACTCAGTCTTAATTATTGGGTAGTTACTCAGTCTTGATTATTGGGTAGTCACTTAGTCTAGATTATTAGGTAGTCATGTTGTTGTGATTATTGGGGAGTCACTCAGTCTTAATTATTGGGAAGTCACTCAGTCTTGATTATTGGGTAGTCACTCAGTCTAGATGATTGGGCAGTCACTTAGTCTAGATTATTGGGTAGTCATGTTGTCGTGATTATTGGGTAGTCACTCAGTCTTGATTATTGGGTGATATTGATGTAATTTGTTATTTTTTTTATAGGATAAAGAAGACAAAGGAGAAGATGAAGAGCCTTCCACAAACATCATCCCAAAATGGAAAGCTGGACAAGTAACAGCAATACACCTACAAACTGAGGAAGAAGTGGATGATACAAATGAGAACAAAGAAGGGGAGACTACTGAAGGTAAATATTGAGTCTGTTAAAGGGAGATAACTTTAGACTAACCTCTACATATACCATCTAATATACAATATGTATAATTGTATTTCCTGTGTTACATAATTAACATGTCAACAAGTGTATCCAATAAATGACTAATATTTTTATTTACAGTAGAAAAAGTTCTGTGAGAAAGTAATATTTGCTTTAAATGATTCTTATTTCACACACACACACACACACACACACACACACACACACACACACACTTCAAAGAGAAATCACAGAGTTATAAAATAACATCAAAATCATTGGGGAGGAAATGAAACAATGGAACTGGATAATATAAGTTATATAACGGTGTTTGGTTTATCTTGACGGCATCCCTGGGAGTGAAATGAAATGGGGGATCAGTCGGATATTTTATCATGGATAGGTTCAATTCTCCTTTTAGAACAAGTCACGTTATAATAAATTTAAATTTGCTATATTAATATTTATATATAGAAGATATACATTTTTTTACCTTCTAGCTCTCACAGACCTGTGTTGTTTTGTTTTTCTTCATCTGCATGTCCAGATTTATATATATATATATATATAATTTTATTAGATTTAAGTTCCCTGTATTAACTTTCACACTTGTTTAGTCATCATGACGTTTCTTTATTCACAGACTGACCTAATGAAGTTTTAACACAACAGGTAACATGTCCATTAACAGACGTACCATTCTGTAGTAGCATGTCAATTTTTGTTTAAGCATGACCAGTTTTGTTTTTGTTTTTTGTTTTTATATTTTTTGTATAAACATCTGGCCATGGAATCATAAAGTATAAAAGTGTTGACTGAAATTTAAAAAAAAAATGGATAAAATATGGGAGGTGTACTCAAAAAGAAAAATATGTATATATCAAGAAAAGAAACAAATAATCATCGGAATGAAAAAAAAGGTGATAAAAGTACATTATAATGAAACAAAGAGATATCTTAAAATCTGTCTAAACTGAACGGATTGGTGGGGATTCATTTTATATGTTGTATTGACCTGTGAAACTTTATCTAATCAGAACAAAATCTTCAGTTTTGACTATATGCCGTTAGTTGTCAGTTTAGACAATTTTCTCCAAACAGAATTTCTTATTTCTTAAATGCACTTGTCCTCAGAGATTTTGAATGTCCTAACTCTCAGACTGTTGAATGACGTCCTGGCCCTCAGATTATTGAATGTCCTAGCACATAGATGGTTGAATGCCCTGGTCTTAAGATTATTGAATGCACTAGTTCACCAGTGTTTTTTAATGGTATAGCCCTCATGTTTCTTAAATGCCATGGTCCTCACATTTTGATCTTCAGATTCCAGACATACCTGATCTTTACGCTTTATATGAAATCTCTCTTTTGTTTAGATGAAAAACACAAATTTTTAAAAAATGTGAAAAAATTGAACAGACAAAAATATTGAATAGAATGTTGTCTTTGCTATGAAACAATTATGATTCCAAAGTCAGATGTTTTAGCATGTGATCAAATTATTATTTATCAATATATATCATTTGTTTTTGCTATTTTGATTTTTCCCCATTTTTAAGTTTTTACACCCAAATTTCACCTCTTAGACTCTGTGGAATAAATATATCTACTGTCATCGGGCTGCTGTTCTTAACATGGAATATGGTTTCCATGGTAACATTTTCAATACAAGTTATGGCATAATTATATTTGTTTCCATGGTTACATTTAACCTCATATGATAAAATCACCAGTAACTGAGAGGTGAGATTAGGGTAAACTTTGATAAAATGTTAATTTTGAGAATTTTGTTTTTCAGTAACTATAGCGATTTTATGTTTATAGTTTTATTGTGCATACGAATACAATGATTTGTTAATTGGGTCAATTATATATATGTACTGGTTGTTGAGAGAGAAATCTTTGTAACATGTATCATACTAGTTATAATATATTTACCAGAAATCATATAAAGTTAGTTAATAATATAGATAATTACAGTATAATACAAATAAACAGGAAACATTTAACAGCATTTTGTATTCCAGGATTCCAAACTTCTTCTGTAGAATTTTTGGCTAAAAATGCTCATTATTTTCTTGAAATTGATGCTGGTTAGTGTTGCCTGTGCATTTTCCAAGAAATGCTATGAATTTCAAAGACAATATAAACAAGCTATAGAAGAAGCAGTCCTCATACATAATGGTGCAAAATGTTTCTAATTGGCTGGTTGACAGAATAAGTCCTGGTTTACATATATAACAGTTCTAATATGGTGGATCAGGTTAATGGGATTGATAGGTCTACAATAGGCAAGGATTTGATTAATGGGACTGGAAGAGTAGAGGTTTAACTGTGCTGGGGAGATGGAATTAGAATAATTCTACATACAAAATCTTTGTTTGTAATGATAAAATATATACATGTTATGTAAATCAAATCAATTGATACAAGATATGTATCTTGTTCATAATATTAAGTGCTACTTCAGTAAAATTCACGCCAATTACCAACAACAAAATTAAGTCTGATTAAGTTTGATAGAAGCAAAACAGAAAAAAGGGTTCATTGCTACAGTAGATGCTGATTCAAGGTCATTAAAGGAAAAGACAACTCTTGAAAAAAAAAACAACAACAAATTCATAAGCATGAAGACCACGTGATCAGTGCATGTTTGTCCTTTATATGTGTACATGTAAACGTCACACACACAAAGCATGTGCCTGTTTCACATATACCTCAGAATGTCCTGATATATCAGTTAGATTATGTACACATAAACATTATGCACAAAGCATGTGCCTGTTTCACATATCACCTCAGAATGTCCCAATTAATCATAATTATATTTACCTAAGTGTATTGTATCTATATACAGTGTTATAAATCAGTCATACATTTGTTACAACGTACTATGTCTGTTATTTTCACAAACTATATATTACACCACAGTCCTGCAATAACTGGAACATGTATTTCTTGCATTATGGCAAGAAAATCAGTTAATTATTATTAACTAAAATTCTAAATTCTAACCGAATATCACTGAGTCAATAATGAGGTTATATAAGGGAGACAACTCTAGATATTAGGGGATTCTCAAAATATACATTGGACTTTTTTAGTACACAGGTTCTGGACAAATACATGTTATTTTTAATCCAGCAGGTAAAGGGTCTATTTGTATATGCATACATGTTGCTTGATATAAAATATTATGCGATTTAAATATGCAGAAAATGACTGAATTTGACACATCTGATTCACCCCGTTTACTCTTGACTCTGTAGTCCAAAATCCACTTTTGGTTTTTGCAGGTCTGATCTTTAGGTCTTTATTGGTGGTTATATACTGTTACACACAGCGATGAGTACCTGAGTGTTAAATATCTGAAATACCAAGCTTTTAAATAGTATCTTTTTGTCTGTTTTAGGTGAACAACAAGAACAAACTGGTGAAACACAGGGTGAACAACAACAGGCTGGTGAAACACAAGGTGAACAAGAAAAATCAGAAACACAGGGTGAAGAAAAAACTGAAAACCAAGAAGAGACAACTGATGAACAAAAAACAGAAGAAGCTGAAAAACCAGCAGAAGGTGAACAGACAGGTGAAACTCAGGAGGAAGGAAATCAGGAACAGTCTGAGGAACCAACACAAGAGGAATCAGGGGGAAATCAAGAACAAGCTGAAACAGAGGAACAAGCAGAATGAACTCAACAGCAAATAAATAGATATAATTAATTAATGGGGTTAGGGTGGGGTAAAGAAGATATGAAATAAGGTTATGGATTTGTCTGAAGGTCAAATACCAGAAGAGTTTTACAAATGTTTAATATCTTATAAATCTGTAACTTATGATGCTAAATTGGACTTTAGAAGATTCAGAAGGAATTAAAAACTTTATGATAATTAATGCCTTGTGGACAGCTTCCAAGCTATTTGTTTTTGTTCACACCCAGGTAGACTTATTGTTCACTAAACAAACTTTTCAACATATTTATATTTGTACATAAAAAATAAACTATCATCATTATTGTATTACTATTTTTATTTTATTGATTGACTAAATTTGATATAAAGTCATTTTTGTTATTTCTGATGTTTTTACCATTGTCTCTATCAGAGGACTGTATCAGTTATGTAAGTCTATGTGACAAGTGGCATGGTGGCCAATCACTCCCTCATCTGACCAACTGCTTGCTTACAGGATACAGAACCTCTCACTAACTAGGTTAGAATCTTGCTCAGGCTGACCGTAGTGTGAGGAAGTTTGTCAGGTAACTTGTTACATGTTTGTCAGTTAACTTGTTACATGTTTGTCAGTTAACTTGCTAAATGTTTGTCAGTTCACTTGTTAAATGTTTGTCAGTTCACTTGTTAAATGTTTGTCAGGTAACTTGTTACATGTTTGTCAGTTAACTTGTTACATGTTTGTCAGTTAACTTGTTAAATGTTTGTCAGTTCACTTGTTAAATGTTTGTCAGTTCACTTGCTAAATGTTTGTCAGTTCACTTGCTAAATGTTTGTCAGTTCACTTGTCAAATGTTTGTCAGTTCACTTGTTAAATGTTTGTCAGTTCACTTGTTAAATGTTTGTCAGTTCACTTGTTAAATGTTTGTCAGTTCACTTGTTACATGTTTGTCAGTTGACTTGTTAAATGTTTGTCAGTTGACTTGTTAAATGTTTGTCAGTTCACTTGTTACATGTTTGTCAGTTCACTTGTTACATGTTTGTCATTTGACTTGTTAAATGTTTGTCAGTTCACTTGTTAAATGTTTGTCAGTTCACTTGCTAAATGTTTCTCAGTTAACTTGTTACATGTTTGTCAGTTCACTTGTTACATGTTTGTCAGTTCACTTGTTAAATGTTTGTCAGTTCACTTGTTACATGTTATTCAGTTTGCTTGTTAAATGTTTGTCAGTTCACTTGTTAAAGGTTTGTCAGTTCACTTGCTAAATGTTTGTCAGTTCACTTGCTAAATGTTTGTCAGTTAACTTGTTAAATGTTTGTCAGTTCACTTGTTAAATGTTTGTCAGTTCACTTGCTAAATGTTTGTCAGTTCACTTGTTAAATGTTTGTCAGTTCATTTGTTAAATGTTTGTCAGTTCACTTGCTAAATGTTTGTCAGTTCACTTGTTTGTAAGTTCACTTGTTAAATGTTTGTCAGTTCACTTGTTAAAGGTTTGTCAGTTCACTTGCTAACTGTTTGTCAGTTCACTTGCTAAATGTTTGTCAGTTAACTTGTTACATGTTTGTCAGTTCGCTTGTTAAATGTTTGTCAGTTAACTTGTTAAATGTTTGTCAGTTGACTTGTTAAATGTTTGTCAGTTAACTTGTTAAATGTTTGTCAGTTCACTTCTTAAATGTTTGTCAGTTAACTTGTTAAATGTTTGTCAGTTCACTTCTTAAATGTTTGTCAGTTAACTTGCTAAATGTTTGTCAGTTAACTTGTTACATGTTTGTCAGTTAACTTGCTAAATGTTTGTCAGTTAACTTGTTAAATGTTTGTCAGTTCACTTGTTAAATGTTTGTCAGTTCACTTGCTAAATGTTTGTCAGTTAACTTGTTAAATGTTTGTCAGTTCACTTGCTAAATGTTTGTCAGTTCACTTGTTTGTAAGTTCACTTGTTAAATGTTTGTCAGTTCACTTGTTACATGTTTGTCAGTTAAATTGTTACATGTTTGTCAGTTAACTTGTTAAATGTTTGTCAGTTCACTTGTTAAAGGTTTGTCAGTTCACTTGTTAAATGTTTGTCAGTTCACTTGCTAAATGTTTGTCAGTTCACTTGTTACATGTTGTCAGTTAACTTGTTAAATGTTTGTCAGTTAACTTGTTAAATGTTTGTCAGTTCACTTGTTAAAGGTTTGTCAGTTCACTTGCTAAATGTTTGTCAGTTCACTTGTTAAAGGTTTGTCAGTTCACTTGCTAAATGTTTGTCAGTTCACTTGCTAAATGTTTGTCATTTCACTTGTTAAATGTTTGTCAGTTCACTTGTTAAAGGTTTGTCAGTTCACTTGCTAAATGTTTGTCAGTTCACTTGTTTGTCAGTTCACTTGTTAAATGTTTGTCAGTTCACTTGTTAAATGTTTGTCAGTTCACTTGTTAAATGTTTGTCAGTTCACTTGCTAAATGTTTGTAAGTTCACTTGTTAAATGTTTGTCAGTTCACTTGTTAAATGTTTGTCAGTTCACTTGTTAAATGTTTGCTGTTTTCTGGTTACTCTGGTTTTCTTCACCATCCAAGAACTGACTGCAATAATATGCCAGTAAGTGAAATAATCTTCACATCAGTCATGTGACAATCTTAAGCCAATGATATATCAGTCATGTGACATTTGGTGCCATCTTGTCTCAAGGATTGTACATTTCTTCTGCTTCACAATTAATATGGAAAAATGAAAAAAATACCTGTTGTATTATGCAGGATCATGATGGGATCTTAACAAACTACATGTACTTAGTGTAATATTGTCTCATGGCAGGATAGAGGCAGTTGATTTAATGTTGTTTTACATTACATCAGCAATTTTTAATTCATCTGCGATGCGACAATTTTCATTAAAGATTTTTCTTCACACAAGTTCATGTGTGTGTGTGTATGTGTGTGCAAATATTTCATCTGCATTGAACAGAGTGAACTTGAGTGCAAGTGGCAGTTAAATATCATAGACCACTAAGTCTATTATACTGGAATTAAGCTAACCAGTAAGGGCCTTTCCTAATTGCTGTCAACTGGGGTTAAATGCCCAAAGTCTAAAGGCTAACATCTTTACTACACACCCTGATTGCGGCAGTGATAGATGTTACAGATTTTATCTTGGAACAAAGGCACAGTTCTGTATGTCTGACAGCTGAAGATCCATTTTGTTCTGTATGTCTGACAGCTGAAGATCCATATCGTTCTGTATGTCTGACAGCTGAAGATCCATATTGATCTGTATGTCTGACAGCTGAAGATCCATATTGTTCTGTATGTCTGACAGCTGAAGGTCCGTATTTTTCTGTATGTCTGACAGCTGAAGATCCATATTGTTCTGTATGTCTGACAGCTGAAGATCCATATTGTTCTGTTTGTCTGACAGCTGAAGATCCATATTGTTCTGTATGTCTGACAGCTGAAGGTCCGTTATGTTCTGTATGTCTGACAGCTGAAGATCCATATTGTTCTGTATGTCTGACAACTGAAGATCCATATTGTTCTGTTTGTCTGACAGCTGAAGATCCATATTGTTCTGTATGTCTGACAGCTGAAGATCCATATTGTTCTGTAGGTCTGACAGCTGAAGATCCATATTGTTCTGTAGGTCTGACAGCTGAAGATCCATATTGTTCTGTAGGTTTGACAGCTGAAGATCCATATTGTTCTGTATGTCTGACAACTGAAGATCCATATTGTTCTGTATGTCTGACAACTGAAGATCCATATTGTTCTGTATGTCTGACAGCTGAAGATCCATATTGTTCTTTATAAAGTAATTTACACTCTTGGGTTACTTTAATGAATTTGGACTCTAGTTGAATAAAAGTGAGGAATTTTAACTGACAAGGTGCTTTCAATTGCACATTCACAGTGCATTTTAACACCTAGTTTCAAATCTCACTTTGGCAGATCTTAGTTGTAAGATGAATGATAAAGATTGAAAAGTTTTTTCTTTAATCTGGTTTTCTCCACCATCCCAGAACTGACTGCCTCAACTTATGTAAATAAATCATGACTACCGGTATAGTAAAATACCAATACTCCACCACTTAAGAGTTGAGTAATGGTGTTTAACAGGTTCGAACCCATGACCTCCCATTTATGGAGCGAGCACTACCGCAGTCTTCCCATCATCAAAGAACTAACCACTTCAATGTCAGTGTAATGTCTTAACAGGGAAGTTAAACACACTACTTCGCAATATAAGAACTAACAATCTAAATTCAAGTGCAATATTCTGACTGAGAAGTAATAAACCATTACTTTATTCTCCATTTACACGTCACACAAATTGTATAATACAACCAATAACAACTTCAATAAACTTAATTTTGGTATCTCAATGTTTTAAAACTGCATTAAGTTTTCCAAAGAAAAAAATTATAACAGTGCTTATCAAATTAATAATGTTCCTAATGAACAATGTTACATTTGGTTCAACGATAAAAGCTCGAATAAATACAAAAATTACAGTAATTAGCCAGCAACATGCAGCATTTAGGATCTAATATTATAATAAAAGTTTATTGCATCAGCATAAAGTACATGCTATAGCATACATAACAATATAATTTGACAGCAATGGTAGAGAACGACATCAAATATAGCCAGTATTAATAATAACAATAATAATAAATCATGTCATTAGGATAGTTCTTGATTTCCATGCCTCTGTCAGATATTTGCAGAGTTTTGGGGTTAATGTTTCTGAGTCTGCTTTGAGTAAAGTAATAAGTTTGTATTTATTTGGAAACGAATGAAAATAACGCGGTAAAAAGCTTATTCTCTGAGACCGGAAAGCTGGACAGACCAGAACAAAATGATATTCCATTTCAACACAGTTCATGTTACAACATCTACATAATCGTTGATATCTCTGAATTCCTCGTTTCACCTGTCCTTTTTTCATAATTAAATTTTAAACACACATATATTATGACTTTTACACTGAATAAAAAACGAGCACCTGCCCGCAGCCATGCTGTCACTTGAACATTAGAACATGGTTACGTCATAAAAAACCGGGTCATTTAAACACAACTTTCAAAAACGGTGAAATAGGATAAATTAAACACAGAACTTCGTTGAATTTGTCACTTGTGACTTAGTAAGGGATACATAACACCATTTCAAATACATCTGGATATTAATGACAGACAATTCATGCAATTTGTCATGTTTCACCTTCAATTCATGGGATTTTCCATACATCTGTGCCCATGCTCCAAGCTCATAATAATCATCGTTACACATTGACCAACCGGTTAGATGATTCTGTTTATTTACAGCTAAAAGAAATGAAATTTTAGAAAATGAATCTCACAGATAGAAGATATCTATTTAAAATCAAAGCACAGACAGTGCTGAACGTAGGAAAGTTGTCATGAAAGCCTGGTAACCGGGTTGATATCAATACTTAGTCGAGAAGAGTGGAGTGGAGGAATGGCGCTTTACATTCCTGTCAAGATTCTGTCACTTAAATGTCATGGTGTCAATGACATGAAAAGACATAATGCTTTAAATTACTACTATCATCTTTTAAAAAAATACGCTATTTTTCTTCTCTTATCTTCTGGAGCCACTGGGGTCATGGATACCAAGTGGTCTTAAGGGTAATCTTACAGGGAACAGTGCCTTTTAGTGCCTAGATTCAAATGCTGCTTGGGCAGATCCTAGTGTGAGAAAGTTTGTCAGTTTGCCTGGCAAATGTCAGTGGTTTTCTGGGGGCACTTTGGTTTCCTCCTCCATCTAAGAACTGACTACCTGGATATGTGAAAGAGTCTTGACTGGTGCATAAAATATCATTGCCCCACTACCCTCAGAAACCAATTTGCTATTTTAAATGAAATATGTTTGGATGAATCTTGCTTGATGCAGATTCCAAACTGGCATCTTTAGCAACATTCAATCAATAATGACCATTACAGCAAAAAGGGAAAATGACTTCTGTAGTTTCTGATGACTGATTGATGCAAAAGACACCTCTGATAAGATAAAAAATAAGAAAGGACATGAGAGGACCTTGACCTTTGGTCTTGACCAATATTACCTTGAACTATATATTAAAATGATCATCATATCAATACCTACAATATTCATTACATGCCTATTCAAAAAAGTAATAACTTTCAAGATAATTAACAATTTAAGCCTTCTTTTACAGTTGTGACCTTGACCTATGAACCTATGGCCTTGAATAATATATCAAAATGGCCATTATTAATACCTACAATATTCTCATATACATGTCTATACAAAAAGTTAATAGTTATCAAGATAATTAACAATTTAAGCAATCTTATGTTGCTATGACCTTGACCTTTGAACCAATGACCTTGAACCATATATCAAAATCATTATCATATCAATACATACAATATTCTAATATACATGCCTATACAGAAAGTTAAAAATATACTTGTAGAAAATTTAAAAAAAAATTCAGAAAATTGAAAGACTTAATGCAGCTTTAAAGTCACTGCATGTTGAATCCAAAAGTTTGGACTGTTTATTTAACATGTGATAAGTCCTTCCCCTAGTTGTACCAAAACAATTTATTTTCAATGTAAAATTTAGTAAAAATGTCAATGTCAAATTAAACAAGAAGACATTGTCATTTAGACCCCCCACTCTACTAACTTTCTATTTTCCACCAATAGTTTCAGTGATTACAACTTCTATTCAATATCATGTTAAACTTATAGAGTCTTTTGTTATCTTAACAATGACTGGAAAACTATAATGTTTTTAAACGACATTTCATATTTTAATCAAAATATCAACAATATCCATAAGTAGTAAACATTTTTCATCAGCAACACATAGATAGAACTTGATTCTTTTGCTCATGTTTTTTTTTTAATTTTTGTTGTTGATATTGTTGTTGTTGATGTTGTATTCATTGAAAACAAAAGTGATTATAAGCTACATGTATTTAGATTGAAATGCACTTATATTTAAAATATATAACATCATTTTGAAAAACAGGAAATAATCAAAGAGAAAATTTATTCATCATCATCATTAAGAAAATTCACCATCATCCCTAGCATAAAATCAACATCATTAGCAGCAATAATGCTGCAGCATACATCATGACCATTGTCATCAGCAGCAGTAGCATCATAATCATTGTCCCCCCCCCCCTTTTTTTTTTTTTTTTTAAATATTTGTATAATAAATAATGTATATTTTTTAGGAAAAATAAAATCCTACACCAAAATACCCACCCAATATAAAGAACTCCATCAAAGATAACAGTAAATTGATAATAACCACAAAAAAGAATTTTCTCAAAATCAGTGTTTTCTTTTTTAAATTGACATATTTACCCCAAAAATACTAAACCACTTAAAAAAACATGTATATATGTTAAACTTCTTTTAATAATTACATGGTATCTAAAGTTTCTACAGAAAATCCTATTAAATAATTAAGCAAGTTCGTTTTCTCAAAATGTACATTTTTCATTTAAAATATGCATTTTTACTAAGAAATACTAAAATTGCAGGTATTAAAATGTTGCAGAGAAATATGTAAACACTTTTGAAGTAATAGCACTATTTCTTTTTCGTTTTTGGTATGAATTTATTAATATTAACTTGCTTTTCTTAAATCAACATGTAAAACATGTAGCAAACTTTAACACAAAAGGTTAACATTTTGTTCTAGATGGGTTTTCTGGTCAATAAATTATGTAAAAACATATACACATGTTTAAAAATAAATTAGAATAATATTTTCTTTAAATCAGAATGAAAAATCCTTAAGAATTTTAACTGTTTGAAAAACTTTAACGGAAAAACTTAACATTGTACTTGTGACAGACAAACGGACGAACAGACGGAACCCATTTCTATATCCCCCGCCAACTTCGTTGGAGCAGGGGATAATTATCTACTGATACATCACGAGCTATTATGATTTAATTGTATTATAATTCTGAAAATTTTTGAAACATTTTCCAAATCACTCCACACATACTTGATGGAGTACTGACTATGTGGTGCGTTGATGTATGGTCCGTCGGTTGATGAACACCGTTAGCAGCTAAAGTAACTGTAAACAATTTGTAAATTTAAGTAATGAGGCTTAAAATATATAGAAATTTAATAAAAATTTAATTGATAAAATTCATAATAAAAATACCATTATTACAGTACATATATATAATATCTGATCTTCCAACTTGACTGGTATACATGTATCAGTAAATGGTTTTTAACGCTTTCTTTACTTTAACAAATTTTATGTCACAAAAATTAATAGACATGTACAGTAAATAGTTTATCCTAAGGAACCTCTACTATACCAGGTTTTCTGTCAATGTTAGCTTCTCTCTTAAGCTTTGGCTGCATGGCAAAATGGTCTAAATCACAGATCTAGAGATATCACAGGCCTAGAGATAATAGACAAAATTTCACTGCCTTGGTTCTATCTAATCCTAATGTGAGAAATTTTGTCGATTCCCCTCCTGATGGATGGTACTTTCAGATAAATTTGCACACTGACAAATTTGTAAAAAAATTCTACCTGGTATGTTTTATCATCATTTTCTTTCAAAACAGCAATAAAGCTGTTACAATATGTAACCATCATAAATAAAATAAACTGTCAAATTAAATTAAAACATGTTACTATGGTGTCATAAATAAAATTAACTGTCAAATTAAAAATA
This sequence comes from Tegillarca granosa, assembly GCA_029721355.1. Classification (NCBI taxonomy): domain Eukaryota; kingdom Metazoa; phylum Mollusca; class Bivalvia; order Arcoida; family Arcidae; genus Tegillarca; species Tegillarca granosa. Next base: position 47,125 of record JARBDR010000314.1, on the reverse strand, counting down.
TGTTACCATGGTGTCATAAATAAAATTAACTGTCAAATTAAATTAAAACATGTTACTATGGTGTCATAAATAAAATAAACTGTCAAATTAAATTAAAATATGTTACCATGGTGTCATAAATAAAATTAACTGTCAAATTAAATTAAAACATGTTACTATGGTGTCATAAATAAAATAAACTGTCAAATTAAATTAAAATATGTTACCATGGTGTCATAAATAAAATTAACTGTCAAATTAAATTAAAATATGTTACTATGGTGTCATAAATAAAATAAACTGTCAAATTAAATTAAAATATGTTACCATGGTGTCATAAATAAAATAAACTGTCAAATTAAATTAAAACATGTTACTATGGTGTCATAAATAAAATAAACTATCAAATTAAATTAAAATATGTTACCATGGTGTCATAAATAAAATTAACTGTCAAATTAAATTAAAATATGTTACCATGATGTCATAAATAAAATAAACTGTCAAATTAAATCAAAATGATTTTCCCTGGAAAGTAATACTAAATTATTTATGTTCTTTATCTTTTAAACACGGGATAAATAAACCAGGTACATACAAACAATACAATAATGAGATCAAGTTGAAAAACATGAAATTTAAAATGAATCCATTTCTCCCTCTGAGTCAGACACTGTAAAATATTTTTCTCCTTTTTGATAGAAATTAGAATCACAAGAATTCTGGGATGTCCGTTTTGGTACTTTACGATGTCTATTTTTAGTCACCAGTAACCCTCCATTTGACACATAATCTGCTATTTTTTTCATTTCTTCTTTGTATTTGGTGTAATGTTTGTCTTCTGTCTCTGATGAACTACTAGTGGTACTTGTCGTACTTGTCGTACTTGATGATGTTGATCTGTGTCTAAATTTGTCTCTTTTCCTCTTTAAGTGTCTTTCATCACCATCACTATACTTAGATAGTGGTGACCTTGACCTTCTTACAGACCTATCAGGAGACCTCGACCTTGATGATGATGTTGATCTGTATCTATGCTTCTTCCTTTTCCTCTTTGACAATTTTAAGTGTCTTTCATCATCACTGCTATAGTTACAAAGTGGTGACCTTGACCTTCTTCTAGATCTACTAGGAGACCTTTTTGAATTTTCTGATTTCTTTTTCCTTCTGTGTTTATGATGTTTGTCATGTGATCTTTTTTTGCTGTGTTTTCGTTTATGTTTTTTATACTGATGACCCTGATCATCATTATTTGAATCTGAATCATCTAAAAGCTTTGAAGATTTAGGAGATTTGTAACATTTGAACGTTTTCTGATGTTTTAGCTCTGCTGATTTTCTCTTCTTTTTATCACTGTTGTCATGATTTGATTTTTTATGCCTTTTCTTTTTGTCTTTTCTTTTCTTTTTAGATTTTCTGAAATATAAAAAAAGAACAATTTTTAGATAGCAATTAACCCCTGTTTTACCATATAAAGATATTTCAGATTTATCCCTTTTTTTAAGCCCTTGTGATAAAGTTTCTTCATCTCAGTACAGCCTCAAAATTATCTATAAGCAGATATTTCTTTGCCTACAATGTAAACGAGGGTTAGAGTTTCTTATTCTTTCCTTTTTAGGTTTAAATCTACAATACACTAAGTTCAGTATGTAAATTGATTTAATATAAATTTTGTGAAAACAATGGAGTTCTCCCATAAGCCATGTGACATCATTTAAGTACTATTTCCATTAACATGGTTAATCATGGACTCGTTAGATTTGGTTGGTGATGATGTTTTATGATTCAGTTAAGATTATCAAGTGATACTGAGGCTTTTGATAAATGAATTGTTCAGGATTTTTTAATGCCCAGAAAAACTAGAACAGTCTCTTGGGAGATCAATACCTCTGTCCCTAACATTCTCTACAGAGGCCAAATCTGATTTGATCTAATGATCTTTGACCTAGACATGAATTATGTTGCATATCTACTAAGTTTGAACAAAACCATACTATAGATGTGGAAGTAATGAAGCAAACAATACTGGGATTGACAGACAGATAGACAGACAGATAGGGTGATTCCTATATACCGTTACATTGTACTTCACTAAGCTTAGTTTATCGGCAGTAAAAAAATCACTCACCTTTGGCAAGAATGCAAAATCTGATATAATCCGTATTAATTATTGATGCGACATTAACTTTCAAAATACTCTGATAAATGTGGTGTGTTAATATATAGTGTAAACTCTTATTTAGGATTTTTTAAATGTTTAGTGTTTTAAGTATATTACAATAACACTATTACTGTATCTATAACCATACTGGTCCACTCTAATTCATCCAGTATAAATATTTTTTCAGATTTAGAATTCTGATTGATTACATTTGACTTACTTTTTGTTGTTTGTGTCAGATTGATGATCACTATCAAAATCATTTGGATACAATTCCTTAAATCCATTATGTCCCCATCTAAAATGACATTAAACATATGTTATTACTATCACACACACACACACACACATATATATATATATGTATTTCACTTATTATTATTTTAATATCTAAGTTCTGTTTTCACTAACATAACCTGATTCAAGTGTTTCACTAGTATAAATTTTGTTCTACTTGGGAAAAAACACAAACGTGATAGGAAATGTGATTAGTCTGTCTGAAGCTTTATAATATATATCAATCTATATTGTTATAAAAATTCTACAAACATTATCAAGATCATAATATATACATGTATATACAGACATAAATATATATATTTATAACATTTCACTGTCCTGATAGACTCAAGAAGACTCAGTTAATCAATTTACAGTTACATCTACATCTACAGTCTGTCTAACAATCAAATCACAGTTACTTCTAGAAGGAAATTCTACAAACATAAAATGATTATAGAATGTAGAAAGAAATACTAATTGGTATAATTTTTTCACTATCATGGTATCAGGGAGACTTTTAATCAATTATAAGAATCTGGAACAATACAATTCAGCTATATCTATGATTTGACAACACACCTCTCTGGATCATTATGTTACCGTGACAACATACCCCTCTGAATCATTGTGTCACCATGACAACATACCTTTCTGTATCATTGTGTTACCATGACAACATACCTTTCCGGGTCAGCTTCTTCTACCTTCTGTAGTTGTCTCATCCAAAATGTACAATCTTTACCTCGTGCTTTAGCAACAGGAAGTGGTTCATCATCCATGTGAGCTCTTCTGTCAGAGCGGTTACAAAACTCTGCACCCATGTCTTCTCGTTTATCATCTAAGAAGGAGTAATTATTTTCTATACCCTTCTCTTTTAATTTACTATATGATTTCCACATCTCTTGTTCCTCCACAATCTGATAAGAAAAAAAAACCAGGGAAGTTTAATACCGGTAGTTTTTTACCCGGCTTTTACTTTCAGGGGTCACACTGACTGGAGTTTTAAACAATAAAAAAAACTGCTTGTTAGTTATGTGAAATTAAACATAAAATGTTCATTATAAGAAATATATTTGACTTAACCTCACACGCAATACTTAACTGGACAACATTAAAAATAAGTCAAATTTTCTAGTTCTAGTTCTTGAATGTTTACTATTTCTAACACTGACTGCAGAATGCTATATTTATTATCTTTTAACATCTTTATATAACTTTATTTATACTCTAAAATATTATACAATGATAAATGTATGATACGACACCTTACAGTATTCCATATTATACTAAACTAGAAGTCCCACACCTCTTAGAATTTTGTGTCCCTAAATTAAATACTTTGGACTTGTCCTACCTTGCCAATTTTAAAGCAAATTTAAGAAAAATAGGGAAAACCCCTGAAGTATTTTTAAATATCCACTGCTGCCCAACATCGCACCATTTTTTCAACCAGTGATATTTAAATACAACATTTAAAAATAATACTCAATTTTCAATGACTTATTTCAATGATTTATGTATAATGCGTGAGAAAAATTCCCAAGTACAGATCTAAATATACAATATTTACATTATATAAAATCCAGAATTAGTTCATAGACTGAGTCTACCGAATCAAAAGTTTTGCTGCACCTTTATCAAATTTGGTGGTCCAATACATTTTGAATGGTTTTGTTTTTTAATTTATATTAAATACCAAAGTCTGAATTCATTCTAGCCAATCTAACTTCAAAATTATTTTTAGATAATTTATAGAACAAAACATGGAATGAACAAAAATTAATCTGTGTTTGAGCAGCAGAATGGTTTTACTTTTGAACCATTTTAATTGACATATTACTTACCCTGTTGTGGGTATCAGCATGTTTGATGTGGTTAATCAGTAAACGTTTTGATGTTGTTGGAAACATTCTGAAAGAAAAACATACCTATTTACAATGTATATCATATATGAGAGAGGTGAGAGAGAGAGAGAGAGAGAGAGAGAGAGATTCCTACTTCTGTCGAGTTCTATCTAAAATCAAATGCGAATACAAGGTGCTTGTTATGTACGTCATTAATTTTTTACTTCCGGTGTTTATCACAGATTTTGATGACGTAATACGCATACTAAGGACGCACATTTGGGCACGCACGTTGATACAGAGAAACAAAAGTACCATTATCGTAAGTATTTTGCGAATATGGATGTTTAACACAGGGGAATGGACATTTTATTGTTTTTATAGATGTTTACTGTGTAGCAGGAGAAAGAAAATTACAGTGTCGACAGGGAATCGAACATGAAATCTACCACAATCCCTTATAATTTGTGTCGCAGGAAAGGGAAAAATGCAGCGTTCAAACCGGGACTCGAACCCGGGAACATACCAATACTAGACACTCTACCGACTGAGCTATTCGACCTCATATCAAGGAACATACCAATACTAGACACTCTACCGACTGAGCTATCCGACCTCATATCAAGGAACATACCAATACTAGACACTCTACCGACTGAGCTATCCGACCTCATATCAAGGAACATACCAATACTAGACACTCTACCGACTGAGCTATCCGACCTCATATCAAGGAACATACCAATACTAGACACTCTACAGACTGAGCTATTCGACCTCATATCAAGGAACATACCAATACTAGACACTCTACCGACTGAGCTATCTGACCTCATATCAAGGAACATACCAATACTAGACACTCTACCGACTGAGCTTTCCGACCTCATATCAAGGAACATACCAATACTAGACACTCCGCCGACTGAGCTATCCGACCTCATATCAAGGAACATACCAATACTAGACACTCTACCGACTGAGCTATCCGACCTCATATCAAGGAACATACCAATACTAGACACTCTACCGACTGAGCTATCCGACCTCATATCAAGGAACATACCAATACTAGACACTCTACCGACTGAGCTATCCGACCTCATATCAAGGAACATACCAATACTAGACACTCTACCGACTGAGCTATCCGACCTCATATCAAGGAACATACCAATACTAGACACTCTACCGACTGAGCTATCCGACCTCATATCAAGGAACATACCAATACTAGACACTCTACTAGCACACCCCCAATTCTGTGTTTCTAAAGATTTTATGGTCCTACATCCATCTGTTGCCAAATAATTCCAAAAAGTTACCATGATTAACCCAAAAATAAATAGGGAGGAATGTGGCAGTGGATGTAGCTCGGTTGGAAGAGCACTTGCCTTTGTGGCAGACAAGACTTGATAGTTGGCAGAGCCCTCATCTGTAGGGCAGGACTTCCGGGGTTCAGTCCCCAGTCCAACCTTGCATTTTTTCCCTTTCTTTTAAAGTCTTGGTAGCTTACTTGGTAGAGTACTCACCAATAGTGCATAAGGTTCTGTGTTCAATCTCTGGTCTGACCCTGCTTTTTTTTTCCCCTTCCTGTTACAAATGAAACTAGATCCTGTGCTTACACACACTATAGGCTTGCAAATGATCTACTAACTGAACAGCTAAAAGACTGTTACAAATGTTTTGTGTGTACGGGGTGTGGTAGTTGTACTGAAGAGGGCATACTACATCTCTGATTCTTTTTAAAATGCTGACAAAATCCTTTTAATTACATTTTCTTGTTCCCATCTTGAGTATTTATGCACACATCTTCATTGAATTTGTGTTATTTTTAAATTCAAAGTAAACAACAAGATATGAAACACATTTGAAGAAATAACCATTTAAAATGCGTTAAAGCTGCATTAAGTTTTCCAAAGAAAAAAAAAACGGTGCTAATCTAACAAATGATGTTCCTAATGAACAATGTTACATTTGGTTCAACAATAAAAGCTTGAATAAATACAAAAATTACAGTATTTACCAAGCGAGATGAAGCATGTGGGATCTAATATTAGAACATGGTTACGTCATCAAAACCCCGGGTCATTTAAACACAACTTTCAAAATGTTGAAATACGATAAATTAAACACAGAACTTCATTGAATTTGTCATTTGTGACTTAGTTAGGGAAAAATAACACCATTTCAAATACATCTGGATATTAATGAAGGACAATTAATGCAATCTGTCATGTTTCACTTTCGATTCTAGGCTTTTCCGTACATCCGTGCGCATGCTCCAAGCTCATAATTACCATCGTAGAACACTGACCAACCAGTCAGAGGATTCCGCTTATTTCCAGCTAAAAGAAATGAAATTTTAGAAAATGAATGTCACGGATTGTGGTTAGAAGATATCTACTTTTAAAAAAAATATTTTTAGAAAATCAAAAAAATTCAGAAATTTGGTAAACTTATTGCAGCTTTAACTGAACACACATGATAATCAATAAAATTTATTTTTTATTTTTTTATAGTTGGCTATAAATTGGATATAAGTTGGCTATAAGTTGGATATAAGTTGGCTATAAGTTGGATATAAGTTAACTCTAAGTTGGCTATAAGTTGACTATAAGTTGGCTATAAGTTGGATATAAGTTTACTTTAAGTTGGATATAAGTTGGATATAAGTTGGCTATAAGTTGGATATAAGTTGACTAGAAGTTGGATTTTGGTTGAATAAAGTTTGCTTTAGGTTGAATATAAGTTTGCTAGAAGTTTGTCAAAGTTGGCTAAAAGTTAAATTTAATTTGGCCATAGGCTGTTTAAAAGTTGGCTATAAGTTGGCAGAAGTGGCAGTTTCTAGTTAATGAAGTACCGGTATGTTAAAGTTTAGAAGACATGCCGGTAGTCTTGAGTAAATGATAGTGACTTTTGTTTGTTACATTTTATCTAACTTCTCGTCTTTTAGATTAGAAGTACCAAACAATGGCGAGTTATGGAGGATATAGTCAAGAATCCATTAGTCAACAAGCTCAACATATTTGGACTATGCTTGATGAAATGGCTGCCACAAACCCTGAGAGTTATAAAAAGTTTATTGATAAACATATAAAAGAAGGAAAGGAATATATGGCACCACCAAAACCACACATGTGTGTGAAGACTGTTATGTATGTAAGTATGGGTATTTGGCAACATAAAAACTGTTTGAAAACTATTAAACATTTTATATGTCGGTGTGTTTGTGCAGCACCACTATGATGATGTGTTTGAAAACAGTGTTTTTATTTGTCACTACCAAAAACCAAATGAGTATAAAAACTGGTATGTATGTGGCACCACCAAAACTACACAAGTCATGAAAACTGGTATGTATGTGGCACCACCAAAACTACATAAGTGCATGAAAACTGTTATGTATGTGGCACCACCAAAACTACACAAGTGCATGAAAACTGTTATGTATGTGTATTTGGCACCACCAAAACTACACAAGTCATGAAAACTGTTATGTATGTGGCACCACCAAAACTACACAAGTGCATGAAAACTGTTATGTATGTGTATTTGGCACCACCAAAACTACACAAGTCATGAAAACTGTTATGTATGTGGCACCACCAAAACTACACAAGTGCATGAAAACTGTTATGTATGTGGCACCACCAAAACTACACAAGTGCATGAAAACTGTTATGTATGTGTATTTGGCACCACCAAAACTACATAAGTGCATGAAAACTGTTATGTATGTGTATTTGGCACCACCAAAACTACACAAGTGCATGGAACTGTTATGTATGTGTTTTTGGCACCACCAAAACTACACAAGTCATGAAACTGTTATGTATGTGTATTTGGCACCACCAAAACTACACAAGTGCATGAAAACTGTTATGTATGTGTATTTGGCACCACCAAAACTACACAAGTGCATGAAAACTGTTATGTATGTGTATTTGGCACCACCAAAACTACACAAGTCATGAAAACTGGTATGTATGTGGCACCACCAAAACTACACAAGTCATGAAAACTGTTAAGTATCTTAAATGTGTGTATGTGGCAACTTCAAAACCACATTGTTTGAAAACCTTGACTGACAAAGAAACTTTTTACTGCATTTTTATTGTACCAATTAAATATGATAAAACAATAATTAATGGCTATTGTACTTCACTTTCAGGAACCAAAAAATCACCATTTTATATCAACTTTTGTGGCTGGAACAAGGTACCTTCACCAAAAACACCTGATGATGCTGTACCTGTGATTGGAACACCTATACATGAAATAAATGACCAAAGTGAAGGTAAGTAAATATATCTGTGATGTACCTACACCAAAAACACCTGATGATGCTGTACCTGTGATTGGAACACCTATACATGAAATAAAAGACCAAAGTGAAGGTAAGTAAATATATCTGTGATGTACCTACACCAAAAACACCTGATGATGCTGTACCTGTGATTGGAACACCTTTACATATAATAAATGATCAAAGTGAAGGTAAGTAAATATATCTATAATGTACCTGCACCAAAAACACCTGATGATGCTGTACCTGTGATTGGAACACCTATACATGAAATAAATGACCAAAGTGAAGGTTAGTAAATATATATATAATGTACCTACACCAAAAACACCTGATGATGCCGTACCTGTGATTTGAACACCTATACATGAAATAAATGACCAAAGTGAAGGTAAGTAAATATATCTGTGATGTACCTACACCAAAAACACCTGATGATGCTGTACCTGTGATTGGAACACCTATACATGAAATAAATGACCAAAGTGAAGGTAAGTAAATATATATATACAATTGTTGAAGTGATATCGTCCCTCAAGTTGGCTTCTAACTTTTGAATTGTAGTAGAATGCATAAGTTAAAGGAATTATGGATTCCATGTCATCATATAAGACATTTCCCACCCGACATGTAAATGTTAAAATGTTGTCTATTTTTGTTTTTTACTTTTTGTGTCACTTAAATAATAATTAGTGATGTAAACATTTACATGCAGGATTTTTTGTATCTTGATGAAACTTAAAAATATCAACATTTATTTCTTATTAATTAGATGAGACATTTTATCACTACTGGTAAGTGGTCTTTATATAAGGGTTTTTTATTGAAATTTATTTCATATAAACCTTAAATCAGTTGTCTTAATTGACAGGTGCTCTTAATATAGCTGTAAAGCAATAAGAATCATATATTGCTAATAAACAGTGGTGGAGTCAGAATGTATAAATTAATGAGTTGATGTTAATTAATATGAAGCCTTCTATTAACCAAACATAACAGAGGTAACTTATACCAACAATAATATCATTTAGGAATTTGCTTTAAGTTAATCTTCATACATTGTTTTACATTTATTATTATTATTTTAATATATTTTATAGGAAAAATAGGATTTATATCTGTGGCCTTTAATCCCAAGATTTTAGAAGAATATGGCAGAAATTGTAAAAATAAAATTGATCAAGAAACTTTGATAAACTTAGCAATAGACTATATACACGATCAACAAAAAATCAAATTATCTCGACAGTTTAAATTATTAGGGGAGGAAACTCTCTATAAAGGACAAATAAATGTAATAGAAAACAGTTTTACAAAAAAAGATAAATCTTCTACAGAAATGGAAAATCAAATATCAGAATTAGAGAAAACATTTGGACCTTTAACAGGAAATGAGAAGGAATCACTTTTATCTAAATTGTCTAATATCAGTGTTAATGATGATCAGGTAAACACAACTCCTAGTCAGGCCAGGGGAACAAGTGATAGAGTTATTTTCCCCTTACAAAATGAGCATGAAAACCCCAAAAAGGGCCTCATTGAGGAAATATCAACAGAAACATCAGAGACTGTGTTAAAGAAACCCGACTATAAATTACTAACAGACAGGGGAGATAATGGACAGATACAACAGATAACGATAAAAATTGATTTACCAAGTGTCAAGAGTGTAACTGAATGTGAACTAGATCTTTGTCAGGTAAATGTTTTATTTTGATAATTACAGTATGACTTATATGATAACAGTGTTTATTTCTGTACTAATCTACTAGTATATAGATCACTAGATGGTCTTATTAAATGGTCTGAAATCAGCTCATCTGCACCAAGTGGAAAGATAAGGCAGTTCTCACCACAAGTTTTTAATACCTTTCAGAAATGTGCTACAGTATTGTGAGAAAGTAAATCAGTTCTCTTGTCATGATTAGTGGTTTTATGTGGGCACTCTGCCATCTTTATTGACGTTCTCATAAATGACTTGCTGCTTTGAAACAACAAAATATGATATTGATATTGAGTAAGAATTACATTCAGCGTTCCAACTGTAAATTAGACGACAGCCATGAATGCAATATGTCATGTGTTTTTTTCTTGTAAATGAACATAATATTTATTAAGTTACAACAATTTTAACTTTTAAAGATAAGAAAAGCAAATTTGAAAAGTTACTACATGTAAAATATAGCCATTGACTATTTAGGAATGGTGTCTGTAGTTGTGTTGTTTGTATTATATAACAGTATAAGTTACAGTAATATAGATACCATATCTAAACAGTTCAGTCGTAAATTAATTTGGATTTAGACCTGTGTACTGATTTGTTTTATTATTTACAGGAAGACTTACAGTTATTGGTGGAAGATAAATACAGTTTACAACTAAAGTTACCATGTAAAATAGACGACACGACAGCAGGTGCTAAGTTTAATAAAAAATCCTCATGTCTAACAGTCACGGCAAGTGCTTTAAAATAGAGAACACAACAGTAGGTGCTAAGTTTAATAAAAAATCCTCATGTCTAACGGTCACGGCGAGTGCTTTTAAATAGAGTATACAACAGCAGGTGCTAAGTTTAATAAAAAATCCTCATGTCCGACGGTCACCACAAGCACTTTAAAATAGAGGACACAACAGCAGGTGCTAAGTTTAATAAAAATCCTCATGTCTAACGGTCACGGCGAGTGCTTTTAAATAGAGTATACAACAGCAGGTGCTAAGTTTAATAAAAAATCCTCATGTCTAACAGTCACGGCAAGTGCTTTAAAATAGAGAACACAACAGCAGGTGCTAAGTTTAATAAAAAATCCTCATGTCTAACGGTCACCGCAAGCACTTTAAAATAGAGGACACAACAGCAGGTGCTGCGAGGGCTTTAATTTGATTGACAATAAAGATACTGTATACTGTATATGTGTGGTCAAACATATGAGTTTGTCTGGAAAATAACAACATGGCAGCTATAAAAGTATTGTTACAACATGATATTGTTCTAAAATAGTTCAGCAATTTCTTTTATATCCAAACTGAAATAAACATGTTCAATGGTACATCATATTTTTGGGCGTTATCATCCACGTTTCCTGCATTTTTAGTTGGAGTTGATGAACTTTGTTCAAGCATTGTACAACAAATTTGTAAACAAGAAACTGCATTTGATAATGGATAATATTCATTTTTGTAATAAATTTTACTTTCCCAAGAAGAAAGCCAATATTTATCACTTTCTGTGGCCAAAATTCACTTAGTATGGGAGATGGGAATCCTAGAGCACTGTAAATATAAGTGAAATAATCTTGACTGGGGCATAAAACACCATTACTCAACTCAACTCAACTCAGCTTAGTGAAATAAAGTAATCTGACAGTCACAACTATAACTCTGAATGGATGACAGATTATGAAATTTTTTGAAAAATTTGGATAATTATGACTTATTATCCAGTTAGGAGAGAGATGAATGATTGACAGGGTCATTCCCACAGAGCAAATACATCAGATAATTACGACTCGCCCTCCAGTGAAACTTGGTGACCTAGCGGGTTAAACAAACATGCTCACTGATAACAGCCCTGAGATCTGAATCCCATTCTGGTAGACTCTAGTGTAAGTAATTTGTCAGTCGGCTTGCCAAAGGTCGGTTATTTTCCTCAGACACTCCAGTTTTCTTCAACATGCCTGAACTGACCGCCTCAATGTTAGTGAAAGAATCCTGACAAGCATGAAACACCAATGATCCAAATCAATCCAATCCTATGAGAATGACATTATACTTAAACACGGCAGACAGACATACATAAACTAATTATACCTCTGTGACCGAGTGGACATAATTGTCACTGTATAGATAACAGCAACTCTCACATCCAGGTCTGAATCCCACTCTGATAAATCCTAATGCAAGGAAGTTTGTCTGGTTTTCTTAAGGCACTCCAGTTTCCCAACCATTCCCCAACTGTCTTGGTAGTGAAATAATTGTACTGTAAAAAGGGTAACAAGACAGTTGCATCTATTCTATAAAAACAGAACCACTAAGTTAGTTAATAATTTACAAATCTTTTTATTTCTGTCACAAAAAATCAAATAAGAGATATCACTGTTATCAGTAACTAAAACCAAGTTTATATGTCTATACAAAATTATCTATGCTAGACCCATGACAACACGGTTACGTTGATAGAATGGGAGTTTTTCATCAAATCCTGAATCATCATCTTCTTCTTCTCCTACAGATATCTCTATGTCGCCTCTAGGGGAGGAATATTGTGCAAATATGTCTTCAGAATGCTCAGCTGAAAAATTACAAGAACACACCATAAATCTACAGTAACTTGACACAAGATAAAATTACTATTGATAAAAATATTCAACCTTATCAAAGAAGATCCTGATTCATTATCAGGCCACATAAATATTTACCGTGGACAGTCCAAGTGTCTTAGTATGACAGTTTCTATTGCCAAAAGGTCAGTGGCTTTCTCTGGGTATTCTGGATTTCTCAACCATCCAAGACAATGACTAGACAGGCAGTCTCAGACCATGACTAGTCAGGGAGTCTCAGACCATGACTAGTCAAGGTGTCTCAGACCATGACTAGACAGGCAGTCTCAGACCATGACTAGACAGGCAGTCTCAGACCATGACTAGACAGGGAGTCTCAGACCATGACTAGACAGGCAGTCTCAGACCATGACTAGACAGGGAGTCTCAGACCATGACTAGACAGGCAGTCTCAGACCATGACTAGACAGGGAGTCTCAGACCATGACTAGGTTCAGAGAACAAGAAAAGTAAGGAGAAGTTTTGATAAACTGGGAGGAGTTTTTGCATCAATAAAAAATTCATGTTCACAACAATTAAATAAGAGGCCCATGGGTTCACCTGAGGATCACAACAATTTAATAAGAGGCCCATGGGTTCACCTGAGGATCACAACAATTTAATAAGAGGCCCATGGGTTCACCTGAGGATCACAACAATTTAATAAGAGGCCCATGGGTTCATCTGAGGATATGTCCAAAATTTTTACAAAATGCAATAGATATAATATTGATAACAGAAAATTTCAAAGTTTCCTCAAGTTTAGAACCGTCACAATACTTAATCAGAAATATCTAATCACGGGACATTTATAAGTAGCTAAAACAGATGTAGTAACTACAGTACAATAAATAATTTCAAAAACATTAACAATTTCAGTCTTCTAATGCTGCTATGACCTTGACCTTGAACCATATATCAAAATGATCATCATATCAATACCTACAATATTCTTATATACATGCCTACACTAAAATTTAATAGTTTTCAAGATAATGCACCATTTTAATAATTATTAGCACAAGAGGCCCATGGGCCTTAACGCTCACCTGAGGATATGGCCAACCTGAGGATATATCCAAAATCATTTGCAAAAATACATAAAATATTCTAATATACATTCCTACAAAAAAGTTAATAGTTTTCAAGAAAATTAACAATTTGAGTCTTTTTATGCATCTATGACCTTGACCTTTAAATGTAAGACCTTGAATCTTATATCAGAATAATCACCATATCAATTCCTAAAATATTCTAATATACATGCCATACAAAAAGTTAATAGTTTCCAAGATAATAAACAATTTCAGTCTTTTTATGCACCTATGACCTTGACCTTTGAATGTATGACCTTGAGCCACATATCAAAATGATTGTCATATCAATACCTACAAAATTCTAGTATATATACCTTTGCAAAAAGTTAATAGTTTTCAAGATAATTAACAATTTGGGTCTTTTTATGCATCTATGACCTTGACATTCAAATGTAAAACCTTGAATCTTATATCAGAATGATCACCATATCAATTCCTACAATAATCTAATATACATGCCAATACAAAAAGTTAATAGTTTCCAAGATAATTAACAATTTCAGTCTTTTTATGCACCTATGACCTTGACCTTTGAATGTATGACCTTGAGCCATATATCAAAATGTTCGTCATGTCAATACCTACAATATTCTATAATACATGCCTATACAAAAAGTTTATAGTTTTCAAGCTAACACACAATTTTAGTCTTTTTTAGCAAAAAAATAACATTTCAGGGGCAACAACTCCTACATGCATTATCATACAGTTACGAAACTTTGTACCTTTTTACATTTTGTCCTGCTAAACATTTTAACAATGTTTTAATATTATATATCTCTTATAATTTGGAAGAAAAAAGCCTAAAACTGCACAAATTACAAACTAGGTCATGACCTTGAACTTTGACCTTGACCCCATTTTGAAGGTTATTTAAAGAAAAAGTCAAAACTGAAAACCCCATGTCAATATCTATTCATATAGTCAAGTTGTAATAATTTGAAGCCATTTTACGAAATTTTCAAAATTAAACGCAAAAACGCGTAACCTAATTTTTTACCAAATTTCACAAAATGAACAATTTATAAGCTTAAGACCCTAGAGAAGCCAAATATCACATCAGATTTTTTCTCCCATCATGGCTTTCGGAGAAGAAGATTTTTAAGTTTTTTGGAACCATGGGTCACCTTGACCTAGTTTTGGGAGCCATGACAACGTCACGAACAAATCTGAATTGCACTGGCCCATATATGCATCTGACCAAGTTTCAGATCTGACCAAGTTTCATTGAAATCTACCTCATAGTTTTAGAAAAGAAGTTGAAAATGTAAAAGTTTACGCCGCGGACGACGACGACGACGACAACGACATCGACGACGACGACAACGCCGCCGCCGACGACGACGACGACAGACAAATTTTGATCAGAAAAGCTCACTTGAGCCTTTGGCTCAGGTGAGCTAAAAAAAAAAACATTTCAGGGACAATAACCCCTACATGGATTATCATAAAGTTACAAAACTTGGTACCTTGTTACATTTTGTCATGCTGGATATTTTAACAATGTTTTGATTTCTCTTAATGTTTGCAAGAAAATTGTCTAAAACTACACAAATCACATTTTAGGTCATGACCTTGATTTGTGACCTTGACCCAATTTAAAAGGTCATTTCAAGAAAAGTCAAAACTGAAAACCCCATGTTATTACCTGCTCAAGTAGTCAAGTTAAAACAATTTGAAACCATTTTACGAAATTTTTAAAATTAAATGCAAATACATGTAACCCATTTTTTGGCCTAATTTCACAAAATGAACAAACTATATGCCTTAGACCCTAGATAGAGCCAAATATCATATTTGATTTTTTTTCTCCCATCATCGGTTTCAGAGACTTTTAATGATTTTTACACCCCTCTGTCACCTTGACCTAGTTTTGGTAGCCATGGCAACGCCATGAACAAATCTGAATTGCACCAATCCATATATGCTTCTGACCAAGTATCATTGAAATCTGTCTGGCAGTTTTGGAGGAGAAGTTGAAAATAGGTGTTAATGACGCACGCACACACATTGTCATACACACGCTGCACCATGCCATAAGCTCATATGACCTTTTGGTCAGGTGAGCTAAAAATGCAAGGCAAAGTTCGTTTTGTCTTTTCAAGTTTTCCAATCTAAGGTGAAGTTTTCACCCACTTTGCCTGCCTTCATGGTTCTTGGCCTAGATATATATACTTACCTGAGAAGTTAAAGACAGGCATTTGAAGTAAATCTTCTTTGTCAGCTCCATACATTGATTTAACTTTATTGATATCTTTCTGTAATTCCTTCATTACTTTTGGGTCAGCGTCGACTAATTCACCACCAGCAGCTCTGAAATATTGAAATCAAAAGTAATGAAGTATAGTCAACAATTAGTAGTAAAAGTACTAAAGTGATGGTCACTGATTATCTATTATAACTATATGTAGGTGATACAAGTCACTGATTATCTATCATAACTGTATGTAGGTGATACAAGTCACTGATTATCTATTATAACTGTATGTAGGTGATACAAGTCACTGATTATCTATCATAACTGTATGGAGGTGATACAAGTCACTGATTATCTATTATAACTGTATGTAGGTGATACAAGTCACTGATTATCTATCATAACTGTATGTAGGTGATACAAGTCACTGATTATCTATCATAACTGTATGTAGGTGATACAAGTCACTGATTATCTATCATAACTGTATGTAGGTGATACAAGTCACTGATTATCTATCATAACTGTATGTAGGTGATACAAGTCACTGATTATCTATTATAACTGTATGTAGGTGATACAAGTCACTGATTATCTATTATAACTGTATGTAGGTGATACAAGTCACTGATTATCTATTATAACTGTATGTAGGTGATACAAGTCACTGATTATCTATCATAACTGTATGTAGGTGATACAAGTCACTGATTATCTATCATAACTGTATGTAGGTGATACAAGTCACTGATTATCTATCATAACTGTATGTAGGTGATACAAGTCACTGATTATCTATCATAACTGTATGTAGGTGATACAAGTCACTGATTATCTATCATAACTGTATGTAGGTGATACAAGTCACTGATTATCTATTATAACTGTATGTAGGTGATACAAGTCACTGATTATCTATTATAACTGTATGTAGGTGATACAAGTCACTGATTATCTATTATAACTGTTTGTAGGTGATACAAGTCACTGATTATCTATTATAACTGTATGTAGGTGATACAAGTCACTGATTATCTATTATAACTGTATGTAGGTGATACAAGTCACTGATTATCTATTATAACTGTTTGTAGGTGATACAAGTCACTGATTATCTATTATAACTGTATGTAGGTGATACAAGTCACTGATTATCTATTATAACTGTTTGTAGGTGATACAAGTCACTGATTATCTATTATAACTGTATGTAGGTGATACAAGTCACTGATTATCTATTATAACTGTTTGTAGGTGATACAAGTCACTGATTATCTATTATAACTGTTTGTAGGTGATACAAGTCACTGATTATCTATTATAACTGTTTGTAGGTGATACAAGTCACTGATTATCTATTATAACTGTATGTAGGTGATACAAGTCACTGATTATCTATTATAACTGTTTGTAGGTGATACAAGTCACTGATTATCTATTATAACTGTATGTAGGTGATACAAGTCACTGATTATCTATCATAACTGTATGTAGGTGATACAAGTCACTGATTATCTATTATAACTGTATGTAGGTGATACAAGTCACTGATTATCTATTATAACTGTTTGTAGGTGATACAAGTCACTGATATCTATTATAACTGTTTGTAGGTGATACAAGTCACTGATTATCTATTATAACTGTATGTAGGTGATACAAGTCACTGATTATCTATTATAACTGTTTGTAGGTGATACAAGTCACTGATTATCTATTATAACTGTATGTAGGTGATACAAGTCACTGATTATCTATTATAACTGTTTGTAGGTGATACCAGTCACTGATTATCTATTATAACTGTATGTAGGTGATACAAGTCACTGATTATCTATTATAACTGTATGTAGGTGATACAAGTCACTGATTATCTATTATAACTGTATGTAGGTGATACAAGTCACTGATTATCTATTATAACTGTATGTAGGTGATACAAGTCACTGATTATCTATTATAACTATGTAGGTGATACAAGTCACTGATTATCTATTATAACTGTATGTAGGTGATACAAGTCACTGATTATCTATCATAACTGTTTGTAGGTGATACAAGTCACTGATTATCTATTATAACTGTATGTAGGTGATACAAGTCACTGATTATCTATTATAACTGTATGTAGGTGATACAAGTCACTGATTATCTATTATAACTGTTTGTAGGTGATACAAGTCACTGATTATCTATTATAACTGTATGTAGGTGATACAAGTCACTGATTATCTATTATAACTGTATGTAGGTGATACAAGTCACTGATTATCTATTATAACTGTTTGTAGGTGATACAAGTCACTGATTATCTATTATAACTGTATGTAGGTGATACAAGTCACTGATTATCTATTTTTACTGTTTCTAGGTGATACAAGTCACTGATTATCTATTATAACTGTTTGTAGGTGATACAAGTCACTGATTATCTATTATAACTGTTTGTAGGTGATACAAGTCACTGATTATCTATTATAACTGTTTGTAGGTGATCAGTCACTGATTATCTATACTGTTTGTAGTTATACAAGTCACTGATTATCTATCAAACTGTATGTAGGTGGATACAAGTCACTGATTATCTATTATAACTGTATTGTAGTGATACAAGTCACCGATTACTATAATAACTGTATGAGGTGATACAAGTCACCTGATTATCTATTATAACTGTATGTAGGTGATACAGAGTCACTGATTATCTATTATAACTGTATGTAGTGATACAAGGCACTGATTATCTATTATAACTGTTGTAGGGTGATACAAGTCACTGATTATCTATTATAACTGTTTTGTAGGTGATACAAGTCACTGGATTCTCTATTATAACTGTATGTAGGTGATACAAGTCACTGATTTATCTATTATAACTGTTTGTAGGTGATACAAGTCACTGATTATCTATTAGACTGTATGTAGGTGATACAAGTCACTGATTATCTATTATAACTTTGTAGGTGATACAAGTCACTGATTATCTATTATAACTGTTTGTAGGTGATACAAGTCACTGATTATCTACTGATTATCTATTATAACTGTATGTAGGTGATACAAGTCACTGATTATCTATTATAACTGTTTGTAGGTGATACAAGTCACTGATTATCTATTATAACTGTATGTAGGTGATACAGAGTCACTGATATCCTATTATAACTGTTGGTAGGTGATACAAGTCACTGATTATCTATTATAACTGTATGTAGGTGATACAAGTCACTGATTATCTATTATAACTGTTTGTAGGTGATACAAGTCACTGATTATCTATTATAACTGTATTGTAGGGGATACAAGTCACTGATTATCTATTCATAACTGTATGTAGGTGATACAAGTCACTGATTATCTATTATAACTGTATGTAGGTGATACAAGTCACTGATTATCTATTATAACTGTATGTAGGTGATACAAGTCACTGATTATCTATTATAACTGTTTGTAGGTGATACAAGTCACTGATTATCTATTATAACTGTATGTAGGTGATACAAGTCCACTGATTATCTATTATAACTGTTTGTAGGTGATACAAGTCACTGATTATCTATTATAACTGTATGTAGGTGATACAAGTCACTGATTATCTATTATAACTGTTGTAGGTGATACAAGTCACTGATTATCTATTATAACTGTATGTAGGTGATACAAGTCACTGATTATCTATTATAACTGTATGTAGGTGATACAAGTCACTGATTATCTATTATAACTGTATGTAGGTGATACAAGTCACTGATTATCTATTATAACTGTATGTAGGTGATACAAGTCACTGATTATCTATTATAACTGTATGTAGGTGATACAAGTCACTGATTATCTATTATAACTGTTATGTAGGTGATACAAGTCACTGATTATCTATCATAACTGTATTGTAGGTGATACAAGTCACTGATTATCTATTATAACTGTTTGTAGGTGATACAAGTCACTGATTATCTATTATAACTGTATGTAGGTGATACAAGTCACTGATTATCTATTATAACTGTATGTAGGTGATACAAGTCACTGATTATCTATTATAACTGTTTGTAGGTGATACAAGTCACTGATTATCTATTATAACTGTATGTAGGTGATACAAGTCACTGATTATCTATTATAACTGTTTGTAGGTGATACAAGTCACTGATTATCTATTATAACTGTATGTAGGTGATACAAGTCACTGATTATCTATTATAACTGTTTGTAGGTGATACAAGTCACTGATTATCTATTATAACTGTATGTAGGTGATACAAGTCACTGATTATCTATTATAACTGTATTGTAGGTGATACAAGTCACTGATTATCTATTATAACTGTATGTAGGTGATACAAGTCACTGATTATCTATTATAACTGTATGTAGGTGATACAGTCACTGATTATCTATTATAACTGTATGTAGGTGATACAAGTCACTGATTATCTATTATAACTGTATGTAGGTGATACAAGTCACTGATTATCTATTATAACTGTTTGTAGGTGATACAAAGTCACTGATTATCTATTATAACTGTATGTAGGTGATACAAGTCACTGATTATCTATTATAACTGTATGTAGGTGATACAAGTCACTGATTATCTATTATAACTGTATGTAGGTGATACAAGTCACTGATTATCTATTATAACTGTATGTAGGTGATACAAGTCACTGATTATCTATTATAACTGTATGTAGGTGATACAAGTCACTGATTATCTATTATAACTGTATGTAGGTGATACAAGTCACTGATTATCTATCTAACTGTATGTAGGTGATACAAGTCACTGATTATCTATCATAACTGTATGTAGGTGATACAAGTCACTGATTATCTATCATAACTGTATGTAGGTGATACAAGTCACTGATTATCTATTATAACTGTATGTAGGTGATACAAGTCACTGATTATCTATTATAACTGTATGTAGGTGATACAAGTCACTGATATCTATTATAACTGTATGTAGGTGATACAAGTCACTGATTATCTATTATAACTGTATGTAGGTGATACAAGTCACTGATTATCTATTATAACTGTATGTAGGTGATACAAGTCACTGATTATCTATTATAACTGTATGTAGGTGATACAAGTCACTGATTATCTATTATAACTGTATTGTAGGTGATACAAGTCACTGATTATCTATTATAACTGTTTGTAGGTGATACAAGTCTCGTGATTCTATTTAGCTTTTATGAAATTCTTTAATTTTCCTATTTGGCAATGATTGCATCTAAAATAATCATGATCACACTTAGTTTCACTTGTCTTTATTAAAACTTGTCGATCAGTATTTGTGGTTATTGCGTAAATTAACAAAATCTTGGAATAAAGTCTCAAAAAGATGTAACTAGTTAACACATGTCTACAGGGCTGAGTCTGAGAACATGTGTCTACAGAGCTGAGTCTGAGAACAGGTGTCTACAGGGCTAAGTCTGAGAACATGTGTCTATAGGGCTGAGTCTGAGAACATGTGTGCTACATGGCTGAATCTGAGAACACATGTCTACAGGGCTGAATCTGAGAACACATGTCTACAGGGCTGAGTCTGAGAACACATGTCTACAGGGCTGAGAGTTAACACATGTCTACAGGGCTGAGTCTGAGAACATGTGTCTACAGGGCTGAGTCTGAGAACACATAGCTACAGGACTGAGTCTGAGAACATGTGTGCTACAGGGCTGAGTCTGAGAACACGTCTACAGGGCTGAGTCTGAGAACATGTGTCTACAGGGCTGAGTCTGAGAACTTGTGTCTACAGGGCTGAGTTTGAGAACATGTGTCTACAGGACTGAGTCTGAGAACATGTATCTACAGGGCTGAGTCTGAGAACATGTGTCTACAGATCTGAGTCTGAGAACATGTGTCTACAGGGCTAAGTCTGAGAACACGTTTCTACAGGGCTGAATCTGAGAACATGTTTCTACAGGACTGAGTCTGAGAACATGTGTGCTACAGGGCTGAATCTAAGAACAAGTCTACAGGGCTGAGTCTGAGAACATGTGTCTACAGGGCTGAGTCTGAGAACTTGTGTCTACAGGGCTGAGTCTGAAAACGTGTCTACAGGGCCGAGTTTGAGAACACGTCTACAGGGCTGAGTCTGAGAACACGTGTCTACAGGGCTGAGTCTGAGAACAGTGGAATTGTTAAGTACTTCTGATATACATCTAGAATGGTTAATCTCAAGACAGCTGATTTTTTTTTCTATTTCTGCTGACACACATTTAGAGGACTAAGTCTCAGGAAATGGAATTTTTTTCTAATTCTGCTGACACATATCTACAGGGTTTCAATTATTCACTCGTCCACTTGTCCTGACGAGTGAAATGTGTACTTGGACGAGTGATGCTGTTACTGCCACTCGTCATTGTGGTGAGTTAAATTTATCAGACATGTATATCAAGGAGCTTGTTGCAATTAATAAACAGTAGATAATATAGTGTTTGTCGGGAAAATCATGTATATGGAGGTCAATTGCAACAAGCCCCTTTCTAGACATCGGCCATTCTGTTACAAGCGTCAATGAACAAAATCATTTTAACATTTGCATCATCAGGGCTAAAATTAGATTCTAAAACAGGGAGAAGTGACTTCTCCCTCAGCCAAAGTTAGGGAGATTATTTAATGTACTGTTTGAAAAAGATGTCAAAAACTTTGATAAAATCCTGCTTTTGGTGGAAAAAACCCCTTATACAAGGCACACTTGCAATTGGAAGCAAAAGTGCTATCTTTAATAATTTGCTTAAGTTTGTCATCAACTGGCTCCTGCTCATACTTCTCAGGAGCAAGTCTCACCCTGATTTTGTTTCAAAATTTTATTTATTTATATTTATTTATTTATTATAAATATTTTAAATATTTATTTATATGTTTTAAGGTATTGTCTTATCTATGAAAAGAGAAGAACCACCTTACATTCCAAAAGCATCACTTTGTTCAACTTTGACCTGACCAATGAAATGTGTCGAATTCCTATGTTGGTCTCATTTTAGTATGTTGATACTTGTGTTAAAGTTTATACAATGATATTATTTTGAAAATAAGTTATCTGTCTTTGATATCATAGTGGTTTTAATCACTTTCAATTTCAATGAAAAATTACAGGCGCGATCCCATACAAATATTGCCGAAAATCTGTAACACAAGGAATACTGTATCAGATAATCAATGTATACTTGGGCTGTAAAATGTCTTTGATTAACTGCCTATTATCTTAGGCGCGTGGAAAAAGTCCTTTGGTGAAGTGTTATATACTTGTCAGTTCGTTAAGTATGTCAAATAAAAGTAAAAACTGTTATGTATGACTTTCTAAAGACAAACAAGGATGAAACAGCTGATAAAGAAGTTTTTGGAGACAATGATTATTCTACCACTACTAAGATGACTTACTTTTTCTTTTGTTCATACTCTTTTGCTTTAAGTATAAATAACTTCTGTATTGGATCAATATTTGTCTTCTGTGATGCTGCTGCTGTTAATCCAATGTTGCGTTTTACACAATTCAACAAAACTGGCCTCAGCCTAACCAACCTGGATGGAAACATGGTGGCTTCTGAAAAATCAAAAACTAAAAATACAATGTGGAATCAGAAAATACAGTATGTGTAGTTATTTGATTTGTTGATTCACAAAAAATTATTTCAAACTACACACATACACATAGTAATCTTTCAGTTTTAAGGTAGCTGTCTTTCCAGTATAGTATCCTCAAGATGCCTAAATCCGTGGTAGTATCAAGTTTGTGGTAGTTTGTTTACACCAGATATTGTTTACATGAAATATAACACTGACTGCACACACTCAGTCAAATAGGTACCCATAAAGTTAAACTTTCCATACTAAGGATATTTTAAATATGTCTTAAACTGGTAAGAAAACATAAAATATCAAAATTTAAAATTTTTGACAGATTCTACTATTTTCAATTCATTCATAAATATATGGTAAGTAATGGCATGTAAAATAAGTAACCATGTAAACCATGTTGTCTACAAATAAGGTGTGTGACCTATTTATCTGATCCTCATCTGAAACTTTTTGTGCCATCATCAGTGATTTTGCTATGGTTTTTAAAAACTACCTTCCACCTTTCATATTGGGAAAATTTGGACCCTTTTATGTCACATATTATGCTCAGAATTTTGAAATTCATTGCAAAGATTTTATATTGTGGCCATATCTACATTTTTTTTTGTCTGTCGGAACAGTTTTGGACAACTGAATTTAACTTAAACTATTTGATTGTGTGTCACTGTTGCCTTTTGGGGAATTTTAGTTGTCAAATTGGGAAATTTTAGTCTTATTTCTCAAGGGGAAAACTACCTTTATTCAGTAGTAATTTTAGGCAAACAAAATCACTGATGATGTAAATCTAATTTTGAGTACCATCAAAACTGTGCATCTCTTACACCATATTTTGTCAAATTCATGCATTTTTCACTATACAATATGATGTAAAATGAAGTCAGCCAAGAAGATTTTGTTTACAATGTTTATTGAAATGAGTATATTCTAATGAAAAACTTTTTTCTCTTCTTGTTGAAGCAAACTTTAAGAAATGTAAAATGAGATTGAATTTTTATAACTTACTTAAGACTGACCATTAAATTTAACAATAAACTTAGTACCATAAACTTTGGCGACACAAGGATAAAAATGCCTTCTGGATTTTAAAACGCTATGTATTTACTTAAGGGCCAAGATTATATGTGCTTTTGTAACAAAAAAACAAACATTACCTGAGGATTTTTTTTTTCAAATTTTTTAAATTCAAAAGTTTACTGACCATGCAATTTAACAGTACATTTTGCATGTGTAACAAGAAAAGGGAAAAATACATCGGCCAAACCAGAAATTGAAATGTGTGCTTTAAACAGAATTTTGCATAGGCCAAGGGCAGTAAACTTGCAATCATGCAATGGCCTGAAAATATCATCCATTTTAATGTTTAACCCTGTTTGACAGTATGACACTTGCAACCCTGGGAAATTAATCACAAAATAATGCACAAAATTGAAAGATATGGCTTATGCAACTTTCATTTACAAACTCCTGTCAAATCACCGGTTGTTACGCATACATTCAGAGTGTTCTTGGCTCACCTTGCTAAAAATCTAGTTCACGCTCCCATAGAGATTTCAACGAGACTTAACTTTAATTTCTAGAATGTAATGAAAAAATGTAGATTTCATTTGTTAGCTTTAAATTTCTTTTTAATATAAAAAATGACATTCTAACACCTATGATTCCGTACCTTATATTTAAATAGTGTAATTAATAAAAGATGGGGAAAAATTTATCAGCAAGTAATTTTAGACGAATTCGTTTTTCAAAATAAGTTTTATGCTATTCTTAAATATATACCATTCCAAATAAATTACGCGCAGTTAGTCACGTGACGTGAAAGGAAGATCCTGCTTTGTCTGCCATTTCCGTTTTAAAGAAATTTCCGGTCAAAATTAACTTAATTTTTGACAATTTTAAAAAGACATAGGCTTCGTCATCAAAAAGTGAGTATCAATTCAGAGACGTATTACAAATTACCTACAAGCTGTGTTGTTTTTAAAGCGGATTTTCTCTCTGATAAGTTGGACACCCATCACTCAAAAATTTTAATCAAAACAGGATGTTGAGCGTGGTTTCAATAGCCGGAAGTTTTGATGTTAAAAGTTTTGCGCTGAAGCAGACTATCATTTCCTTTTCTTAGACCATTTCCTGCAAATAACATCTCTGTTGACAGTTCTAATTTACCAAAATTGTGTCTTCATTCAAAGAAAACGTCGGCCATATTTGATGGTCAAATCGTGTCAACTGTAGAAATATAGAATAAAATAAGGCGGCATTTTCCGTCTTGAATTCGTAAAAATGACTTAAAAATCAAATTGTTGGACGTGTCTTATTTGATTATGCTTTCCAATTTTTATTGTTTTCTTTCCTCGTTTTTATCTTTTAATGTGTTTTACTGTCTCTTATTAATTACTTGGTTAAGTGTCATTTGTAATGTGCAGTGTCATGGTGTAATGGTTTGTGTAGCAGGAAGAATTATGTTATACCTTTGGTTTAAAATGTATTATGCTACAGATGAGTCTTAACCTTACCATATAACCAAATGTTGGGGAGAAAAACGAGTCTATGAAGTTAAGTTCTTATTGAAAGGGTTTTTTTTTTTTTTTTTTTTTTTTTTTTTTTTTTTTTGTGAAATGGGTACCATTAAACATATAAATAATGTAAACTATGAGATCTGTGGGATTTAACATATTTTTTCATGTTTTATTTTAAGCAATTAATAGACTTTGGAAATGTTATGAAAAGACTTTATGGTGCCTTAGAAAATGGCATTAAATGTAATTTTAAAGGGTACCTGTAACGATTTTCAGTTTTAACATAAATTATTCGTCACACTAAAATATGACTTTAACAAAAATTTCATAAAAATCAATCCGGAAGTGAGATATTGATAAATATCATTGAATTTAATGCACCATTATTGTTCCAAAATGCACAAGCCTGCAGCACGATCATCTTTGGGGGTTTTATTGTTAGATAACTTAACACAACAGAGTTCCCAATAATGGGTTTCAAAAATAAGGGCGACTTCAACTTCGCTTTTTCGGAAATATAGGGCGAAGTTTTTTTAAACAGGGCGAAGTTATCGCCCACTTCGCCCTTATTTTAAGCCCTGGTACCTGTAACAATTTTCAGTTTTAACATAAATTATTCGTCACACTAAAATACGACTTTAACAAAAATTTCATAAAAATCAATCCGGAAGTGAGATATTGATAAATTTCAAATACATCTCAAGAAATTCAAATCAAAAATGTCGACATTAAGACTAGTCTAGTGATGCCAAAGCAGTAACATACCCCACACAACTATTAAAATAAGACAAATCCAAACTCATAGATGAACATCCTTTGATTATTTCACGATAAAAATAGAATTAACCAGCAGCGCTAATTCCAGAACCAGAAAGAATTTTGAACTATCGCTATTTAAATTGTAAATCTGAATCTACCACCAGTTTGGACATAAAATTTGACGAAATCATAAAGGAATTAGATCTAGAAAATTAAAAAAAATCAACAAATACCGTTACTGCCAACGTGGAACCCTATACCACAAGTAAAGGGCGCTCCACAACTAAAGAAACCCCAATACTGGATCAAGAAGAAACAGTTTGTTTTGACGAACTTCCACCTGTACTGTGGCACAGAGAGATAAACATTTACAGTGTATATGGACTATTAAACAATTAACAAAAAGCAAGTAAACTTTAATTTAATCAAGCTATCTAAATTTAATTAGTTCACATAATTGTAAAACAGTATACATAATTAATTTTCATCTTTTATTTTAAACCATCATCGTATAGTAACAACGTTAACAAAAACAAAGAACAATTAAAATCACGTGACTACTTTGTCACCAACTTTTGTACCTTAGGTCAACCGCTACCACTGTAAATTCAGTCCTGATGACGGCAGCATAGCTGCTGAAACATGTAGACAAATGTAGTGGAACTGAGCTAGTCGTGGTGTATATAGTAGGTATAATAGAGTGAATTACTACCAGACTATCTGGTCTGGATCTTTTAGCCTCGTGGTAGAGCGCTCGCATATTACCCGGAAGGACCAGGTTCAGTCTTCAGCCGGGGCACTCGGTGAGGATGTGTTTTTTTTCCAGGTGTTTCCTCCCTCCTGTTACATTTGGCGCCCAACAAAATAACCCATGGAGGGGTTGTGTGAGATTTCCAAGGTGGGAAATCTCAATATAACAGGGGAGGAATGTAGCGTAATTGAGCTAGTCATGGTGTATATAGTAGGTATAATAGAGTGAATTACTACCAGACTATCTGGTCCGGATCTTTAGCCTCGTGGTAGAGCGCTCGCTTATCACCCGGAAGGACCAGGTTCGATCTTCAGCCGGGGCACTCGGTGAGGATGTGTTTTTTTCAGGTGTTTCCTCCCTCCTGTTACACAAATAAATATCCTACCACAACTGTTCGTTCTAGTGTTGAGAACCATTTATTACAATTAATTGATAAAAATAGAAGTAGAATTTGAACCAGATTGACCCAGGTTTACCAATAAATAAAATAATTATTAATCCATTTGTTTCCAAAGTAACAAAAAAAACTGTCTTTCTCACAGATTTTCTGTGCCATTTATAATAATAATAATAATAATGATTAAAACATATAAAATAAAACATACAGGCAAAATTTTAACTCTGATGACCTGAAAGCATGTATTGATCTACTTACATAACTTGATTCCATTAGATTTGAATTTTCACTTTTCCTTTGGCACTTATTTAATCTGTGATATTTTTTTTTTTACAAATCCTTTCTTTCACTCTCATAAATAATATAAATAATAATGATAATATTATTATTATTATCATCTATTTAATGTGGTTTCTTTCTAAAAATGGGTCATTACAATTTAAAAAATAATATTTTTTGTAAAATAATTTGAGATGAAATATACCAGTTTTGTTTCTTTTATATGACCCCAGCATTAATTAGCCATTGGACAGTGGAAAAGACCCATGTAACAGCCTTTAATTTTGTGAATGTCTGCCAAAAAGCAAGAAAATGTAATGCTGCTAGATTACAAGTAATATTACATGGATAAGAAATAAAAATAAATATATATATCAGTGTATGTACTACAATATCACTTCACTACAAAATAAATATTTGTATGACTAGCACTGGATCCTTTTGAACATCTTTACATGGGAATAGAAAGGTATCAATGAAAATAGCAAGGAAGGGTGAAAATATAAACCCTTGAAATAAAAAAGTTGAGAATACAATGTACTAGCATTAGGCTTTATAACTCATCAGGGTTGGTAGATTTTGTCTTTGGGTAACTGGTACATTGTATTTGACCATTTTTACAGTTCCAATTTGAATTTGAAAGAAATAAAAAACATACATTGCCGTAATAATTATTTGAATCCAACATGTATGATTATATAATCAGTGAGATGTTATCAAGAATATAATGTGTAGTTTGTTAAGACAGTATTATGTAGTAAAAGCATCCAATTTGTATTTTACAATTACCTTGTTACTATAGTGATATGTATCATGTGATACGCTACAAAACACTGGCAAACAATTTTGAAAAGTTCTGTGTGTAAATAAATGTCTCTCTTGGGTTATACAAATGGTCTCTTTTGTCAATATGGAGTCATGATCTTGAACCAAGGTCACATCTTTAAAGTAAAGGTCAAATAGGCTTTGTGTTTCAAAATTGCGTCCAGGTCAAAATTTATTAATTCTTCAGAGGAATAGTGTGAAACTTAAAATATCTTCATGGTCCAAGGATGTGTCTTGACCTTGAACCAAGGTCATAACCAAAAGGTAATTATTACTAAGTGGGTATGTTTGAAAATCATGTACTGGACATTAATAAGTGCTGTTTCAGAAGATTTACATAAAACTTTGCATAGAACATCTTCATCCTAAAATTTTAATGGTCACCTTATAAACAGCTTTGATTCCTTCATACACAACTTTACCACAAGTAAAACACCAGTACTCAACTTCACAACTTTGGTACCCCATTACTTACCATCATCATGACTGATCTTAGTGGTAGACTAAATGTCATGTAATAATTTTAAAATGGTTTGAAATTGTTATCAAAGTTGCTTGTATAAAACATTACATTGTACAAATACTAATAAACATGTCTAACACATGTTACATGAGATAAGTCAGTTACACACATACACATGTATGTGTGTGTGTGTATGTATATATATATATATATATATATATATATATATATATATATATATACACTGTAGATAATTTGTGATGAGTCATTATTATCCATTAGAATTGGGATCACATATGTTGACATTTCCTATAAAATCTATTACTTGAATTTGTGATTTTTTTTAAAAAACATTTTAAATGCAAAAGAAAATCTGGGTAGGGATGAGGTTCTGATTTTTATGACTCTAAGATGAAAAAAGTGGATCGGAGACTCGGACATTTTGTGTCCATCTGTTTCTAAGAGTTCTTAACACTTTATAGACAAGCCCGAAAATTCTCCCCTTTAAGGGGATGTCATTCAAATTGAACACACAATACTGGGATGACCATCCACTTGTAGATTTCAATAGAATGACATTAGAGTCTGATCACCACTTAAGAGTTGGACATTTATTCTAATTTATTGCTTAAATGTGACATTACACTCAAGAGTTTAATTCAGTTCTTACATCCATTAAGTTTTCATTCAGAAACTTTGTGTATTCTTTTACAAATACTCCCAAAATCTTCTCATGAGCTTTAAAACTAAAACATTTTTCTTTTGTCTATTTATTTAGTTTGTACATTTGAATTCTGCATTACATTTATGCTTATAGTAGAGTTTCGTTCAAATCCTACATCCATAAAACAAGGTCTATTTAAATAAAACTTTTGTTTATTCTTTTTTAAATGTACTCCCAAATTTGTATCATGAGTTTTAAACTGATTACCGGGTATTTATTTATTTTTAGTTAGTTTTTACCTTTGTAGAGGTGGTAAAACGACTTTATTGTTCAGATTCACTTGATGTTAATAAGCTTTCATTTGAACATGTTAGACAATTTTCTATTCAGCCTATTGCAGTTAATGCAAAAATAAAGCACCCAACTTATTGGATGCCTCCAAAATCTGCTTTAGAACAGTTTGTAAAATTAATAAATTGTCAAATAACATACTTATTTATGTTAGGCAAACCTGATGCCAAACTATCAGACTTTTTATCACTTGGGCCATTCCAAAAAAGACAGTGATGGCAATATTGCTTATGATTTTGGCCCTGAAGTTAGGATAAATAATTTGAATGATTCGTATAAAAACTTAAAACATGCTATAAAACAAGCAAAGAAGGTTAGGAAAAGAAAATCTTTACCCACCCATTGTACCCCAAAGAAGAAGAAGAAGAAACCTATGACAACACACATGGTTTCAACCCCAAAATAACATAACCAATTTGCTTTGCATGGCTGTGCTAATTATGTATACATGTATATCACCGACATGAACAACTCATTTATCAAACCTTTATATGGATCAATAGCACCAACACTTCACCAAATCTTATTTTAAATCATTTGATAAAATTATTCACTGGATGACCAGAGCACCGTATGATATGTGCACCTTAATATTTGTGCATAATAAAATGTAATAGCACAATTCCTGTAAAATCATATATTATTCCAGGAATATGCAATGGAAACATATTAAAAAACTTATAAAACATTTCCTGCACAAAATTGGATTGTTTCCCTGTGACACACTTTCAAACTCCTACAGTTTTAGTCAATAATGTTTGTGGTATTTGTTATATATTATCAGAGTTCAGATTGTCTGAATAAAAGATGTTGCTATTTTTTTGTGTTGCAGCAAATCATTTTAAGTGAAAAAATATGTGAATTAATTAAGTCACAAGCCAAACACTTTCTTTATACTAGATATATAATCTTTGTATTCTTAGATTTGTACTCTTACATTTATTTCAGTTTAAAACTGGTCAGTGTTTATATTCATGTATTACTTGCGCAACGAGAGCCCTGAGATATTGAACTAAAATTTTGTATGTGAATCATACATCATGTAGAATATGAAATTGCAACTCAACTTGTGTACCTGCATGAGTGCCTATTGGTTTTAAAGCTGCATTAAGGTTATCAATTTTCTGAATTTTTTTTGATTTTCTAAAAATATATTTTTTTTAAAATAGATATCTTCTAACCACGATCCGTGACATTCATTTTCTAAAATTTCATTTCTTTTAGCTGTAAATAAACGGAATCCTCTGACCGGTTGGTCAGAGTTTTACGATGGTAATTATGAGCTTGGAGCATGCGCATGGATCATGTCGGATGTACGGAAAAACCCTAGAACCGAAAGTGAAACATACCAGATTACATTAATTGTCCTTCATTTATATCCGGATGTATTTGAAATGGTGTTTTGTATCCCTTACTAAGTCACAAATGACAAATTCAACGAAGTTCTGTGTTTAATTTATCGTATTTCACCGTTTTGAAAGTTGTGTTTAAATTACCCGGGTTTTTGATGACGTAACCATGTTCTAATATTAGATCCTAAATGCTGCATCTCGATCGGTAAATATTGTGATTTCTGCATTTATTCGAGCTTTTATCGTTGAACCAAATGTAACATTGTTCATTAGGAACATCATTAGTTAGATTAGTACCGTTTTAATTTTTTCTTTGGAAAACTTAATGCAGCTTTAAGGAGTTCAACTAAGACTTTTAGCATTCTGCATGAAGTAATGGTCATAGAACATGTTGTAGCTAAGTTACTTTGATAGGTTTAAAAAAAAACCCATGTAGTTTGTTCCCTTCAACAACAAGAAGCAAAATTCTGGAAATATAGACTGATTTTTAATGTTTATTATGACTTCAATCAATGAGTCTGAAATGAATCAAGTATGATGAAAATTTATATTACATTTGAGTGTAAGAGAAAATACCCCTTGTATTGGTTAAGACTTAATTTCAGGGGTTTCTGTCACTTTCTTTGATGTATACTCAAAACCTTGGTTTAGGTATCGCTTGAAAACATTAAAGTAAAGACAATTTCAATTTACATGTTTAGTTTAACATTTTGAAGCCATTTTTGTGTCGCCTGACTAGGCGACATATAGGG
The DNA here is from genome assembly GCA_029721355.1 of Tegillarca granosa. Classification (NCBI taxonomy): domain Eukaryota; kingdom Metazoa; phylum Mollusca; class Bivalvia; order Arcoida; family Arcidae; genus Tegillarca; species Tegillarca granosa. The sequence goes on along the minus strand of JARBDR010000314.1, from coordinate 14,229 downwards.
ATTACTTTAATCGGCGGCGTTTGCAGCGTCTGGATTTCCTTGTCCGGAGCATAACATTGATGTTGTACGTTCAAATGACTCCAAACTTGGTTTGCATGTTTCTTGCAATGACTCGAAGTGCAGTGCACAAGAACCACAACTCTATCTTTTTCCGTTTTTGAATTATTTCCCTTTGATTGATTTTTATAGAGCATTTCTTGTCTGGAGCATAACTTTGGTGTAGTATGTTCAAATGACTCCAAACTTGGTGTACATGTTTCTGGCAATGACTCAAAGTGCAGTGCACAAGAACCACAACTCTATCTTGTTCCGTTTTTGAATTATTTCCCTTTGATTGATTTTTATAGAGCATTTCTTGTCTGGAGCATAACTTAAGTGTAGTATGTTCAAATGACTCCAAACTTGGTGTGCATGTTTCTGGCAATGACTCAAAGTGCAGTGCACAAGAACCGCAACTCTATCTTTTTCCGTTTTTGAATTATTTCCCTTTGATTGATTTTTATAGAGCATTTCTTGTCTGGAGCATAACTTTGGTGTAGTATGTTCAAATGACTCCAAACTTGGTGTATATGTTTCAGGCAATGACTCGAAGTGCAGTGCACAAGAACCACAACTCTATCTTGTTCCATTTTTAAATTATTTCCCTGTGATTGATTTTTATGCAGTGTCAGGCGACACATCTGTTTCAAAGAAACATATCTAGTTCAATAAAAAACATCACATAACTATGGTATATATATTCACTTTACAGTAACGAATATGGTATATAAATTCACTTTTCAGAACTTCTTTACGGGGCGACTTAATAAACGATAATCAATTCATTTAGTAGAATCAATGGATGGACATTAGTTATACTTTTATTGTGCAAAAGACAACATCCTATCAGCACTTCAGTACTTTGATATTCTGTTAGGAAAAATGAATTTAAAAGTTTAAAGTTGTACGATTTTCTCACAGGCAAATGTACTGTTATTGAGGTTTAAAACTTCTTTGTATGTGATGTTACACTGGTCAGTTTTAATGTTGACTTGCACCACAGGAGATGACCCAATGGTTTTTTAGCTCACCTGAGCTGAAAGCTCAGATGAGCTATTGCTATCCATCTTCGTCCGTCGTGCGTCGTGCGTCGTCCGTCGTGCGTAAACTTTTTACATTTTAATCTTCTCCTTCAAAACCACTGGGCCAAATTTAATGAAACTTGGTAACCATCATGCCTGGGTGAAGCCCTTTCAGATTTGCACAAATGAAGGAGTTATGTCCCCTTGGGGCCCCACAAGGGGGAAAATAGTTAAAAACTTTAAAAATCTTCTCCTCTGAATCTACAAGAGATATACCTTAGTAATTTCATTTATAACATCCTTAGGTCATCTATTTTCAGATTTGCACAAATGGTAGCCATGGGGCTCAAAATGGGGAAATTGTAAGGCACTGAGTGGGGAAATTGCTGAAAATTATATATTTATCACTATATCTTGAAAACTATTAACTTTTTGTATAGGCATGTATATCAGAATATTGTAGGTATTGACATGACGATCATTTTGATATATGGTTCAAGGTCATATGTTGAAAGGTCAAGGTCACAGCTGCAAAAGAAGACTTAATTTGCTAATAATCTTGAAAACTATTAACATTTTGTATAGGCATGTATACAGTGCAACTTTCGAATACCGGCCTCGTATGGGACCGAGGAATTTGGCCGGTTTTCAGAGGGGCCGGTATTTAGAGGGCCTTATAAATCCGGTAGTCCGATCCGGTCCGAATCTCTTCCATTTCAGAAATTTATCAAACGGTGTATTGACAAAATACGTAAATGTCAATACATTCTCATAAGCATTGATCGTACCTGTAATTCTTGAACTTAACAAGTACCTAGTAAATAAACCCCAAAAAGCTTACAAACTGGCAGATTATTACAAACAACTGTACGATATCCAAAACGGATACACGTGTGCTGCTTGTGTTAGTCAGGCATACAAGTTACTGTTTCCGGTTGAAAATGAAACAATTTATTTTTCAAAATATTTTTTTATTAATTGTTCAGGCTAGTTACAACATATGAAGCAAAAATATTATCCAAATCACTTAAAACGAGGACCGATTTGTGAATTACAAGCCTGTCCTGTATCTCTAGTGACCGGTTTCCGGGTCGTGGTGACTGGAATGTTTTAATATTAAATAGTAATAGTATTGTTTAAAAAGTGTGTAAATAATAATAAAAAAAAAACCAGAAAATAATGATGTTTTAAATAAAAAAAAATATTTCTTAATATATTTTGCATTGCGCGGGTGATATAAACATTATAATAAAACGTTTTCATCATATTCAAGTGAGGGGTACTTGACTGGTAAAAACCTCGAAATAAAGAAATTAAAACCATCAGAAAGACAATAATTGCAATAATTAGATTATCGAACAATAAAAGAAACAGATTAAAATTAATTCAATTATTTATTCAAGTATATCTGAACAGGTAATCCTGTCTACCAGTACAATGATGAGCGCATTACAATACCGTTGTTTTTTCAGTAATCGGATTAGCAGCTGTCCGTTACGGTTCATTGATGCATTGCGACTCCCAAAGGCCGGTTTTCGGAAGTAAATTATTAAGATGTTACATGATTTCGGCACTTAAAAAAGGCCGGTATTCGGAATTCAGAGGGACCGGTTTATGGAAGTTTATTTTAATATAAACAAAGAAGGATAAATTCGGGACCGGTCTGGCGTGTTCGGTATGTGGAGGTGATCAGTTTTTAGAAGGGCCGGTTTTCGGAAGTTGCACTGTATTAGAATATTGTAGGTGTTGACATGGCGATCATTTTGATATATGGTTCAAGGTCATATGTTCAAAGGTCAAGGTCACAGCTGCAAAAGAAGACTTAAATTGCTAATTATCTTGAAAACTATTAACTTTTTGTATAGGCATGTATATTAGAATATTGTAGATACTGCGACAACGATCATTTTGATATATGGTACAAGGTCATATGTTCAAAGGTCAAGGTCACAGCTGCAAAAGAAGACTTAAATTGCTAATTATCTTGAAAACTATTAAATTTTTGTTTAGGCATGTATATTAGAATATTTTAGGTATTGACATGACAATCATTTTGATATATGGGTCAAGGTCATATGTTGAAAGGTCAAGGTCACAGCTGCAGAAGATGACTTAAATTGCTAATTATCTTGAAAACTATTAACATTTTGTATAGGCATGTATATTAGAAGATTGTAGGTATTGACATGGCAATCATTTTGATATATGGTTCAAGGTTATATGTTCAAAGGTCAAGGTCATATCAACATAGGAATACTAAAATTATTAATTATCATGAAAAATATTAACTTTTTGTATAGGCATGTATATTAGAATATTTTAGGTATTGACATGACGATCATATATGGTTTGAGGTCATATGTTAAAAGGTCAAGGACATAGCTGCATTAGTATACTGAAATTGATTATTGATTTGGAAATTATTCATTGCACTTCAGTTACTTCATGCATATTATATAAGCAACTTATAAATGAAATGTGAGTGGATATATTTCTGATTAAGTTTTGATGGAGTTCTTAATTTGAGAAAACTTTTCAAGTTTCTGTACTTAATATATTGTCTATTGCACTTTGCAAACAATTTTTGACATATCTTCAGGTGAGCGTTAAGGCCCATGGGCCTCTTGTTAATTATCCTGAAGGTTGGTTAAAAGGATCAATTTAATGTAGCATGAAATGACCATTTCTCCGCCTCTTTTTGAGAATCCAGGCTTGTCTATAAAGTGTTAATACATGTGTATGTATACATTGTATATGTTAAATCATCATTTCTTTTATGTTGTAGGTTTAAACATTATAACTTAAAATGGAAAATGACAACAATACCATAACTGTGACCATGACAGATGATGGAATCATATCTATGTGTAAGTAAATGCACGCACGCATGCACACACACACACACATGTATACATACACACAGACACACATACATGCATACGTACACACACACATGCATACATACACACAGACACACACATGCATACGTACACACACATGCATACATACACACAGACACACACATGCATACATACACACAGACACACACACACATGCATACGTACACACAGACACACACATGCATATGTACACACACACACTTAGATCCACAATACATTATCATGTAAATGTAAGTTGTTTTGTTTTTTTGTTTTTTTTTTTAAATCTGTAGTTATTATGAATTGTTAATTTATACAAGGTATATATTTGGATGAAAATTGTAACCAGTACTGTCAGTACTTTGATTCAGTGTGATATTTTACTTGGAACAAAACAAGCTATAATTTATATATATTTCAGCTATGAAGAGGCCCAATGAAGATGATAATGATGAATTAATTAATGAAGAACCTGCTACAAAACAACTGAAGATTGATGATGGCACTGATGTCATCACAGATATCGGACAAAATGAGGTCCAAGTGGAAGAAGTTCAAATAACACAAGATTTACAAGAGGAGCAAGAAGTTACAGAAGTGGCAGCTGAGCCAACAGAAGTGATAGCCACTGATGGGTAAGTTACAGAAGTGGCAGCTGAGCCAACAGAAGTGATAGCCACTGATGGGTAAGTTACAGAAGTGGCAGTCGAGCCAACAGAATTGATAACCACTGATGGGTAAGTTACAAAAGTGGCAGCTGAGACAATAGAAGTTGCAGCCACTGATGGGTAAGTTACAAAAGTGGCAGCCGAGACAACAGAAGTGATAACCACTGATGGGTAAGTTACAAAAGTGGCAGCCGAGACAACAGAAGTGATAACCACTGATGGGTAAGTTACAGAAGTGGCAGTCGAGCCAACAGAAGTGATAGCCACTGATGGGTAAGTTACAGAAGTGGCAGTCGAGCCAACAGAAGTGATAGCCACTGATGGGTAAGTTACAGAAGTGGCAGCTGAGCCAACAGAAGTGATAGCCACTGATGGGTAAGTTACAAAAGTGGCAGCCGAGACAACAAAAGTGATAGCCACTGATGGATAAGTTACAGAAGTGGCAGATGAGCCAACAGAAGTTATAGCCACTGATGATTAAGATACAGAAGTGGCAGCTGAGACAATAGAAGTTGCAGCCACTGATGGGTAAGTTACAGAAGTGGCAGCCAAGCCAACAAAATTGATAGTCACTGATTAGTAAGTTACAGAAGTGTTGTATTTTACTTTCAGAATTGTTTACGAAGAGGAAGTGGTACAACAACAAGCTCCCCCCTCATATCAGAATCTCATTATACAACACATGGATATTGCTGAACCATTGTCCACACTTAAGTCGTTATTAGAAATGCGTTTACAGTGTTCATTATCAGACCATCAGTTCTACCTACAGGATACAATTATGGTAAAAAAAATTATGTATAATTGTTAATGTTTTCATCTGAGATCAGTTCAATTCTGACAACAGAAATGTCTGTGGATGTTGACAGAAATACCTGGATATTGACAGAAATACCTGTATACTAACAGAAATGTCAGGCCACTGACAGAAATGCTAGGCTTTTGACAAAAATGCCTGTATACTAACAGAAATGCCTGGCTATTGACAGAAATGCCTAGTATTTGACAAATGCCTGGTTACCAACAGATAAACCTGTATACCAACAGAAATGCCTGGCTATTGTCAGAAATGCCTAGTATTTGACAAATGCCTGGTTACCAACAGATAAACCTGTATACCAACAGAAATGCCTGGCTATTGACAGAAATGTCTAGTATTTGACAAATGCCTGGTTACCAACAGAAAAAAAACTGTATACCAACAGAAATGCCTATATACTAACAGAAATGCCAGGCAACTTGCTATTGACAGAAATGCCTGGGTATCAACATACATGTTGTTTGTGTGACAGAAAGTCCTGGGTTTAATTTTGCAATAAGTTTGAAAACTGGTCTGGCGACTAATTAAGAAAGAATCTATTGTTTTTCATTCCACACTGCTGACCTGACCCCTAGATTGAATTGAATTTAACAAGCTTAACTTACTGAGATTTTTTTCCTAAATTTTAGTTGGAGACAAATAAAAGTTTAGTTGAACAGTGTGTACAAGGTGAAGGCATGGTGCAAATTAATCTAGAAGTCAAATCACAACCAGGTAAGAAAAAATGTCTCTTAACAACATCTGGTATCCCTGAATTGTCTAGATATAGATATATATATATGTATATATATATACAGTGATTTTGCCATGGCTGTTGAAAACTACCTTTTAACTTTTAGATTGGGAAAATATGGGCCATTTTTATACTAGATTGGGAAAATATGGGCCATTTGTATACATTTTAAGTTCATTGCAAAGATTTTATATTGTGACAATATCTGACATTTTTTTAGCCAGGACAGATTTTAACAACTGGATTTAACCTAAACTATTTGATTGTGTGTCACTTTTAGCTTTTAGGGAATTTTAGTTGGTCAAATTGGGAAAAGTCAGTTTTATTTCCCTAGGGGAAAGGGTTAGGGTTAGGCTAAGTTTATTTGATAGTAATTTTAGGCAAACAAAACCACTGTTATACATGTATATATAATTTAAAGAAATAATAATTATAATAGGTAAATAAAAATGAGTATAATAGCCATGAATTAGAGTCAAAATTGTGACCAACTCCCAATTGCACTTTTTTTCCAAATTTTGAGATAGTTTATCCAATTATTCTCACCTTATTTCTTTATGTTCGTTACAGGTGTTAAACCCAAGATCAACATCGTAGATATATTAAAACCAGCAGATGAAGTAGAAGCTCAGGCTGCTGTAGAACAAGGTAAAACAAAACATAACTGATTCTGGGCACTCTGGTATTCTCTGCCATTCCTAAACTGATTCTGGGCATGCTGGTTTTCTTCTACAGTACTGAACTGATTCTGGGCATGCTGGTTTTCTTCTACAGTACTGAACTGATTCTGTGCATGCTGGTTTTCTTCTACAGTACTGAACTGATTCTGGGCATGCTGGTTTTCTTCTACAGTACTGAACTGATTCTGGGAATGCTGGTTTCCTTCTTCACTAATGAACTGATTCTGGGCATACTGGTTTTCTTCTACAGTACTGAACTGATTCTGGGCATGCTGGTTTTCTTCTACAATACTGAACTGATTCTGGGCATAACGGTTTTCTTCTACAGTACTGAACTGATTCTGGGCATAACGGTTTTCTTCTACAGTACTGAACTGATTCTGGGCATGCTGGTTTTCTTCTACAGTACTGAACTGATTCTAAGCATGCTGGTTTTCTTCTTCAGTACTGAACTGATTCTGGCCATGCTGGTTTTTTTCTGCAGTACTGAACTGATTCTGGGCATGCTGGTTTTCTTCTACAGTACTGAACTGATTCTGGGCATGCTGGTTTTTTTCTGCAGTACTGAACTGATTCTGGCCATGCTGGTTTTCTTCTACAGTACTGAACTGATTCTGGGCATGCTGGTAGGACAGTCACACTCTGTCATTTTCAACTAAGTAATAATCATTACGATCTCTTCTATAATGTTTATCATCACTGGAATTTAAAGATGTTATAACAGTTGTTGACTGGTTTTAAATGATAGGAGACACAATCACAAGAAAAATTAATGATAATTAAAGTTTTTTATTTTACTTCATCTTCTGAGCAGGGCTCCACAAACAGGTAAGGTCAGTTGGCGATCAGCAAAGGTTACACATCCCTTTCTTAACAATCGGCAAAGGGTAATTACCTGTGAATAGGGAATTTCAGTGAAATGTGACATTGTCCTGGCTGAGTACTCTTAATTATTAACAAGCTGGCATTAAATATGTTTTAATCACATTTTGTCTTAATCTTGATAAGTTTTGAATTGGTGTTTTTTTTCACAGAAAATCAGCATTTGTGAAGGCCTTCTTCTGACCTAGCTGAAAACAATATATTTACACCATTTCAAATAACCTACTTAAGCTATGTAAAGATGATGTTAAACTTTTCACCCCATGAGGATCACAGCACCTCTCACCGCCTGGGTTCGAATCCCACTCAGGACAGGTCCTAGTGTGAGAAAGTTTGTCAGTTCGCTTGTCGAAGGTCGGTGGTTTTCTCCAGGCACTCTGGTTTCCTCCACCATCCCAGAACTGACCACCTCAAAATAAGTGAAAGATTCTTGATTGGGGCTTGAAACACCATTACTCCATTCCACACCACTCTCTTCACCCCATGATATATACTATGTTAATTCCACTGTAAGCTGGAATTATTGGAGTAATCTCCTCTCCTGATAGTATCTAATTAAGGAGATTAAACTCCTTTATTATGTTAATCATTATATTTTAGCTCCTCCTCCTCCAGCAGCGCCACAAAAAACAGCCTCACCTACCAAAGTCGTCATCCCACTACCGGAGGAGTCAGAAAATGTCACCAGGTGGATTGTAGATCAACATTTCAGAAGAGAACAGGAAAGACTTCGAATACCTTTTGGTAAATATACATCTAAATTAAGGCTCCTAAGATTACAAACAAGAATTCCACGGAATTAAATGTCTCGCGCGGTTAGTTTTTGATTGAGTAGAAAATACATTACTTTAACATTTTAACATGCCGCTGCCTACGACAACACTGGAAAAGTAACACCTATGTCTCACCTTATGGCAATGCCAGGCTCGAACAAAACTAAAAATACCCTGCCATTTATAAATGTTACACTTTTAATTTCGAATGATGTTGTATTTATAATGAAATATTTTATAAATCTTAAATATTAAATGACCGACAAAGATAAGTAATTGCAGAAAGTATGATATTAAATCTGAGTTACTTATAGATGACCAAAGTGATATTTGATAATTTATGCTTAAAATCACAACTCCAGGTCTGTTAAAATTGTATTTTTTACAGGATTTACTAGTATATATCAACACTAACACATTATATATCAAACAAATCTTATATAAATATAGATGTGACAAGTCTGATGGTTTTTGAATGAAAATTTATCAAAGTCCTATGCAAAAATTATTGAAAATAAAAATGTGAAGCCCTAATTTTCACACATTCCTTTGATGTATTTGGGTGATTATCAAAGTCATTGTTACTATAGCGAAATATTTAAACCAATCAGATTAATTTTATTTATAGATCCATTACAGTGGAGTGACTATACATGTACGTCATTGGATAGAATGGGCCATAAAGGAGTTTCAATTAGTGGGTGTAAATCCGGAGAATTTCCGTATTACCGGGAAACAGCTTTGTGAATTAACACATCCAGATTTTGTCAAGTTGATACCTCAGGACCGTGGGGATATATTCTGGACACATTTAGAGTTGTTAAGGAAATGTAAATTTGTAGGTAAGTTTTCTAGTATACTGAAAGGCTATCTTAGCATTAATGTATACATAAAGTCATTAACAGGGGTCCTACCATTCCAATATTTTCCTATAATTTAATTTCTAAATTCTGTTATATCACAATGCAATACAAACACAACGTAAATGCATGTGCTCAGTTTCTCATGTTGTACTCCAATAAACTACGCAACCATAGTAATGCTAAAAATGAATGGAGTGATGTATGACTCTTTCCAGAGGGCTAACTTAATGTTAACAAATACATTTTTGTGGACTAAAGAAATCGTTAAATACTCTAAAACATTTTTACCAATAAGACATACTGATTTTGTCAAACTCTATTTTTATTTCTTGTCTTTATTCATTTTGTAAAATTAAGAGGTGTGTTTAACACCAAGAGTTCTTTCCACTGACACAAGTTGTGTGTCAGTTGGACTGACCTGAACAATAACATTGCATCTAAATAATCATAATCATCCAGATGCAGTTATCAATTATCTCCCTTAGATTTGGACATGGACACTGACTGGAAAAATGCTATTTATAAATTAAATCTGGCATCTGTACACAAGTTTTACTAATTTTATCATTCAGTTCCTGCTAGAAAGATACCATACACTTGCACTGAAATATAAATTGAAAAGTATGTTGGGTTTAAGAATTTACTAAAATATTTCTTATAAAATTTGTCTTTATCTTGAATCTTAAGCAAACAACCTTATAATAGTGACAAAGGTCACTGGCGTGCAATGTGAGGACACTCGCTGTGATATAGTTTGAACACCTAAGATATGTACATGTAAACTTATCACATGTTTGGATTGTAAGTCTTCTGTGATTTAAGTGTTTAAGTGAATAAAGTTTGGTGTCTCTCTGTTATACATTCTATTTACTTTTATTTACAGCCGTAATGCAACAGCCAACACCTCATGCAATCACGACCATCACAGTTTCAACATCAGGTGGCACTGATGGTGAGTTACTTCTTCATAACTATCATTATAGTTTTGCCATCTTGAAAAACTGTATTCAGTCTAAATGTTTTTAAAAAATTTATTGTGTTATGATAGATTTTTCTCAGAAAAAAAAAAATAAGTAAAATAAAATTGGTGTTTTTTTTTCTTTATATTATACTGGATGTTATTTAGTGCACCATTTATGACATCCACAAATACCAATTTATTCCATCTGTAATCTGTTGACAGCATAAGACCAAACTTATTTCTTGAATTGATTGGTGACCGGAATGTGATAATTTTCAGGTGTTTAGCATTGTTTAAGCTACAAGTGTTAAAAAAGATAACACTATGTTGCAATGTTGATGCTCAGATTCATAAGAGGGATTATGTGTACAACTCTAAATTAATATATCCTTGTTTATGTAGGTAGAGTCAAAGCAATTAAACAACACAGGCCAAGGTCACCAAGGATTACAGGTGATGACAGACTGTCTCCTGGCAACAGAACAGGTTAGTATATTTACATCCACAGACCAAGGTCATCAAGAATTACAGGTGATGACAGACTGTCTCCTGGCAACAGAACAGGTTAGTATATATACATCCACAGACCAGGGTCATCAATGATCACTGGTGTGACAGACTGTCTCCTGGCAACAGAACAGGTTATATATTTACATTCACTGAACAAGGTCATCAATGATCACTGGTGTGACAGACTGTTTCCTGGCAACAGAACAGGTTAGTATATTTACATCCACTGACCGAGGCCATCAATGATCACTGGTGGAACAGACTGTCTCCTGGCAACAGAACAGGTTAGTACATTAACATCCACTGACCGAGGTCATCAATGATCACTGGTGTGACAGACTGTTTCCTGGCAACAGAACAGGTTAGTATATTTACATCCACTGACCGAGGCCATCAATGATCACTGGTGGAACAGACTGTCTCCTGGCAACAGAACAGGTTAGTACATTTACATCCACTGACCGAGGTCATCAATGATCACTGGTGATGACAGACTGTCCATGTCACCCATAGGTTTTTCAAGCATCTGTTACTATGTGTTATAGGAGATTATATTTACCATGAATGACATTATCTATGAAAACCTTATATTTAGATCATACAACAGTAATAAATAATAATAATAATTATAAAAACTGCAAAAAATGACAGTGTCGTCATGCAAGGTAGACTTTCACACATGGATACTTTCATTATCAATTTTCCTCTTACAACTCCAGACGTCAGTACCCGCATTAGATTGTATTTCAGTACTATCAGTACTTTGATTGTTATTTCCAGGAAATAATGGACAGATCCAGCTGTGGCAGTTTTTGTTAGAGTTACTGACAGATAAAGATTGTAGAGAAGTCATACAATGGGTCGGAGATGACGGGGAGTTCAAGTTAAATAATCCAGAAATGGTGGCACAAATGTGGGGACAAAGGAAAAATAAACCCACAATGAATTATGAGAAACTTAGTCGAGCATTACGATATTATTATGACGGTGATATGATAGCAAAGGTATCTATAATATCTGACTTCTTGACAGACATCTGTTCAGTTTATGGATATACAGAACAACTTTAGACCAACAAACAGTACAATTAACTATCTGTATGTCTTCAGCTTCTGATTGATGAATTTATTTCCTGAAATTTTACTGTTAAGATATTCAGGTTTTTAATTTGAAAAGGATGAATAAAAGGATCTTTGATTCTCAAAGATAAAACCATTATGATCATTAAACAACTATAGATGATAAACCTTAAAACTCCACCATCCACATATATACATTTATTTATTATTTATTTATTTATTATTTATTTATTTATTTATTTATTTTCATTTGCCGTGTGAAATTTCCATTTTACCAAGCTTGAAAGCTGTTGTGTTCATCTTGACTATGAACGACAAAAACCTTGTCACTCCTTGTATCATATGAAAGGCAATACACAATGGGGAACTACAATGGCATTGGTAAACAAACACATCTGACACGGCTAAAAAGTGCATTTACAAGATTTTACAAGAACATTTCATTAACATAAAGTATTTTTGAGAATATTTGATATAAAATAATAATAATTTGAATATCAATAAAATAAATGTATATTTTGGTCAAAAATTATGTTCTCAGTCTAAAATCCTCAGGCACGTTCTTTGTGGCTGTTGTGTCTATTGGACTCCTCCTGGTCTGCATGTGTTATAGATGGGAATTTTTGAGTCTTAAATTCAATAATTGGTCTTTTTTTTTTTTTTAAATATTCAACAAAATATAACAATTGAACTGTTTATTCAGTTTGCTTGCAAAGTTTTTGCATTCATATTGACATGAACAGTTCAATTGTTAAATATGTCATTATTTATTTAATTAGGTACATGGTAAAAGATTTGTATACAAGTTTGTATGTGATCTTAAAATGTTACTGGGATATTCTGCTGCCGAGTTAAACCACCTTGTTACCTTGTGTGCGGAAAGAAAATTACAAAGAGTTAGAGAATCACTACGTACAGGTATATTCTAAACTCTCTTTAACTCTTTCTCACTTTCTCTTTCTCTCACTTTCTCTCTCACTTCTCTCTCTCTCTCTCTCTCCTCTCTCTCTCTCTCTCTCTCTCTCTCTCTCTCACCTTTCCCTCCCCCCTCTCTCTCTCTCTCTCTCTCTAACCTCTCTCTCTCTCTCTCTCTCTCTCTCTCTCTCTCTCTCTCTCTCCGCAGACAAATATTAAGATGTTTTATACATTATGTTATACTACAAAAACTGAAATCTTTATGATTTGGTTAATTGTTAAGTCATTAAAAATTATGATATCATTTTGAAGATTACTTCAAGTATATAACATCTGTATTTAGTTTATCACACATGTTTATTTGTAATTTAAAAAAAGATTGACAAAATACACTTATTTAAGTTAAGTAAAATCTCAATCAAGGAATGATTGTGAAACTGGGGCCAGCTCTCTCTACAGGCAAATATTAAAATCTGCTTGTTTTTTACATTATATACAAAAGCTTGTTATATGATAGATGGCATTTCATTGTAAAACTGGGACCAGCTCTCTCTACAAGCTAATAATAAAATCTGCTTGTTTTTACATTATATACAAAAGCTTGTTATATGATAGATGGCATTTCATTGTAAAACTGATATCAATAACAAACAATTCTTTATGTTGTTGGTGAAATAGTGTTTCATACAAAGTCGTTAAAAAAATTGTCATAAAATTAAGTGACAACGTCCCCCAGGTGAGGGAGGGGGTGTCAAGTGCTTTACATGTTGGGATTTCATGGCCAAGGCATCTTAATGATGTGGGTTAAAGTATGGTTGCTGTGTAAATGCCTAATGTTACATGATAAAACTGATGTTGTAATATTTTTAAAGAGAATTATTATTTATTTTGTTGTATATTTTATATTCAGCCGTAGAGGCTTCATTAAATGTCGACACAACTAAGTGAGACCATGTTAGTTATACTGTTGTTATGTTAGTGGTATTTTGTTATAACTCAGTAAATCTTAACCTGGCTGAAAATTGCTGATAAGTAAAGGCTTAAAGTGAAGATAGCTGAAAAAGACTGAAGATAAAAATAAGAAATGAGGACAGTCATGTATATAGCTGAAATAGCACTATAAACTTAACGTAAATATGGCTGAAAGGAGTGTTTTATAATGTCTGACATATAGCAATATGACTGAAACGTGTTAGTTGCCTGGAAGATGTATTGAAAATGGCGGAAAAAGTGTTAGTTGCCTCAGCATGTAGTGAATATGGCGAATTTTTGTGGTAGTTTGTTTAAATATACAGTGAAAATGGCTGAAAGTGTCATTTAGGAATACATGTAGTGATTGGCTGAAATGATGTCACTTACTCAAAAAAAAACAGTGCAGTGAAGTCATTGAGTGTTGTTGAGGTTT
>JARBDR010000313.1:0-90421 GCA_029721355.1 Tegillarca granosa | reverse complement strand
ACAAAGTATTTCACAATACAAAGGTTGGTGGAAACCTGTTTCTATGTATCATCTCGCCATAGTTCACCAAAACCAGGGCTTTTTCTACCTTACATTTATGGCCGAAATTCGGCCTCATTCCCAATGCAAAATATGGCTATTTTTTCCCAATTTAGGCTTTCATTTTCCCCAATTTTAATATGTCAAAATACTAGGTTTTTTTGATGAAAAAATTATTTCTAAATGACTTCCGATTTATTCGATGTTCACTTAATCATTTCTGGAAGGATGTAACGGCAGCATCAAGTTTCCGGAAGTACATTCGAAATTCCTCGGTTAACTTTGTATAGTCCTATAACTGTATAAACAATACTGTCACATGTACGATACAAATGGCTACGACAAATTACAAACATGTCACACAACGGCAGATATTATGTGAAGAAATTAAGCAAAAAAAGACGCCTCAAAATGCCAAAAACTTAATGCATTTGGATTTAAGAAAGGGGCCCCAATACCAGGTAATGATGTTACTTCTGATCTAGGGCTGCCTCAAATGGAAACAGAAATGGTCTGTAAAGTGAAAGAGGTTGACTCACGTACTGCAGAACCTTGCATTAGTAGCAGAAGTGTTTATCTAGGTACACATCCTACAAGGAAGTTAGAGAGGCATAACTCGAGTAAAATGCACTCAGTTTCATTGGAAGGTTATGTAACTGCAGTATACATGTTAATGTATATCAGCAATTATGCAAACAATGCACATGTTCCAAAGGAAATGATAACTGTCTGATGTTCAGTTAGATGCTATGGTTGATAATTTTAAAACACTTAAAAAGAGAAAAATTATACCATAATAAATGAACTCATAAAATGAATCATAAAACTCTTAAACTCAGTAAACTGTTTTATTGTTCTTTCAGTTTTTCCCAATTTCTGTAGTTTACGCACTAACTTTCCCAAAGTCATGGGACCTGGACATTTTTCCAGAAAAGTAGAAAAAGCCCTGAAAATTCATCATCGTCTTCGTCTCTAATATATCGCAAAAACAGGTTGTTCCATGAGTAAGACATTTTCAAGACTGACTGTTTGAAAAATTATTTTGAAATTTATACTATAAAATTCCTCAGTTAGATGATAATGAAAGAGTTAGGGCTTCTTCTCACGGGAATCTAATTGCAAATTCCACAAATTAGCTTATTCCTGATTATTTCAGAATGATGTCCCCCTTTGAACCAATATTTTATTTAGACATTTACTAGTTATGTAAATATTCTAGTTGACAATACCTCAAGTAATCACATAATACTGTTTATATCATAGTTTAATCCTCTTATTTCATAATCTTTATTACCCTATTGGTTAACGATCATCACATGATATGATTTTTAGCTCAACTGGCTAAAGCCAGATGAGCTTATGGCATGATGCGCGCGTGCGTGCGTGCGTGCGTGCGTGCGTCCGTTAACAGCAAAAACTCAGAAACTACTGGGCCAATTTTAGCAAAACTTTGCAGGAATGATTCTTAGAAGGAGTAGATGAAAATTTGTACAATTGGTTTCCATGGCAACCAAAAGTAGGTCACAGCGACCTAGAATGTAAAAAACCTAAAATAAGCTTCTTCTCTGAAACCATAGGTTATATTCAAAATCTGATGTGATATTTAGCTTCTAGACACCCTTAAACATGTAGGTTGTACATTTCGTGAAATTCTGTCAAAAACTAGGTTACGCGTTTTTAGCGTTTTTCTGTCGTACTTCGTAAAAAGTAAAATAAGGCTTATAATGGAAAATCAACTTTGAAAATCTTCTTCTCTGAAACCATGAAGCCTTAAGCTTTCATATTTGGCAGTTATTATCAGCTTGAGCCCCTTTACCAAGTTTGTACAAATGGTGGCCCCCGGACCATTTTTGGCCCCACCCCAGGGATCCATATATCAGCATATGCATATATGGCTCATAATGGAAAATCAACTTTGAAAATCTTCTTCTCTGAAACCATGAAGCCTTAAGCTTTCATATTTGTCAGTTAATATCAGCTTGAGCCCATTTACCAAGTTTGTACAAATGGTGGCCCCCGGTCCATTTTTGGCCCCACCGCAGGGGTCCGTATATCAGCATATGCATATATGGCTTAAAATGGAAAATCAACTTTGAAAATCTTCATCTCTGAAACCATGAAGCCTTAAGCTTTCATATTTGGCAGTTAATATCAGCTTGAGCCCCTTTACCAAGTTTGTACAAATGGTGGCCCCCGGTCCTTTTTTGGCCCCACCCCAGGGGTCCATATATCTGCATATGCATATATGGCTTATAATGGAAAATCAACTTTGAAAATCTTCTTCTCTGAAACCATGAAGCCTTAAGCTTTCATATTTGTCAGTTAATATCAGCTTGAGCCCCTTTACCAAGTTTGTACAAATGGTGGCCCCCGGTCTATTTTTGGCCCCACCCCAGGGGTCCATATATCTGCATATGCATATATGGCTTATAATGGAAAATCAACTTTGAAAATCTTCTTCTCTAAAACCATGAAGCCTTAAGCTTTCATATTTGGCAGTTAATATCAGCTTGAGCCCCTTTACCAAGTTTGTACAAATGGTGGCCCCCGGTCCATTTTTGGCCCCACCCCAGGGGTCCATATATCTGCATATATATTGGAAATCAAATTAAAAAATTTTCTTCTCTGAAACTGTAAGGCATAATGCTTTTATATTTGGCATTTAACATCAGCTCAAGTCCCTTTACCAAGTTTGTACAAATGGTGGCCCCTGGGCCATTTTTGGTCCCACCCTAAGGGCCAATATATCTACATATGCATATATGGGAAATCAAATTTAAAAATCTTCTTCTCTGAAACTGTAAGGCTTTAAGCTTTCATAATCAGCTCAAGTCCCTTTACCAGGTTTGTACAAATAAAGGCCCCTGGGCCATTTTTGGTCCCACCAAGGGGCACATATATCTACATATACTTATATGGGAAGTCAAATTTAAAAATATTCTTCTCTGAAACTGTAAGGCCTACAGCTTTTATATTTAGCATTTAACGTCAGCTCAAGTCCCTGTACTGAGTTTATATAAATGAAGGCACAAGAACCATTTTTGTCAGTTGAGCTCCACAGGCCCTTTTGGGCCTCTTGTTTTTTTGGTTGGTCATTTTTAGGAGTTTTAATACTTCGATTACTTTCGCTTGTCATTCCATCGTTTATCGCACCTATTCACCATGGAACATAATTTGCAATTACATACAATGTCTTGTCACAAGAAACAAGTTGACCAAGTTTAAGATTAATCAGAAAAATGTGTCTTCAATGCATGGAAACCAAATTTATACTTATAGTTACTGTGACCTTGACCTTTGACCTAGTGACCCAATTTGCAATTCCATTCGATGTCTAGTCACAAAGAATAAGTTTATCAAAATGGAGATCAATTGGACAGACCTTGCAACTTTGAATGCAAGGATACTAAATTTATGTTTACAGTACTCTAGTGACATTATTTATAATCTCTTGTCACAAAGAATAAATCAACAAAGTGTGACATCAATCAAACAAACCACTCGTCTTTAAATGCATGTAAACCAAATATATATTTATAGTACCTGTTACTTTAACCTATTGACCTGATTTGCAATTCCTTTTGATGTCTTATCACAAGCATTTAGTTGACCAATTTTGAAATCAAACGGACAAACTCCTCATTCAAGTCATATATAAGAGAGTGAATTCTTTCTCAGAAAATGCAAAAAGTTACAGCAAAAAGTGGACCAAGTTTGAGATAAATCAATCCACTCGTCTTTAAATGCAGGGAAACCAAATGTATATTTAAAGTACCTGTTACTTTGACCTTTGACCCAGTGACCCGATTTGCAATTCCATTTAATGTTTTGACCGAGTTTGATATCAATTGGACACACTACGTACTCTTCTGGTGACAGAATTTTTGTGTCTTAAACTTAAAATGAGTTAGCCATACATGTACTTCTAAGACTATCATCCAATCAGAATTTAGGAATCTGTCACAACATTGTTAATTATGCATGGATCACTGTCTGTTTTAAAACTGCATCCTATCAAAACTCATTGATGAAAACAGGTGCAAGTTAGACTGCAGAAACCAATCAAAATCCAGCAATCTGATGTAATGGTGTTGGTTATACAATTTCGACAATAACATGTATCCTATCATAATTTCATTGTTTACATTGATCATATCAGTTCAAAAGGAACCTGTATCCTATCAAAACATACCTTATAAACAAATTTGATAAAAATTTGTTACACTTGGAACCTGTATCCTATCAAAACACACCTTATAAACAAATTTGATAAACATTTGTTAACAAGTGTGCAAGCAAAATTATTGACCAATATGCATTAAGCAATCTACGGCAATGTAATGATATTGGAAATTATAGAAATTAAAAATCAAGATATTTTTTACAATTCGGTTAACTTTGGCTATTTGTATTTTAACTTTATTAAAACATTGTCAGGTATATCACTAAGGTAGGGAGAAAGATAAGGTAGAAAAATTTTTGACAATGAAATTTAAAGTCCACAAGTTTGAGAAACTTCATACACATTTTTGAAATTGTCACAGCTGCGTGCACATTGAAGTTTTTTATGGAACTAAGTCCATGTAAATGTGGAAGTACAAATCCATGAAGCACTAAAATAAATATGTTACACATAATGTTTATATCCGCAAAAGGTCCATGCTGATATTGAAGTCCAAAGTCAAGAAAAAAAAACACTTAAAAGTCAGTATGTGTTGCACAATAATGTTCATATTTATATTTAATGTTTATATGTAAATAATTCCATGTAAATATTGATGTCGAAATCAAGGATTGAACATTAGAAATATATATTAATATATGGACGATGTAATGGCTTCAGGATGGTATATAAATACACACCAACATTGTCCTGAATTATAGTTCTAATGATAATGTCTATACATGTATGTATACCTTTTGTCATAATCCATGGCATTAAAAATAGCTTTCTTGATTGTCTCCTTAAGTAATTCTGACTTCAGGCACAGACAACAAGCTTAAATTACATACAAATAAAATTAACAACATGCATTTGACCATATTCTCATTGGCATATTAGTGTGAATGAACTATCTTAAAAAAGAATATTTAGTTCTGAATAGAAATAAGTAGACTTACACAGGTTGCCAACTACATACACTTATATTTTTATATGCCTAAACTTAAAATTTGTTCCCCAATTCAAGTGTCAAAAACAAATGCAAACATTTTTAGCTATCAAAGCTAACTTTTTTCAAGTTGTATGTAGTTTTCCAGGTATCATAATTATTAAAACATTTAAAAACTCAGTTATTTGTCCTTTTGACCCTGTATTGAGGTCTGAAATTGAATCTTTTCGACTGTTTGCATAATTGACAGTACAGAAATTTTTATCGAACAAACAAAGCAACTTTTAATTCGACAGCAGGCATATTCAAACTATTAAAAGCATAATACAGCTAAATTTCTGAAAGCCATTACACCAGCTGGTTCTTTCTCACGGGAGTTACTTGCAATGCATTATTTGCTGTGGGAGGGTTTAGATTTTTTTATTCCATCTGTTATGAATTTGGTTTAATTGATTGATTTACAACATTTATGAAAATTCAAGCTAGAATTTAAGAAATCATTTTACCAATAATGGCTTTAATTATCACCCGACCGTCCTTTAGATCCGATAATGATCGTGCTTTTTTAATCTCATCTTTAGAATAGAAAGTTCTTAAGAGTTTGGCAGCAAGATAGGTTCTGCTTCCAGCACCGTTAAATACAATCGTCTTCACCTGAACTACCAGAAAAACGCTGCTGCCAGGAAGCAAAGTTTTGTCTTTCACCTAATATTGTATGATGATGTTAAATCATAATCTTATCCTGCAACTGCTTCGCTGTATACGTTTTTCCCGTTTCTTTTAGTTTTCTGTCTTGCATCTCTTTTTAGGACACTTGATTCCATTTTGTTTCTAATTTCTTAAGTTTAATTTGTCTGCAGTCTCCAAAAACGAGCTTCAATATTTCTTCTTCTTCTTTGGTAAAACCAGTCAGCTTTCCATGTTCCTTTTTCTGAAAAACCTCTTCTTTCTCTAAATCACTTTGTTTCTCGTCAAGAGTGTTTGGCCTTTCAATTGTAATCATCCTGTTCTAAGATCCAGGCGTCTATAAGTAAAAATTAATTGAATGATAATGGCAATAAAAAGTAAATAAATAAGATAAAGAAATGGCACAACAAAATTAAACAGGTAAGGGTTATGTTAAGGGTTATTTTTATAACATATTTATTGATCCAATTTTACTCAGAAATATAGAATTTAATGTCCACTTATTAAACGTGGCTAATAAATGATAAACTTATTTTCAACTGTTTGGCTTATATTTTTTATCTATCAAACTTTTCGGTCTTAGTGTCACTGATGAGGAATGAATTTCCGAAATGTGCACATCTGGCACATCAAAATTCAACTGGTATTTGAATTATATATTTATTACCCCTGAGCGGGTACCACTGCTGGTGGAGTAAAACTCCCCTAGGGTATCCATAACTCAGTAGGCAGTACTTTGCGCTGTCAGAAAATGTATCATTTAGCAAAATTGTCAGTCGTCTAAAATTTGAAATTAATTTAAAACTAAGGTTTGTTCCCTCATGCACAGCATTCCTTAGCTGGATTTTGTTTTATATAATTTTGAAACTTTAGATTCATTATTTTCAACTGTTCGACCTATATATTTTTATCTATCAAACTTTTCGGTCTTAGTGTCACTGATGAGAATGGATTTCCGAAATGTGCACATCAAAATTCAACTGGTATTTGAATTATATATTTACCACTACCGCCGCACTTTTTCTCATAAGTGCTGCTGTCAGCCTTTTTCCTTTGTGTCCGATGGCTTTAAGCACTTTTGTAATGGCAGTAGTTGCAGAACTGTGTTGTAACTGCAATCCATTTAATGATGAGAAAACATACTTTGGGTGCTTGCTTATTCTTTTAAGCCAATGGATACAATCTTTAAAGATAAGTTTGGCTGCTGGAGTTGCTGTTCCAGAAACTTTTGTCTTATGTTGTGCAATCAGCAAAGAATAAAGCATGTAGCTATTCAATTAAAATGAAAGTGTCAAACAAAATGCAGAACAATGCTCTTATGGAGAAGATTTTGTTTTTATTTTATTAAAAAGAAAAAGAGGACGTGCCATAATTTATTTTTATGTAGAGTTTAGTTCATTTTTTGATATTAGTTAGTAACAAAATTACTATTGTCGTATGAAAAAAAAAATAAATAAAAAAATAAAAAGAGTATTTTAAACTTTTGCAAAGACTCCTTCATAAAAACTTAATAATTAAATCTGTTTTAACATGGACAGATAATCCATCAGAATTGAGACCCCTCCCCCCCCAAAAAAAAAAATTCTAGATGCATGCAGTTTACAACATGAGTTGTCTCTCTTGTATCATATGCTGACAACTTTGGTAATTTATTGGGGCTTTTGGAATCCCAAACTAGACTAAATTAATCTGTATATACTTAAATTTTGGAGATTTTGAAATCACAAATAATTTTCATTTTTTTTTTTCTTTTTAATGTTGTGCTTTGTTCCCAGTGTTTATCATAACATCATGACCATTTAAGTTAGATTGATTGATTTATTTCATTTCTAAACAATATGTTTGTTACAAACTAGTCAAAAGTAACATTTTATTATCACCCTTATTGTTATTATTAATAATAGTAGTAGTAGTAGTAGTATATTGACATTACATGACTAAATCTGATTTGACAGAGAAACGATTATATTATGTACATCTCTTTTCAATAATATTTTTTAAAAATACTCTGAATTTTTTTTTTTTTTTTTTTTTTTTTTTTGCTCAAACTTGACAATATCTAATGTCTTTACCGGTGATAAATGTCTTTCGTTGTGTGAAATATGTTCTCATTGTAACTACCTCTCTATGCGACAATTTTACAATTTTTGTATGATATACAAATTTTATATTATCATATTATATTCAAAGTCAAATATTCTTTTTAATGATTCACATATCATCCTCAATTTATCATATTCATTTTACAATGCATGATGTCTTAGTCTAGGTGCAATAACTTATTGTCTATTATGATTTGAGAACGCTTGAAGCAAACAAGTACCTCACTATGCAATATTTATTACATGTTAATGATGTTGATGACTTTGTTATATCAAAATTGTCAGTTTATCAACTCAAGTTATTTTTAGTAGAGTTACTTTATACCAAATAAATATATGGATGTTTTAAATATTGTCTCTTATTATTTGTGGAATCATGCTTAAATTTAGCACGTTTTCCCCCATTATTAACGGTTAAATCTATCTCAATTACTTAAAATGGTTAAACTGAAAAAAAAAATGATTATGCCAAACACATCGTGATGTGATATAAAGTACAGGTCTGTTGAATGTTTAACACAGAGCTAATGAACAGGAGTCAAATTTTGACTTTTTAAATGAAGAAGGTTTGAATTGTCAAATTTTGAAATTAGATAGTAAAATTAGATAGTAACTGTTGAGATAAAGGTAACGAAGCAACGTAAACAACCGCTAATGTGATATCATTTGGTTAATTAAATATTGTTAATTCTTTGTATGGTAAAGTTGGAACAAAATGTGAAGCTTTAAATTCGAGTGAACTGCTGGGGTCTTAAAGGTTTGTCAAGGTTTACCAATTATTTCACATAGTTAATACCTGCTAGTCATTCCAGAACACCAAATTGTCTGGGTGTTTTGTTGACTAAACACATCCGGTGTTGTATTGGAGTCGGTTGGAATGCTGATCCTAAAAACGATGCTGGTGGAGGTGTCGTGGTGGATACCTGACTTCTAGATCTTGAATATGGTGTTTATCTACGTCCATTTGAAAAACTGGATGTTGTTGATCTGGGTGGTGGTGATGTTGCTACTGATGGCGATCTCGTTCTTTGAGATGTTTTTTCGTTACTTGATTGATCTGAATTTTCTATTAAGTTCTTCAGCAGCATAATGAAATATATGATAAGGTCATAAACATTGACATCTCTCAAATGAATACAAGGTCCGTTGCATTCGAAGTGATTCGATGAATATGCACAGTCGGATATATTTGTTATATTGTTTTGGATATGTTAATAAGCCATTTCTTGAGACAAAAGAGTAGTGTACAATTTATTGTATCCGCGTGATAAGACAGTTGTCATTTTAACAACTATTTACAGTAATATATTTTACACATTTCGGAGCGCTGTTGGACATTATTTTATCAAACATTCGATTGAAAAAAAAAATCTGACAGTTAATGTGTGAAACACCTAGTCAGGGAATATGTTAATTACCCATGTCACTAGATCGCTGATATTCAACGTTAACTTTTAAGGCTAATAATTTACACAGTTAGTAACCTCAAATCAAAAGAATAATAGGAGTATAATAATAACCTCTAGTGAATTTCATTCAATTTTATTTATTTTAAGGACTCTCTCTCTCTCATAAACGGAAATATGTTGAAGTGACCATCAAATGGGACGCTATAAGATCATATATGGTGACGTTAGATTAAGTTTGATTGATTAGCATAGACACCGGTGTTAGTAAAACTTATTTCAGTGCAATTACTATTATTATTATTATCTTTCTGTGCAAGGCAAATATAGGATAAGATTAAACAGCTCAAAACATTGCGCTTTATCTCCATCAATTTATATTCCCTGCTAATTAACATTAATATGTAATGATCATATATATATATATATATCGCTATTTATTTCTACAACTGCTCAAGCATTTGACTTGATTTTTTTTTAAAATTTATTTTCAGAGTTCTGTGGGAGTATAATAAGTGTTTTTTATCAAAGATTACATAACCTTTGGTTAATTAACAGAAATGTATAATAGTCACAATAGGACAAGGTCTAATCCCTTTTATAGTAGAATGTAAAATGCTTTAATATCTACAAAATCCCTAGTAAATTGGTATGAATACGTTATGCTCACAGTAGGTCATTTCGTATATAATGTGAGGACTAATCCCTTTAACAATAGAATGAAGTGAGAAACAATCCCTCAAACAATAAAGTGATTAATCATAACAAAGGGATCCCAGTAGGGGTTGTGTGCCAGACACCACCAAAAACATCTACTTTGAATAATTTTTAGCTCAACTGGCTATAGCCAGCTGAGCTTATGGCATGGTTTTGCGTGCGTCCGTGTGTGCGTAAACTTTAATCTTCTCCTCTGAAACCACTGTGGCAATTGGGACCAAATTTGGTGTGGAAGGCCCCTAGGTGGAGTAGACTAAAGTTTGTACCAGGCGACCCCGCCCAACATCCAAGATGGCCGCTGTTACTATAAATAGCAAAAACACATAAATAGCCATTGTTGAGTCATTTTTTAACCGTTTTTTTTCAAATTTGAAATGTAGAGAGTAGATAGCGGGGCATTAAACATATGTAATGGGTTTTTATGAGAAATTTTTCGTTGACCCGATTTTTACGTATGATGCAAATGAGGTGTAATATTTAATCAATTTTTTGAAAATCTTCTCCTCTGAAACCACTGGGCCAATTGGAACCAAATTTGGTGTGGAAGGTCCCTAGGTGGGGTAGACCAAAGTTTATACCAGGCGACCCTGCCGACATCCAAGATGGCCGCTGTTACTATAAATAGCAAAAACACACAAATGGCTATTGCTGAGTCATTTTTTAGCTCACCTGACCGAAAGGTCATGTGAGCTTATGGCATGGCACAGCGTGTGTGCGTGCGTGCGTGCGTCGTTAACACCTATTTTCGACTTCTCCTCTAAAACTGCTGGACAGATTTCAATGATACTTAGTCAGAAGCAAATATGGGCCGGTGCAATTCAGATTTGTTCATGGCATTGCCATGGCTACCAAAACTAGGTCAAGGTGACCTAGTGGTCCAGAAATCTTAAAAAATCTTCTTCTCCGAAAGTAATGATGGGAGAAAAAATCTGATGTGATATTTGGCTTCTCTAGGGTCTTAAGCCTACAGTTTGTTCATTTCGTGAAATTTGGTTGAAAAATGGGTTACGCGTTTTCTGCGTTTAATTTAAAAAATTTCGTAAAATGGCTTCAGATTGTTATAACTTCACTATTTGAACAGATATTGACATGAGGTTTTCAGTTTTGACTTTTTCTTGAAATGACCTTTAAATTAGGGTCAAGGTCACAAATCAAGGTCATGACCTAATTTGTGATTTATGCAGTTTTAGGCAATTTTCTTGCAAATATTAAGAGAAATATCAAATCAAAACATTGTAAAAATGTTCAGCATGATAAAATTTTTAAAGGTACCAAGTTTCGTAACTATATGATAATTCATGTAGGAGTTGTTGCCCCTGAAATGTTATTTTTGGCTTATAAATACTAAAATTGCTAATTATCTTGAAAACTGTTAACTTTTTGTATAGGCATGTATATTAGAATATTGTAGGTGTTGTGACAATGATCATTTTGATATATGGTTCAAGGTCATATGTTCAAAGGTCAAGGTTACAGCTGCAAAAAAGACTTAAATTGCTAATTATCTTGCAAACTGTTAACTTTTTGTATAGGCATATATATTAGAATATTGTAGGTGTTGATATGACGATCATTTTGATATATGGTTCAAGGTCATATCTTCAAAGGTGAAGGTCACAGCTGCAAAAGAAGACTTAAATTGCTAATTATCTTGAAAACTGTTAACTTTTTGTATAGGCATGTATATTAGAATATTGTAGGTGTTGATATGACGATCATTTTGATATATGGTTCAAGGTCATATCTACAAAGGTGAAGGTCACAGCTGCAAAAGAAGACTATAATTGCTAATTATTTTGAAAACTTTTAACTTTTTGTATAGGCATATATATTAGAATATTGTAGGTAATGATATGATGATCATTTTGATATATGGTTCAAGGTCATATGTTCAAAGGTCAAGGTCACAGCTGCAAAAAAAGACTTAAATTGCTAATTATCTTGAAAACTGTTAACTTTTTGTAAAGGCATGTATATTAGAATATTGTAGGTATTGATATGACGATCATTTTAATATATGGTTCAAGGACATTTTAAAAGGTCAAGGTCACAACTGTAAAAGAAGATAAAAATTGATAATTAACTTGAACACTATTAACTTTTTGTATAGGCATATATATTAGAATATTGTAGGTAATGATATGACGATCATTTTGATATATGGTTCAAGGTCATGTGTTCAAAGGTCAAGGTCACAGCTGCAAAAGAAGATTTAAATTGCTTATTATCGTGAAAACTATTAACTTTTTGTATAGGCATGTATATTAGAATATTGTAGGTATTGACATGGCGATCAATATGGTTCAAGGTCATATATGTTCAAAGGTCAAGGACATAGTTGCATAAGTATACTGAAATTTGTGACTGATTTGGAAATTATTCATTGCATATCAGTTACTTCATGCATATTATATAAGCGTCTTATAAATGAAATGTGAGTGGATATATTTCTGATTAAATTTTGTGGGAGTTCTTAACTTGAGAAAACTTGTAAAGTTTCTGTACCTAATATATTGTCTTTTGCGCTTTGCAAACAAATTTTGGAAATATACTCAGGTGAGCATTAAGGCCCATGGGCCTCTTGTTAACCGTTTTTAGCTCAACTGGCTATAGCCAGCTGAGCTCATAGCATGGTTTTGCGTGCATCCGTGCGTCCGTGTGTCCGTGCGTGCGTAAACTTTAATCTTCTCCTCTCCTCCGAAACCACTGGGCCAATTGGGACCAAATTCGGTGTGGAAGGTCCTTAGGTGGAGTAGACTAAAGTTTGTACCAGGCGACCCCGCCCGACATCCAAGATGGCCGCTGTTACTATAAATAGCAAAAACACATAGATAGCCTTGGTTGAGTCAATTTTTAACCGTTTTTGTTCAAATTTGAAATGTAGAGAGTAGAAAGTGGGGCATTCAATATATAAAACGGGTTTTTGTGAGAAATTTTTCGTTGACCCGATTTTTACGAATTATGCAAATGAGGTGTAATATTTAATCAATTCTTTGAAAATCTTCTCCTCCGAAACCACTGGGCCAATTGGGACCAAATTCGGTGTGGAAGGTCCTTAGGTGGAGTAGACTAAAGTTTGTACCAGGCGACCCCGGCCGACATCCAATATGGCCGCTGTTACTATAAATAGCAAAAACACATAAATAGCCATTGTTGAGTCAATTTTTAACCGTTTTTGTTCAAATTTGAAATATCTTCCTCTGAAACCACTGGGCCAATTGGGACCAAATTCGGTGTGGAAGGTCCTTTGGTGGAGTAGACTAAAGTTTGTACCAGGCGACCCCGCCCGACATCCAAGATGGCCGCTGTTAATTTAAATAGCAAAAACACATAACTAGCCATTGTTGAGTCAATTTTTAACCGTTTTTGTTCAAATTTGAAATGTAGAGAGTAGATAGTGGGGCATTAAACATATATAACGGGTTTTTCTGAGAAATTTTTCGTTAACACGATTTTTATGAATTCTGCTAATGAGGTGTAATATTAAATCAATTCTTTGAAAATCTTCTCCTCTGAAACCACTGGGGCAGTTTGAACCAAATTTGGTGTGGAAGGTTGGTCTGACTAAAGTTTGTACCAGACAATCTTGTCCAACATTCAAGATGGCTGCTGTTACTATAAATAGAAAAAACACTAAAATTGCCATTGTGGATCCATTTTTCAACCAATAAATCTCAAATTTGAAATATACAAAGTATATCGTGAGAGATTCAACATATTTAACCGGTTTTTGTGGGAAATTTTTTGTTGACCTGATTTTCAAGAAGTATGCATAAGGTGTAATATTTAGCAAAATCTTTGAAAATCTTCTCTTCTGAAACCACTGGGCCAATTGGAATGAAATTTTGTGTGGAAAGTCCAAATGTCGGCCTGACTAAAGGTTGTACCAGGCAACCTGGCCTGACATCCAAGATGGCCGTCATAGCTAAAAATAGAAAAAAAAAGAACAAAAAATACCATTGTTGATCTTTTTTTCCACAAATTGAGCTCAAATTTTAAATATAGAAAGTATACTGTGTAGGATTCAAAATATATAATGTTTTTTTCTGAGAAAACTTTTATTGACCCAAGCTTAAGCTGATGAACCAATTATGGTAACCACATTACATTGTCTTACAGGCGCCACAATGGCCGAGTGGTTTTAAGAATTCGATGTTACGAATCACAGCACCTTTCACCCCTGACACTGTGCATTAATGCCAAGTGGCGCTAGCACTTCATCTTTCTTTGAACGTTTATATGTTAACTTGCTGCTTGGTCGTGGTTTTCTCTAGTGTCCTCCATCATTTCTAAAACTGACAGTCTCCGTATAAGTTGAACGTTAAACAGCATTACAAACAAAAACAAACATTGTCTTACATATTATATTTATTTTGTTGTTTTAGGAGAAAACAGATAACAAAAAAAACAAAAATTGAAATAATAAAACCTACTGACAGAGTGGAAACAGAACCAAACCCTAGTGTAGAAACATATGACAGTATGGAAACGGAACACAACAGAAGTGTTGAAAAAGAAACTAACTTTAGTGTTGAAACTGAACACAACTCCAGTGTTGAAGGAGAACTTAACAGAACTTTGGAAATAGAACCCAGCGATACTGTGGAAGTAGAACCCTGTCATACTTTGGAAGTAGAACCCAGCCATACCTTGGAAGTAGAACCCTACCATACTGTTGAAGTAGAACCCAGCCATACTGTGGAAGTAGAACCCAGCCGTACTGTGGAAATAGAACTCAACAACCTTGTAGAAATGCAACCTGACCACAGTATGGAAAAAGGATCCAATCTGACTATAGAAACTGATACCAAAAACAGTATGGAAAGAGAACCTAACTATAGTGTAGATACAGAACCCATTGAGACCAATGAACTCAGTTACATTGTAGAAATAAAACCAAACCTCATTTCAGAAACACTTCACAATCGAAGTGTTGAAACAGAACCTGACCTCATTTGGAAAATAGAACACAGCAATATTTGGGAAAAAGAAGCCATCAACATTGTGGAAGTTGAACCTAAACTTCATGTAGAAACAGATCACAGTTACAGTGTTAAAAGATTATACAGCCATAATAGAGAGACAGATCTAAACCCTATTGAACCAAAGCACAGTACAGAAAAAGAAATCAATCTTGGAGCAGAAACTGAACTTAACAACATTGCTGAAGCAGAACCAAGCAGCCATGACGACATTGAAACAATTCTCAGCATGGAAGTAGAGCCCGAAAACTGTTTTGAAAGAGAACCTGAAAACAGGTTGGAAATAGAGCCCTTTAAAATTACAGATATAAAAACAAGCCACACTGTAGAAATAGAACCCTGTCCAGTTTTGGGAAGTGAATTTGATCACAGTATGGAAACAGAAGCCTAACCTCAGTGTGCAAACTACACCTAGCGATATCACAGAGCCAAGTCACAGTACAGAAGTAGAACCAAGTCACAATCACAGTATTAAAACAAAAAGTACAACAAAAATGGTGAAAAGTAAGTCCTGAAAAATGTACACTGCCATTCATAAATAACTTTACACCAGCAATTTATTCTAAAATTTATATAGTGTGAAAGATGATAAAATTGAATATTTACAAAAATGATTTTAACAATTCCATTACCTGTTTTTTGATTTAGAATCAAAGTTAATATCAGAATTAATATCAGACATTTTATCAAGGGAAAATGCCATAAAAATAACAAAGTGTATAGTTATATATGGATGTCTGTCTAGTTAATTTATCATCAAAGATGACCATATGTTGTACTTAATATAGTTACTTTGTTCATATTGGAATTGATTTCCATTTGAGATTTCAATTTTCTAAAAGTTTAATAATGATTCACCATCCATCATATGTCATTCATTAACATTTAACTTTTTTATCTTCTCCTCTAACACTACTTGCCTCCAATTTAATTAAATTAGTGGATATAATGACTGGTACAGGGCTATCAGATTTGCAATAGTAGCCTTATGTCACCATAAGGGGGAAATAAGAATTTATATAAAAATCTTCTCTTCAAAAACTTCAGACATTTCATGCACAATATCCTTAGGTATCTAGTTTTAGCTTTACACAAATGGTAGCCATTGGGGCTTAAAATTGGGAAATGGCAATGCACATAGTGGATAGTATATTTGTCAAGATTTCTTGGATAATGTAAATTTTTATATTGACATATATAATTGAGTATTGTAGATATTGATATTATCATAATTTTTGTATAAGGTTCAAACATTATATGTTCAAAGGTCAACGTCACAGCTGAATAGGAATACTAAGATGTTAATTATCAGGAAAACTATAATTTTTTTGTACATTTTGATATATGGTTCAAGGTCATTTGTTTAAAGGTGATAGTAGACACACTAGAATGCTGAAATGGTTATAGGCCTGTAGGTTAGATTATTGTAGGTATTAAATAAATATTACAATCACAATAATTTTGATATGGTTCAAGGTCATAGATTCAAAGGTAAAAAACATAGCTGAGTAAGAAAACTGAAATGAATAGTTATCTGGAAAACTATAAATTAGAGTATTGAAGGTACAATAATTTTATTCAGGTTAATGGATTCATATCTGCATAAGAATACTGAAATAGTTAATCATCTAGAAATTACCCATTGTATTTGAGCTACTACATGCATTTAAGCTTTTTATAAATAAACTGTGAATAGACTAGATATTTCCAACTGAAGGAATACAGATATTTAGTAAATACTGTAACTGTCTATTAATTGTACCTTGAAAAGAATTTTTTATTTACATATCCTCAGGGGAGTGTTAAGACTCATGGGCCTCTTGTTTAAAGATTTGCTAAAATTTATTTTTATTATAATTATTATTATTATTTTTTTTTTTTGATGACCATACTTTAAAGTGTTAGGCAAAAAGTTATAAAATAATTAATAAACCTAATGTAAGATTTTTTCCTATTGCAATAATGGAATGAATTGATAATCAGCACCTGTTTAAATAAGAGGGCCATTTGGCCCTGGGAGGTCACCTGACAAAAATTTGCATGTAGCTCAATTTGGATAGGATTCACTGAACATGAAACATATACAAGTTCAAATGATACAATATATACTATATGAATAGTGTCATGGGTTTAAAGGGCAAAAACAAAGATGCATAAGAAGACTGAATTGTTCAATTATCTTGATAAATATTTACTTTTTGTATTTAGGCATGTATATTACAATACTGTGTGTATTGATTTAACAATCATTTTGATATATGATTCAAGGTTATAGGTTCAAAGGTCAAGGTTATAGTCCCATACCCACACTTAATTTGTTAATAATTAAAAAAGACATAATTTTGTGTATAAGATGTATATAAAAATATTGTAGGTATTTATACAGCAATAATTTTGATACAAGTTTCAAGGTCATGGTTTTTAAGATTAAGGTCAAAGATGCATGGAAGACTGAAATGTTTAATCATCTTGAAAAATGTATACTATTTGTATAGGTTTATATATGTATTAATATATAGTTCAAAGTTATAGGTTTAAAGGTTATTGTCATAGCAGCATATGAAAAATGGAATTGTTAATATTCTGGAAAGCTGATAACTTTTTGCACATACATGTATATTAGAAAAATGTAGGTTTGATATGACAATCATTTTGATATATGGTGCAAGGTTATTTGTTCATAAGTCAAGATCATTATGTACCGAAGAATGAAATTGTCAATTATCTTGAAAACTACTTTTTTTGTGATAGGCATGTATATGGGAATATTTTAGGTATTGATATGATAATCATTTTGATATGATTCTAAGTGATAGTTTCAAAGCTGCATAAGAGGACTAACATTGTTAATTATCTTAGAAGCTATAATCTTTATGTATATGACTGTATATAACAGTATTGTAGGTATTGATAGAGTTAAATATTAATCATCTAGAAATTATCTGGACTTAATGTGCATTTGAGCAATTTATAACTCAACTGTCTGCTTAAGTATTGTGGCCATGGTTACAAACTGGGGAAAACTTGGATAGTTTCTGTAATTTCTGCTATTGTCTATTGTTATATTTGCCAACAATATGGGTCATTATATCCTTAAGGCCCATGGGCTTCTTGCAAAAAAAAAACTGTTTCGAGTTTTTAATTTGGAAAAAAAATAGCACTTCAACTTATGACATGCATTATCAGTGGCTGGAGCTAAATACATTTCAAACTAACAATCAACATAATCACCAAGATCACTTGTATCTGAACCAAAAAATTAATATTAAAATGTAGAGACACATAAAATGTCAAAATAAGTACTATACCAGAAACCCAAACATTATACGTTTATATTTGTAGGACAAACTTTTCATGGAAATTTTTAAAATCACTCGATTCAATCATTATTAGGCTCTTTCATCAATATTGAAGTATAATAAAAAGTTCAGAGGTCATTCCTGTCATTTCACCATAATCAGAACTAAATAGATAGCTAATATAGTACATGTATATATATTTGTTTTAATTGTAAACTTCATTTTAAGGCAATTAAGTATTTCAATTTTCATTGTAAAGCCATGAAGTACTTATACTAGTAAATAAAAATTAATTATTTGGAAATATATATTTTAGCTCCTTAGACAAAGCCAATGTGAGCTGGTGACATAGAAAAATGTACATGCATGTGCATCTGTGCATCCATAACTTGAACCTTTTACTCAGAAATTAATAGGACAATTCAAATAAAATTAGGTATGGAAGATCCTTGGTTGTTAAAAACTAAAAATTGTTTCAGAAACCCAAGATGGTGGCCAATACTTTAAATAATTATAACCTCTAAATTGCCATTTATGTACCAGTTTTGTTGAAAATTGAAACAGAGAAAATCAATGTTAGCAGATAAAACAAATGCAGTAGGTCTTTCTGTAAAATTATTTATTTGCACAGGTTTTAGGTAATATGCATAAAAAAATTTAAAAAAGGTGTATTTTTAGTTAAATATTTGAAAATCTTCTGTAAACGTATTTAGCAAAACACATATTTATGTACTTAGGTTAGATATTTTTTGATATATCAGAATATCAAGTTACTGAGTTACCATGTGAATTGTTGTTTAAAGCTGCATCAGCAATTTTACAGCTTTTCAAGGCTAGAAAAAAGTAAAAGACACAAAAGTATTAATACGCATCTAAATAAATGTAAAATTCAGCAGAGGTAATCTGATAGAATACCAGTAATATCACAGACAGGCTTTAAATAAAAGACTGTAAAATATTTAACAAAACAATTAAATTTACTAAACAAGTTTATTCTCCAAAACAAGATCCCAACCAGATGTTCACTGACATTACTAAAAATATCTTGCACTGTTTGATAAAAAATAATTCCTGTATCTGCAAAGTCAACACGATCCAGCAAAATGTGCTGGATAGATTGTTGACTTTGACAAGAGACACATTGTGAGGGTTGTTCTCTCTTCAAAATAAAGGACTGAGTAAAATCACTGTGGCTGATTCTACAGCACCTAAGAAAAATACAATCACATCTACTATACTATACTGTGATAAAGATATTAATCCCAGACAGGGATTGTCATAAAATCAAGATATTGCTACTTATTTTGTTAAAAATTAAATAATTGGATATTTAAAAAAAAAAACAAAAACAAAATAAACTAAAATGTTTTAAGCCGAGCCAAACATATGTAACCAGATGGGGAAGCAGGCTACACAAAATACAATAACTTGAAGATTGATCACTTTTAAAATAATAATTTAATTATACAAAATCACATGTTACAATCCTGAACCTAAAAGGTCTAATATATCCTCTTCTCTCTCTAAAGGTTAAAGGGTTTCTTTTTTAGCTCAACTGGCAATAGCCAGCTAAGCTTATGGCATGGCGAAGCGTGCGTGCGTCCGTGCGTCAGTGCATAAACTTTAATCTTCTCCTCTGAAACTACTGGACCGATTTTAACCAAATTTGGTGTAAAAGGACCCTAGGTGATGAAGATTAAAGTTTGCACAAATCAACTTCCTGTGGCATCCAAACTTTTTAAGGGGCATGTTTTGTATGTTGTGTAATTGTGTTGGAATGGTGAGATTATGATGTTGTGGAAAAGCAAGGTGAAATGGTTTCCAGATGGAGATTGTAGAAAAATTGATGCGTGTAAATGCAGCAGAGAACTCGTGTAAATATATTATATTTATATTTATAGCTTAATATATATAGCTATACAGAAAAATTTATACCTGAACAAAAATAGGTCATGATCCGTGAATATTTTTCTAAACAAATAAATTTTTTACACCATAATCCAGGAATGATTATTATTTGATTTTATACTATTTACTTTTAATTTTTTATCAATTTCATAAGGTCTTTTTTTCTGGTCTCCGTAATTGCCAATTGGGCTTCCAAGGCCTCACGTTCCTCTTCCAATTTCTTGCAGCCGGTGATTCAACGGTTGGACTGTTCTCCCCTGTAAAGGAAATTGAGATGATGGATATGACTGCAAAAATAAGATAAAAATAAATCAATATCAGTTCAGGTAACCTAGTCGTTTTATACAACATGCTTCATCTCCCAAATGAAAGTTACAGATCTCCACATTATCCGGGCGTACTTTAGGTTTGTCCAGACATCTTTCAGTAACTGGATCATCATCAATTATAAGTGTCTGTTCTTCCTTCAGTTTACTTCCATTGCACTCCTCTTGTCTCGGGTTTTTCTTAGACTGACTTTATATTTCAGATCGATACTTTGTCTTTTATATTTTCATGGGCCCCCCTGTTGTAAATGATGGTCAAACTGAAGTTGACGCTTTTGCTATACATGCTGTAGTCGTTCCACTCTCAAGAGTAATATAGCTTAAAACCGTCTCACCTTATATATAGTAAGAGTATTTACGTTACTATAAACATAAAGACTATGTTGTTAACAACCTTAATATTGCAGTCTATGATCTACTAGGGTCGTTTCTAACAACACAGCATTTGACACACCTCGTATCCATATGCTTTGTTCATTGTTGCTACCAACATTGCGTTTGGACACGCCTCGTCTCCATACGCATGCTTGGTGTTGCTAACATCTTTGTATGTGACCTTGGGTGTTGGTAACAACACGGGGTCGTCGCCTCGGTTTGTGTTTTGTTGTTTCTAATAACACCTAAGACTCTTCCCCCCGTGTCCTAGCAACTACCAAAACAAAGTCGCCATTACCCCCCCACACACACACACACACACACCTCTATACAAGCTGCTTCTAGATAAACATTTGTTATACTGCTTGCGTTTTGAAGCACAGCATACAGAATTTCCAACTGAGGGAGTGGACGATATTCTAGAGTTAAGCGATTTTTCAAAGCAAATGCGAGCAATTTAAGATGACTGTGAAGATTTAGAAGATCTAATATCTAAAGGAAATACAAAGACGAAACAATTTAAAGCATGCAGTTTTGGCTATCAAATTGTTTACGTCTTAATTTTTGAAATTTATTTAAAACTAAGGTCTGTTCCATCAAGCAAAGCATTCCTTAGCTGGATTTGGATTCATACAATTTTGGAACTTTAGATAAAAATTTTTTTAACTGTTCGGCTTATGTTTTTATCTATCAATTTTTTCGGCCCCTAGTGTCACTGATCAGGAATGATTTACCTAAATTTGCACATATGGTACATATAAATTTAACAGGTATATATGTTATATAAGTAAAATTTCACTTGATGAAAACTTTAAAAATTTATCTTTCGCTATGTGTAAAAAAATGGGAAAATAGAAAAAAATTACTAGTATTTATTTGGGGAATTTTAAAAGTTGGTTCTGACAAATATTTTGTATTATTCATTTCTATGCAGTCACGATTAATATGAACGATTTTTATACATATATGAAATATCAATATAACTTTACGTCATTGTATGAACTAGGGTAGATTCTTGTGAGAGAAATTATCATTCTGTAATTAAAAACAACCCCGATAAAAGTAGAAACCTGTGAAAGTTGCACGAAACGTTTCGATCCGTTTAGCTTATATAAAGGAAGAAATGTTAGTCCGTTAAAGGTGTGGGTGAGGATGAGCACGCCTATTAATCGTAATCAATAAAGAGATTAAATAGCGTGGTTTGCTTTGCATATCGCATTTAACGGCAGAAAATTATATGTATCCAAATTTTGACAATATTGTATACAGTCTGAAAATCGTTTGGATATAAAATTTAACATACTAGTCCAGTTATTTCATGAAATGTTTATTGTGTGTGTATTTTTTTTTTACTATAAAATTATTAGATACTTATCCAAATCACGCCTTAAAATTATGTTTGATGATTTCACTTGAGACTGTAATTTAAAAAAAAAGGGGGACGTTTTTTGTTTTTATATAATTTTATATAAACATGCTTAAAATTTATTCATGTTATGTGTTTGAATGTGTCAGTGATGACTATTTAAAAGTGTAAACTTTGATGGTAAATGATATAACAATAAAAATAAATAGAATTGGAACGAAACGTTTCGATTTTTAGCTTTAAAGAGGACGAAATGTTAGCCCGTTAAAGGTGTGGTTAAGGATGACCACGCCTAAAGCGGATTAACATTCTAAACAATGAAAAGATTTAAGTAGCGTGGTTTAGTTTACTAATTGTTATCAACAGCACAACATCGCTTTCTACAACACAAAATAATATGGTATATGGTATCACAGTACAAAAACTGTTAAAAATGCAATTACTAAGATTTTAAACTATTAATTGCTTTAGGCCCACTAAGATGACTTTGTTCTAAATATAAAACTACTAGTGGTTGAAAATCTTTTTTGTTTATGTTTTCCTTTATCTACCTCCCCTACTTTATCACCAAACCCCTTAATAAAGATTCAAGATTTCTACATCTTTCTGTTCTTGGCAAAATTTAAATATTTAAGGCTCTTTGATTAAAACTTTAAACTTCAAAAGGTTTGGACTAGGAAAGATACCTGCTGAGTTTCAATATCATTGTTTTATTTAAGGATTGAATGTCATTTTGAATGTTGTCATTGAGGTATGACAACATCAGACCACGTTCAAAGTAAGTGAATCGCGAAGCGATTCATGTAACTTTGAACGTGGTCTGATGTTGTCATACCTCAATGACAACATTCAAAATGACATTCAATCCTTATATTTACATTCTTTTTGTTTTTGAAAGGGGCATTGTAAATTACCGATGTTGCTGATGAAGGCAGTGTTTCATACTTCAAGCGAGATAACTCGCATTGTTGACCGACTAAACAGAAGAGCCATTTTTTCAATAGTGCAAATTGTAGTTCCTTCAATCATTGTGTATTTTTTATCTTTGTTCGTTCTTTCTGAAAAAAGTATCTTATTTACATTAATATTACATAAGAAACAACTTCATTTTTCCTTCGTAAATTCTACTTCGTTCTTCTTGCACTGCCGACAGTGGACTTACCAAAAGTGGTGAGACGGTTGACCTAGATATGTCGTCATTTTCGAAAAATCAGTTATTGTACAAGAACTGAAGAAGTGAGATGACAGCAGGCTGCAGTTACAGAAGTATAGACATTAACTAATTGGTATTTAATCGATATAACTGTCCATATACACAGCCCGTGTTGCTACACTGCATTTTGTTGCAAGTTATGAATGAAATTGTGAAATTATGAATGAAAAGGTAGTTCCGTGGTATTCATTCGCCATAAAGTGATCAGCGCTCAGAAGGAAGCTGATTGGTTGCAATTCAAATGGGCGTGTTTTCACTAAACTTAGCGCGTGATTCGATGTTGTCATCGAGAAATGATAACATCGGTCGTTGGCTAGATTCATATAAGGCGATAACATCGGTAATGTAAATATTTAGTCTTGAAAAGAAATTACGTTGTTCAAGTAAAAAGTATACATAGAATGGACAACAAACTTCTTTAGCATTTGCACAGTAGAGCTAAAACTTTTAAAGTCAAACAAAGTAGATAACCTGGATATCTTATGATTTTAATATTGCCTTATCTATAATCATTTAAATAAATGCTGAATTATCCTCTATTACTTTGATTGTTGACATGACTGTGGACCAGGCATCATCTGGAAAATATTCTCTCATCTGTGCCTGTATTACAGGATCACATAAAACATCCTTTGAATCAAGTAAAAGTTCAGGTGTAGATTCAATTTCATCTTCATTAACCAAACCTCTTCCAGTGACAGCTCGTATGAGTGCAGTCTGAGTCACCAAAGGTCCAAAAAATGCTATTAAAAATATAAATCAAATTATTTAATAAATAATGCATATAGACATTTCATAACAAATTAATTATGCTTTTGAATAAAATGTCGCTTATGAGCCAGTAGAGCAATACAGGTCCTACTGGGTCTCTTTTTATTCCTCCAATATTGCTATCAATGGAATTCATTCACATAACACGTAATACCCCATAACCTTTGTGCAGAAATATTATTTCTATTGGGTATGGAATCATGTAAGTGGGCATTTTCCTATAAAAACAACGTTATTTCAGGAATTTTTAACAAATATTTCTAAAACATTCTGCAAACATTATTGGGTACACATCACGTGGTATGTGAATGAATCCCATTGTTGTGCAATATTTTAGCTTCAATTAGCTGTAAAATCATCTTGGTGTGTAATTGCAGATACCTGTGAAAAAGCAAATTAGCTAAAATAGGTTAAACAAAAGATTTCTCAGAAACACTGATTAAATATTTCTACATTTCAAATTTGAAATCTAAGCACAAAAAGTGCCCAGCCAATAGTTTAAACAAAATGAAAGCATCTTTTAGAATAATTATGTACCTATCATCATGAAGGATGTTAATATTATAACTCACTACTGATATTTGTCTTATCCTAATCTAAATGCAACACATTGAATCTGATTGACCAATGGATGGTGATCGCAGTTCCATCTTTACAAAGCACAACCATGGCAAACCCTATTTCAAACTTATGGAATTAATAAACATGTTTCATGACATATTTCCTGGTTCTAGTCTATACTGGTACCATGTACAGTTGACTGTCCTGATCTTGAACTCGACAGGGAATTGCAAAAAGTTCAACATATTGGGAGTTCGAGATAAACCATGTTGAAGACGACAACAAAAGGGAAACAACGAGTACATGCCTAAAGTCACTTCTAGTTTTTCTTGTCAAACTGTATTGTTGTTTTATCATATACCGTATGTATTCTAAGTTGTGGTACTTGAGTTCGAAGTACCATTTTCCAGCTACACTTGTTATTTTCCTAGGATTGTACATCAAGGGGCGAAAAATTGATCAACATATCCAAAAATTTGAGATATCAGAGTTTGAGATAACCGAATTTGTTGTGGTTTTATAAAGAACAGCTCTGTTCAGACTTTAAAAACAAGTTTAAGAAATACGAAGGTTCAAGATATCAGATTTTGTTATAACGAGAGTCAACTATATGTTGCATCAATACCAACAATATTCGAATATACAAAAAACTGTAAAGGAGAGGGTGAAATAATATCTGAGACTTGGTTTCAAATCTTACCATCTATACCGGTTAAAAAGCCACCAACTACTGTTATTTCTTTCAGTCCTGTACAACACTGATACACATTTTCATTAATTTCTGCAGAGTGTCCCATATGTTGGTAAAAAATCTTCTTGTCACTCTCAGAAACATTACGGCCTGCGTGAATTGTAGATGCTCTATGTCTCATAGAGGTTGCAGTGATTGTTCTACTTAGTCTAGCACTTTTTGAGACTCTTTTACAACAATTCCAGCCACTAACATGTGTACCTGGTTTTTCAGTACCGATACATGAAATAAAAATTCATTGTTCTTTTGAACACCAACAGCTGCCCTTATGCCAGGATCAGCAAGTTTTTCCAATGCCAGCCAACAAGTCTTCTGGAATAAGATTAGGAACATCTTTCCCCACAGATTTTCCACTCTGATATGCCAGTTTTAACCTTTGTAATAGCCTTTTTTCTAAAGGATTTTTGTGACATTTTCACAATCTTTTGTCAACCACTCTTTGTTATTAGCTTCGTCCCAATGTCTTAAACGCAGACTGCGGGGCTCATTACCTCTTCTTGCATTAAATAATGTAAGTCTGCAACACACATAGTCTCTTAATTCATTATATTCAACAGAACTTGGTAGTTTGTACTTATCACTAGAAAGTCTGTTTATTACTGCTAAGAGGTGATCTTTAATCTGAGCCACTTCTCTTTCTTCAGGAAGTTCAGCTGGCCGTCTTGGTTTTTCATGTCGAGCCTTAACACAGTTGTATTCAGCCGCATCAAATAGAGAAGATTACTTGTGGTATTGATACTATGTTCATTTTCATAAATAGTTCAACGTCATAGGTTCAAAGGTCACAACTTCATAAGAAAACTGAAATGGTAAATTATCTTGAAAACTATAAAATTTTTGTATAGGTGTGCATATTTGAGTATTGAAAGTATTGATATGACAATAATTTTGATAAACAGTTTTAGATCAAAAGGTCAAGATTTAGTATTATCACAGTGGGAATCAAACTTGGGAACATTTGGAAAGTTTCTCCCATTACTAAAATTGTCTTTTGTAATTCACAAAAGATTTAGGACATATCTGCATGTGAGAGTTTAGGACCATGGCCCTCTTGTGTTCTTTCTTTTTTTTATCTTTTGTCAATCCTTTTTATATTACCAACTACAGTCTTGCCTGGTAATTAAACAATTGGGTATTTATGTTTGAGTGGAGTTTTTTAAAAAAATAATTGTGGTTAAATATAATTTTTCTAGTTCAATTTTCACCCCAATGTTTCATAAATTTCTGATTTAAAGGAAATTCAAGTGTTACCTAGGAATTTGAATTACTTGACTAAACATGGTGATGTCATAGAAAAATAAACTAGTTTCTGTTATGATCATCTTTATCACAAGGAAAAACATCAGTATTATATTACCCATAAATAGGATACTGGAAAGTAGTTGATGTGAATGAGAATGTAGTTTGCTACTATATTAAGGATTGACAAAATAACTGAAAAT
The DNA here is from genome assembly GCA_029721355.1 of Tegillarca granosa. Lineage (NCBI taxonomy): Eukaryota > Metazoa > Mollusca > Bivalvia > Arcoida > Arcidae > Tegillarca > Tegillarca granosa. The sequence goes on along the minus strand of JARBDR010000313.1, from coordinate 63,365 downwards.
ATATACACCTTCATGTACTTATATCTATATATATATGTTAGTATTTGATTGTGCTTGGTTCAAAAGTGTATTTCCTAGGAGTTGTTACACATTGTTTTTTATCTACAAGAATACGAATTTTTAATGTAGATTGTGAAATTTATATGGTGAAATATGTTAATTTGAAACAAGTTGATAAGGTCATTCATAAGCAAAAAAAAAAAACATGATGTCATTCCTTAACAAATTTTTATAGTAATGTGTAAGTTCAACAATCATTGAGGGACATCAGTGAAATCCATTTCAGTAGACTCTATATTATAGTTTTAAGCTATTTATATAATGAAATTTTACATGTCATGCTTTTCAAGTTAAACTTCTGTTGGATGAAGTCAGATAGAGTTGAGTTGATTAATGGTGTTTAACGTCCCAGTCAAGAATATTCATACAGAGAACTACTATATTCACTTAACCAGTAAAATTTGATTAAATTGACCTCATTTAGTAGAAAAAGAAAGATTCTAAACAATGTTATGTTTTACAAGATATCACATCTCACATGAAAAGTAAGATGTGAAAATTCAGCTCATGTATTAGGCCTTTATAACTGATTGTAAGAGATAGGCATAAATATTGTCATAATTCAAACATAAAATTACTACATATATGATGATGGATCCAGGTTCATAATTTCTTTTCCAATTACTAGATATAAACATTTGTTTACACTAGATAAATGAATCAGTCTACATATTCTAGTACTAAACTTTTTTTTAATAAATCATTCCCAATGTGTATTTTTATGTATATTTAATTTTATAGATGATATATACATTAATATAGTCTATATAATAATTTCAAAATTTTCACTTCCAGTTTATATCAAAATGTTCAATAATTGTTATAATTATGAATTTGTATATTATGAGTCAATGAACTAATGTTGTATATATGTTATGGTAAAAACAATTGCCATAGCAGTTTCCAGTGAATCTAGACAGATTTGTATATTTCTTTTAAAATATATGTAAAATACCTGTGCTTAGACTCTGGAAAATTCAATTTTTAAAATAATTATGAATCTTAATATATCATGAATTAAGAAGCACATTATTTTTTTTATCAATTAACCATTTCAAACGTTGGAATATGAGGTGTCACAAGACAGCAAATTATAAGTTTGTGATGATCTGTATGTAAAGACCATTTGTGAATATATGAACTAAATCGGACCTTTATTTAATGGCAAGTGTGAACTGCTTTCAACCTTTAATTGATTGCCACGATATATTATCAAGTGTTCAATTGGAACGAGGCTGGTAGAGTAATCACGTGATCAGAAAAATATTAGAGGATGTAAAAACGCGGGAAATCACTCGGCACATCTCTGACTTGCTCCTTTACTGAAAGCGAATTCCTCCGAGTACATCCGCGTAATCAGCTGCAAACTTCAAATCATGGCGACTGGCAACAAATTGGTAAAACGAGAAACAGATAACGAAATCGAGGGATTTCTTCAGAATGTTTCACCCATTAAAACTTCAAAAAAAATAATCTCTATTTCGACGGTACCATTCAGACAGGACGGACAGAATGTAAACACTTTGTTTGTTTTAATACTTATAAACAAAGTGCCTTTGCAGCGGCTGACAAAAGCCCCGTTAAGCTTAAAGACATAAGTCTGACGCCTAGCCAAAGGGAAGCCAATTCTTCAGATGTTATAGTAAAGAAACACTCCACAATGGAAATAAAAAAGAACGTCGACTTCCCATACAAAATAAGAGAAACGCCAACATCAACAATGACTACTGTTGCAAATTGCCTCGAGATGCCAGCTTACAACAAGGTAATTATCACTATAAAATAAAAAATCTTAGGAAATAACATGTCTCGCATGGCAACAGAAATAAGAATGGCTTGCCTTATCCGTATTTTTGAAAGTTTCAACTCTCCGACCGACGCAAGGGGTGGGGGTGGGGGAATGGGGTGGTTCGTCACATTTTAAATTTTAATATTGCGCCTTTGGTTGTTTGGTAACTGTTCTCCCATACGTTGTATAAGTTGGTCTAGTAATCACTCTTCGTCTTCCTTTCAAAGTTCCACCTTGAATGCCATCACAAGTAGGCTTAATTTTAGGTCATATGAAATAATTGTCTCTTAGTTATGATTACTTACAAGGACATTAATGGAAAACTACAGTACAGCGTCATGCCTTAAGTATTCGCGATTTTTCAAGATGGCGGTTTACGTGAAACACTATAACCACTTTTTAAAAGTGAAATTAAGACTGAAATAAAAAATGTACTTGCCTAATTTTTTGTCAAATGTCCTTTTGCTTTTATGACTTCTAGTTTTGCGGGAGGGGGGGGGATTAATTGATAAAAACTCTGAATGTAGGTAATAGAAAAAGGAAGTCCAAATACCCATGATGGCGGTGAATAGCTCTTCGGTAGTAGAAATTTCTCTGTCTTGTATTTGTAACTCTCTTTGATGCGATGCCATACATTTTCAATAATATAAATGTCAGGGGACTGGGCTGGCCACACAATAGTTGGAATGTTATTTTGCTGTTTGTATTCTGTAGTTATATGGGCCCGGTGAACGGGAGCATTATCATTCTGAAAACTATGTTTGGTTACTAAAATGACAGGCATTAACTGGCCACAGGTGATTATCAAGTATATTAATTTACTTCTGAGAATTTATATTGCCTGTAACAGTTAACAAAGTTCCGACACCATAATAAGTGATGCACCCCCAAACCATCAAGGAGACCCATTGCATCCTAGGGGGACATCACAACTGGGGAAGGTGCAATTCTTTGGATGTCCTCCGGATGTATATTCAGTGATTTTCTCCTAGCACTATCAGACTTTCATCAGAATATATAACAGTTTTCCAATAATTATCGACTTTCCTTTTCTGGAAACACCAAGAAATATGCCTTTCCAATTAACATGCCGAACCACCATCTTTTTGCAAATTACACAGCGTTTAAAATCTTTTTTGCGTAAAAACCTTTGAACTGTATGTGCATGAACATGACAATCTGGTTCTTTTCTTCTATTTAACTTGGTCGTTATTTCATTTAAAGTCAAGTATTTGTTAACCGGAACTGTATAAAATGTAGCCAGATGTGGAGGGCCAAGGAAGTTGACACTGCGGGAAAGAAACTGTCTCTGTATTTTCACACAAAGCAACAAAATATTGCCTTTAAATGAAATAACGACTGAGTAATCTTGCTTTCGTCCGAAAATATTACTTTCTTCCAGTAATAATCCCCGTCTAAAATCCTCTCTCTCATCCAATTGATACACTTTTTAAATTTTCTTGTAGAACCTATCTCTTCCATGCAACATTTTTTAAAGGAACCATGTTTATGCAGATAAAATTATAACTTGTGTTTTGCAAATTGCAACTACCTTGAATTTGTTCTCATAAAATTTAAAAGTTATTTCATTTAAAGTGTCCTCTCTGTTGCATTGAACTAATCTTTCCAATTTGTCAAATTCCCGAGGCGTCATAGAAACAGGACAACCACTTTGAATTTTGTTGACAATTAAACCACCGTTTCTGAAATGTTTGGCTATTTTGTTCTAATACATTTTGAGTTAAGTTGAGTAATTGTGTTTAACGTCCCAGGCAAGAATATTTCAATAATATATCGAGACGCCACCAGCTATAGGCGAAAGTGCAGAAATTTTGCCTGTGTGTTGCGCTGATGGCATTATACAGCAGGGTTCTTTATCGTGCCACACCTGTCATGACACAGGACCTCGTTTATTTTAAGTTCCCATCCGAAAGAACCGTGACTTTTATTTTGTAATGCCAAGTGCTTGGTGAAAAAACAACCACTACCCACTTTCAAGTCTTGGGTCAGACCCAGCCGGGGTTCAAACCCACGACCTCTCACTTATGGAGCGAGCACTCTACCAACTCTAATACATTATGCATATATATATATATATATATATATATATATATATATATATATATATACTTACTGTATATCAGGAAACTAATGCAAGCCAAAAATAAACGCAAAAAATCCAAGGCAACTTCATCACAATCATTTATTTGTTCTGAAAATCATTTACCACTGTGTGTAATTTAAAAACATGTTATCAGTGCATAAAAATTGCTGCTCTTTGTAAACTTTCACTATTATTTTAATAATGTATATACCAAAATTGTAAATGCTACTGAAGTGTGTAATTGAAAAATTCTATTATGTTTCTATTTGCCAATGTATCAGACAATTGATTCTCAGCTAAAACAATAGAATTTGCAAAACATACTGATTCATTTTTAAAAAAAAAATTGCAGAATTTAAAAATTTGAAAGACTTACTACGCATCTTACAGTACTTATGTTGTGCCCTGTAGTCTGCCCTTATGTTACATTTCACATTTTGAAACCGTTTTCACGCACAAATATAAATGCACATTATTCTGATGTAACAACACTCTTACCTTACCCTGAAACCACTGACCATAATGTTTTCAATGTTTCAGCAATCCTGAACACCCAACCCTCCTCTGAGCTAGACACTGAGCCAACCGTTACCTTTGAGATGTCAACTATTTCCCTTCCTAACATCACGGCAAAATACACAACCGGCAAGTTGACGATTATTATCGGTAGGTATAATAATAAGACAAATACTAACAATGATTTAAAGTATCTGGCGGTGTTAATTGTTCCCATTCTGGCAATAGGTATTAGTGTAGTCATAATTAACCAAAAAAAGAGAAAAGGTAAACGCTCAAATTTATTTGAATTGAACAACAGCGAATTCACATACAATATATCAGACGACGAAGTCACTGAATATAGTAGAAAGGAGGGCAGAGACAAGGAGATATATTTGTAAGAGTTGCTCCCCCTTCAACGATAGTTTGCAAGAAAGTTATGTTAACAAATAAATAATTATGGCGCCGTTCGGAAATTATTTTGTTAGAAAATATAAAAAAAACTTTATAAAAACTGTATAAAATTGAACAGAACGTATTTTTTGTATATAAACAAAGTAGTCTTATGCGAAATTAAAATACCACCAAACATATACGTTCGGTTATTGCATCGGATCCTGGCTGCGGAGTCCCTGGAATTTTTTTTATTTTCTTTTCATGTTTTATTTATTTATATTTTTTTTTAACTCTACACGTGTATAGGAAGGGAAATAGATGTAATTTTTAAACCAAAGTATTTTATTAGGATATATTCACTGGCGAATTAATGATTTACAAGACCAAATAAATTAATATGACGCCGTTCGGAAATTATTTAGTAGTAAAACAAAAACTTTGTAAGATTGAACAACAGAACATATTAGTTGTATATAAACAAAGTAGTCTTAGGCGAAATTAATAATTTTTTTATAAAGCCCTTTAACTGTACACGCGAATAGGAAGAGATATATACTGTTAAACCAAAGTATTTTATTAGCATATGCATTCATAAATTACACATCACCATTTAATGCTCGTCATCTTAATATTTTACTCTTTTGACAGTTCTTCCAATCAGTATGGCGACAGTGTTATCTGTGATCATTGCTCTATGTCGGTATATGATAACAAGGAGGGGCGCACAACCTGAACAAGGCCCTGAGCGTCAATTACCACTGCAATTTCTAGCACGTCAGCCTGTACACAGAATAGCACAAACTACTGAGCGTCCAGCGCAACCTCCACGTCGTCTGACTGTACACCGAATAGCACAAACTGTCGGGCGTTCAGAGTAGTTATCGGCGAAAATAAATACGGTATTGTTTGCAGTGTGTAGGACAAAGGGGTGGTTCGCACCTGGCGTGCACGCACGTGTATGTTAATTAAATGAGTTTGAAACAGAGGGAGGGTATCACCTGGCGGGTTTGCACGTGTATGTAAGACAATGGCGTTGTGGGGAAAGCATATGGTAGATGACCAATCTAATTATCTAAGATAATGTAAGGGTATTTTATGAAAGCATCTGCATGATGATATTTCATTAACTTATACAATGTAAGGGTATTTCTGAAAAGGTTAGGTATTGAATGAAGTTAATGAAATATTATCACGCAGATGTCATAATGACCCTATGTTACTGATTGAAAAAATCCAGAATCAATGGTTTGGTTCAAAATGAATTGAGATCAAAGTGTTCTTGACATAAGTTAACTTCTGGTAAACAACTGTATGTAAATGAGGTTCGAACCCCTGATTAGATGAAAGTTAAATCTGTTTTTATACTTTTATGTTAAGTTTTGAATATAATGTAAAACAGGTTGCCTCTATTTACTTAATGTCATGACACTCTGACCAAATATAATAATGCAGTTTAAAACCCGTCACCTGGTATTCAGATGTTTCGGAATTTAAATAAAAAACAAAAGACCTTTCTGAAAAACATAAAACCTTTATGTATTAAAGTAAAAAAAAAAAAAATAAAATTCATCTTATATTAAATAATTATAAAACCTCTCTCTCTCTCTCTCTCTCTCTCTCATACAAAAATTACAAAAACTTTACCCAAGTTTAAATCAGTTAAAAATAAAAAGATACAAAAAAAATAAAAATTCAAAAACATAATACCTTTATGTATAAAAGTAAAAAAAAATAAAATAAAATTCATCTTATATTAAATAATTATAAAACCTCTCTCTCTCTCTCTCTCTCTCTAAAATCAAAACTCTACCAGAGGTGAATTTACTGACAAAAAATTAAACTAAAATAAAATTGAACAAAGTGAAAAGAAGATAGATAACAGAAATAGTCTTGTACAGCATTTGTAGTATAAACTTTTTATGTCATAACGTGTGTTTCTTCCGATTCCGATTCCAAGATAGTCAAAGCACGCGTCATTTCGTCTGATATCTCATCTAATCTTCCTTGGATAAACCTTCTAAGTGTCTTGAACAAAAAACATAATAATGTTATAAGTATAAAGCAAATGATAACGGATATACCTTCAACAACACTGACTGCTACAAAATCACTGTAGAATCCTCTATTATTTTCGTCACCAATTCCTTTAATTGGTGTGTATTTATTTTCTCTACCTCTCGATTTAATCTGTGTATCTGTTTGCCTACACGAATTTCCATTAACCAGTATTGAATCCCAAAATTGTTTCCACTGTTGACAGGAAGTCCTACCATCTACATATTTTAATATTGGTAGAGACTCTTTCTTTAAGTTTATTTTCCACATTGATTCTCTCATTATCATATGTGAAATTCTCCGATACGGGATAGTTGGATCCTCCATAAAACCATTTCCAGACCTCACAAAACATTCCAATACAGTTTTCTTTTCAACACATAATCTATCCAGAGGATCCGATCTCACCGAAATTGTCAAATATATGTATATGTAGGTGATAATCGTGCATACCAGCATGTTGAACATGTTTTCAGAAAGACGACTAATGTAACACGGACAGGTGACATGTTATAAAACATCAAATGACCAACAGAATCTCTAGATTCATCTATCAACATTCTTTAACCAAATATGGTCACCGTCTCGGAAAACTCTTGTGTGATAACCAAATATGGATACGGTCACGAGCTGACCGAATTCTCTTGTTTGACAACCAATGAAAAGAGTTAAGTGACCACTTAAACGTCTCTTTTGATCCTTCCGAAATCGGTATCTTGAAACAAAGGACAAATTTAAAAAGAAATTGCCCTGATCTGGTTTCGATCCAGAAACCTTTCGATTTTCAGTCGAACGCTCTCCCAATTGAGCTACCGGGACATACATATTTAAAAAACAAATTTAAATATTTAATACGCTCTCTAATGAATTGGTAACTACATCATATCTAGCATTATTATTCTATATTATGATGGTTTTTATTTGACACACGCTTTTAGATATTTTCCATGATATGCACATTCATTTTGATGATTTATTAATTTTTATAATTTGAAAACTCTCTCTCTCTCTCTCTCTCTCTCGTGTGTGTGTGTGTGTGTGTGTGTGTTTATCTTTTTATTGTAAGAACAACTATCAATAACTACTTTTATTATAAATCAACTTTAAGTAGCGATATACTGTTTAATAGAGATAAACGATGCGAGTGTTGTGTAGATGTGATATCGATCGATAAACTTAATGTTATGAATGAAGTATATGACCTACATACGACCTGACAGGGCAGATAGATCGCCATAGAGTTACACTATCAATGGACATTCTTTCTACGGGTCATGAGTGTATTAACGTAAAGTCGTAGTAAACATATTACCGTACTCGTACTAAATTTTCACCAATTGCCGTAAACATACTAAAAATTAATAAGGTAATATAGGGTTTTTAATAATAAAGTAATTTATTTTATTAATCTTCTATATATTTTAATGAAGTAAACAAATTCACATATACTATTATTGTTTTATACAGTGTTAATCAAAAGTAAACATTATTTCTAATTAATCTTTACTTTGTAAAACGATCATTTTGTTATAGAAAAGACCTATGTTCAGCATCATGTAAGACTAAAAAATGATGTGCGCATGATCCGGATTTTTTAGAGAATTCACACCGTTATTGGTCCTTATGATGCGAGTACGTGCATGAATTAACAACACGCACGTGCATGAATCGATATATGTATTTTAATTGGTTAGTTAGTGGCATGCGCACAGAAATATTTCAGATGTATAAAACGCGTTCGGTATTATTTAAAGTATCATTTCAGTTGTTTCTTATCGTTAAGATAAGTTTGTGCGACTCGGATAAAATTTGGACTTTTACTTTGGATCAAATCAACCTATTGAAGGTATGTCTGTTAAACATTTTGCTAATTTTACATGTTTTGAAGAGCGGATAAATACATTTAATACTTGGCCACAATATAAACCGTGTAAAATGAAAATGGCTCATGCAGGATTTGTTTATACTGGCCAAAGTGATATAACTGAATGTCCGACTTGTAAATTGAAACTACATAAATGGTTAATGAACGATAATCCAATCGAAGAACATTTAAAACACTCACCGACTTGTATTTATTTGAAGGTGTACGGTATTCATGGCTTTGATATTTATAATGCTAACAATACCGAAGTTGACATGATATATTAAAATATTTTTAATACTTTATCTTGCAGAAATATGGCTCAGGCTGCAATAGATATGAATCAGATAGGTTATTATCAAAATAACGGTGCTCGTAAATATTCAACTTTCATACTAGACGGATTACATTATGTAGAAATATATACAAAAAAGAATCAAAGTGTTATCAGACTTAGAAAAGGTGGAGTGTCCTTTACACTAGATATAGAAACATATTCCAAATTATGTGAATTAAAGGAATCTGTATTATACGTTTGCTCGGTGTTAGATAATAGAAACTCTGTTCCTGTTTCAGAAAATGGATTCAAAAACCAGTGAAGTTACAGTTAAGAGGGAAATGGATGAGGAGAAATCTTCTAATGTGAAAACAAGTGAGTCGTCTGAAGTTGAAAATCAACAGAAAAACCCTATTAATGTCAGAGTCAAACTTTATAACTGGAATTATATTAAACGTCGACCCAATGGAAAAGAAGTTGTAGTGGCTCAAGGAAAGAATTGGTTTTCGTCTTTGTTGGAATGCAGACGGGAAATTTTTACCAGATTTGGAGTCATTTTAGGAAACGTTTCAAATAGTAACGAAAGTAGTAAGGAAAAATGTGATAAATCTTTTGTACGCATTATCGAGAAATATGTTTATGTACCATTTAGTGCTATTGATTCCAAACTGATTTTGAGTAAACTTGAAGATGTTTTGAATATTTGTTATGCAGAAGTGTTATTAAAATTAATAGAACTAAAAACTCTTCAAACCTGCTATGGATGTTTGAACAATAAACCAAGTCTTCGTGATCATGATTGCATTAATGAACATTTGTGCATGGAAATGACATTCGAAGAGAAAACTCATTTGTTTTTTCACACGGTACTACAAGAGTTAAGTCAAGATGAATCCGAAGTCATTGAACTATGGAAAGTCTATTCATCTTGTATTGTTTCAGAAAATGACACTCTTTTTCGTCAGAAATTTTTATGTAAGGATTGGCGAGAAACAGTTTTAAAGACTTATGATTGGGAAAATAGAATTAAGATGTTAGTACTTAAAATGAACAAATTGAAAGAAAGATTATAATATACTATGTTAATAAGTGAATTGTCTGTAACAGATACATTAAATGTAGTGTCAATAAAATATTGTTATATATATGTATGTATTTTTTTAAATTTGTTATTTACGGTAACTATATATAAAGCCTCTGATAGATAGAAACGATTTCACTGTTTTAATCCAAATCCTTTCATGTTAATCTCGGTCAAGATTCTTTTCACTGACTATCAAATACCTTTAAATTATAGTCAAGATTATTTCACGTATACACACATTAATCACTTTGGAACGCTTTTTTCAATTACAGCGGGTCCACAAAAATCCTTTATAACGGCTGTAAATAAGTACTATATATAAAAGCTGTTCACAATTGTGTAATGAGAATAAAAACATTATGAATAAGAAAAGGAAGAAGAAAACAAAAAAGTTGGATTATAAAGAATATCTGAAGAAAATCTACTTTAATCCTAAACACCCAGCAGCATTCTCAGGTGTTGAACAACTCTATAGAATTGTAAAAGACGAGGGAAAATTTAATATTGGAAGATACAGAATTAAAAAATGGTTACAAAACCAAAAAGGATTTTCACTTCAAAAACAGGTCCCAACCAAGTTTAAACGTAGGAGAGTTATCTCAGCTGATGTTAATAACATATGGGATGCAGATTTGCTCGACGTCTCAAACATTTCGTCGTATAATTCAGGAATTCGATTTTTTCTAATGTGTATAGATATCTTTAGTAGAAAACTCTACTTAAAGACTCTTAAAAATAAACAATCTAGTACTGTAGTTGATGGTTTTAAGAAAATATTTGAACATGTAAAACCAGAGATTCTCAGAACAGATAGTGGAGGTGAATTTAATAATAGAGTTTTAAAGAAATATTTAGATAGTTTAAGTATTAAACACATTATTACTAGAAACTCGACGAAAGCAAATTATATAGAACGGTTGAATAGGACATTTCGAACATTATTGTATAGATACTTCCAGCAAAACAATACTTATAAATATTTAGACGTGTTGGATGACTTAATTACTACTTACAACAACAGGCCTCATCGAAGTTTAGATTACCACACGCCCAACTCTGTCACTAAAGAAAATTCATTTAAATTTTGGCATACACAATATATACCTCCATTAAAACGTAAACTTAAATATGGATTGAAAATTGGTGATTATGTACGTATATCACTCCTGAAAGATAAGTTTTCCAGAGCATACGATCAGCAGTGGTCCACAGAAATCTTCATTATCTCAGGCCGTTATAGAAGTCAAGGGATACCTATCTATAAATTAAAAGAATATGATGGAGAACCTTTAATTGGATCTTTTTACGAATCAGAACTACAACGTTTGAATCCAGACGCAAATACCTTATGGGAAATAGATAAAATCATAAAATACAGAGGCTCTGGTAAAAATAGAGAAGCACTGGTTTCATTTAAAGGATGGCCTGCTAAATATCAATCTTATATTAAAGTATCTGAGCTTAAAGACATATAAGTATAAAAATGGATCATGTTATATACGTAACAAGTAATGATTCAAAAGAGTATTTTCCTGAAAATAATACAGTCGAATTTAAATCTCTACTGGATTCCAGATTTGTATTAAGTGATTCTCAGTGGTACGTTGCCCTAACAGAAGTAATAATTGACAGTATTTCTGCTGATGGTGTGATTGATATCTGTACAAATATTATTGGGTTTAGTCATTTGGCCAACAAGAAGTTACCTATTTTGAGAAGAATTCACGTTAAACAAAATACTGTTGTAAATCTAAAATTTTCACAACCGTTATATTTACCAGTTGTGTTAAAAACTTGGGACACGTTAGAAGTGAATATATTTGATTCGAAGGGAAATATACCCACATTCATTAAAGGGACAGTTTATCTGACACTTCATTTAAGGAAATACCCGTTTTTCATATAAGCTTCATTATGCAACGTGAACTGTATATACCAAATACTAACACTTGGATAAAATATTTTGATACCGTGCCTGCGTCAAGAAAGAATAACAGGTATCAAAAAGGTGGAAATAAATCCAATATATCAACAATAAATCCTGAAAATACTACAACCAAAATACCTGACACAAAAGATAAACCAAAGGTTCAAATGATAACAGACGTGGCTGCAAATTTAGATAGAGCTAAAACCTATGTAAAATTAGAAAAACAACAGTTGAAAAAGTTACCATATAGCATAAAAAGGAGTTCTGTGTCTCAACTTGGTAATAGATCTAAAAAGATTAAAGTTAATAGACGTAAAAAGTCTAATGTGAAGAAAGCAAGTGGTAAAAAACCTAAGAAAGCTTCGATTAAAAAAACAGTCATTAAAAGAACAAAGAAATCTCGAGTGAAGAAAACAGGTGGTAAAAAGCCAAAACCTACATCAGTTAGAAAAACGGCGTTTGACAATTGAAAAAAAATGAGTTGGCCATATTCATCTAGTATACCACACATTGAAGGCAGTCCTAAAGAACTGGAATTATTTTCGTTACCACCGGTTCAGTCAGCTGTAATGAAAACACAATATATTGACTATAGACCGGTTAGTAATATCAGTCAAAATGCTCCAATTGAGTTTCATATACCCGGACAGTCCCCAGAATATACAGATTTACGGCATAGTAGATTATACATAAAAGCCAAGATAGTGAAAGGAGATGGTACATCAACACTAGTAACAACAGAAGTGGCACCGATAAATTTTTTACATTCAACCTTATTTGAACAGATTGATATAAGAGTAAATGGTGTATTGGTATCTAGCGCTGATGGAAATTACGCTTATAAAACATATATTCAGACACTCCTGTCGGCGACTAAAGATAAAGTAGAATCACAGTTACAGAATGCTCTCTTTTACACTGAAACAAATGTCTTTGACACGGATCCTGTAGGTGGTTCAAATCCAGGGTATGCTGCACGTTTTACACGTACAAAAGGTTCCAAGTCATTTGAAATGTGTTATTATTTATTACAAGATTTTTTACAATGCGAAAAATATTTACTGAACGGTTGTGACATTGACATTACATTATATCCCAACCGTCCAATATTCTACTTAAAAAGTACTGAGGCGAAACCAGACTTTCAAATTGTGATTGAAGATATTATATTTCAAGCTCTACGTATTAATCTTAATCCAGCTGCATTAATCGGAATACAAAATAAATTGGAAGAATCCCCAGCTCTATATAACTACACAAGTACCGAAATTAAAACTTTGAATATAAGCACTGGTCAGAATTCTGTTACATGGGACCAGTTATGGACACAAAACTTACCGAAGAAAATAGTCGTTGGTTTTGTCAATAGTTCAGGTTTTAATGGGGACTGGATAAAAAATCCTTTCAGATTTGAAAATCTTGGATTACGTGAATTAGCTATATTCATTAATGGTATTTCTGTTCCCGGACGTCCACTGAAGTTAAATTATACGAATAATCAATATGCTACAGCTTATGCGAATTTATTTGATGCACAAGGAAAGTGGTACAATGACTCTGGTTTGATCATATCTTTAGAGAAATTTACTGATGGATATGCATTATATTGTTTTAATTTGGAGAACCTTTTCCCTGAAGAACAATATTTAAATCTACTAAAAACTGGTAATATTCGTCTGGAAGCAGCCTTTGATACAGCTTTAACTACACCATACACTATTATAGCTTACGCTGAATTTGAAAAGATTGTACAAATTGATAAAACAAGAACTGTCAGTTTTATGTAAATATGAATGGATTACAACTTCACTGTGCTATCAACTGTGACTTTAAATTGAAACAGCTTGTTCGTGGTGTATATGCTATAGACACATTACCTAGTAGTAAAGAAATCAAGAGAACACCTTTTGCAATTATATTTAATAATTTACCAATTTCATCTTCTGGTCAACATTGGTTAACACTTATTGTAGATGAAAATAATTTCGCTTATTTTTTTGACTCGTTTGGTAAGTCTCCAAATGAGTATGGTTCTAATATAACGTCATTCATAAAGACATTTTCAAATAAATGTTTATATAATAATATTAAACTTCAAAATGATAATACTTTTGTATGTGGTTATTATTGTTTATATATTTTACTTATGTATACTAGAAATATTCCCATGAAAAAAGCAGTAGATAAATTTACAGATGACACTCTAAAAAATGATTCATTTGTATATTCTGTAGTGAGTAGATATTTTCACCGTTGTAAATGTTAAATATCGTATTGTAATTGTAATTTGTATTTGTGTAAATAAATATTATTGTATATATTGTTTTTTGTTAATTATACTTTAACTTCAAAACAAGTAGGAGCCGTGAAATTGTCTAGTAGGAGCTAGTAGGAGCCGTGAAATTGTCTAGTAGGAGCTAGTAGGAGCCGTGAAATTGTCTAGTAGGAGCTAGTAGGAGTAGTCAAGATTGTCTAATAGGAGCTAGTAGGAGTAGTCAAGATTTTGGATATCAATTTAAAAACTGCTAGATTGTTCTTTATACATTTTAGTATAACTTCTGATATAAAAAATGTTACAATGTACCCACTGTTGCAAGCAGTTTAAAAAAAAATACAATTTAATAAGACATATAAAATTTTTTCATCACAGTCATTTCAAGCAGTGGAAGTGTACTTCTTGTCGGTGGAAATTTAATAGACACGATAATTTAATCTCTCACATTAGGAAAATTCATGGATATCCTCTGATGGATTTTACAGTAAAACTTCAATCTCCAACCACTATTTTTGTGGTTTCACCCACATCAGGAGGTAAAACATATTGGACAAGACGGTTATTAGAACACCAGAGTGAAATGTTTACACAACCAGCAAAACAGATAATTTATTGTTATAAAGCACTATCAGTCAATATTTACAGAAATGGAAAATACCATACCAAATATAATATTTGTTGAAGGAATGCCATCAAAGGAGCAAATTTTGAAATGGTCAGAAAGTGGTCAACATATGATTCTTGTTTTAGATGATTTACTTTGTGAAATAGATAACAAAGATATGGCAGAATTATTTACTGTATTTTCACATCATAGAAATATAACTTGTGTATTTTTAAGTCAAAATATATTTCCAAAAGGAAAATATACCAGAACCATATCATTGAATTGTCATATCATAGTTACGTTTTCCGCACCTAGAATGAAAGATCAAGTGTTGAGATTAGGATCTCAGTGTTTTCCTGGTGACATGAAATATTTCAAATCAGCTTACGAAAGTTGCACTAATGAACGTTTCAGTTACTGCGTTTTAAATCTGTCACCATTTTGTGAACAACAGTTCAGAATCTCTACAAAGATTTTTCCTGGTGAAATCACAGAAGTTTATTTACCAAAGTAAAGATTTTTAAAATAAAACTGTTATAAATTTTATGTATAGATGGTGAAACAAAAGAGAAAAAAACTTATTTTCAGTATGACTTCCAGACTAGAAACATACAAAGCGTACCTATCATTACTTTATCAAACATCAAAAAGGCAACGGATAGCTATTATTAAGACCTCTTCGGAACAGCAGTTAAATAGTATATTTGAAGTAGTTTATAATATTATATATGAACATTTTCCAGTGAACAAGAACATTATTGAGAAACTCAGACGTTACGAAAAATTATTACTCACATTAGTGAATAAAAAAGTGGTATATGAGAAGAAACGCCGTCTTTTGTTAAAACGTATTGAAGTGTTAGACATTTTATTAAAACCTGTCAAACCCATGCTGAGGGAGTAAACACAAAACAAAATGTCTTTAGCACACGTAGTATTATCTAAAGAGAAATATGAAAAACTGTTAAGAGAGATAAATGATCTTAAAGAACAAGTGGCTAATAAACTACCTGATAAAATTAC
The DNA here is from genome assembly GCA_029721355.1 of Tegillarca granosa. NCBI lineage: Eukaryota > Metazoa > Mollusca > Bivalvia > Arcoida > Arcidae > Tegillarca > Tegillarca granosa. The sequence goes on along the minus strand of JARBDR010000313.1, from coordinate 47,403 downwards.
AAACACAGAAATAGAGAGTGCGAATGAATCAGAAGAAACTGAATCTAAGAAAGAGAATGATGACAACCTGAATAATGACAAGGTGGGGGAGACAAAATATTATTCTGAAAGTGGATTGTGTGATAACAACACATTTAACAAAGAAGAACTAAATGAGAAAGGAAAAAAATTACTTGACATTTTGAACAGTAATCGTAATAAACAATTTAACTGGAATGATAAAGGTGAATTAATAGTGAATGGTTCTTTAGTTGCAAATTCTTGTATTATAAATTTAATTAAAGATGCAGTTTGTAAAGAAAGCGAAAATATACCTCCTAAAGGTATAACACTGTTTTATTATGCACTTAGAGATATGCAAATCCCTACAGAATTAATATGTAATCCATAACGTCAAAAGATGTTATATATGTTAGGTGGTCAATTACAAGGTCAGAAAACTTTAGGGATAAAACGTAAAGTAAAAGATAAATTCCCAGGTGACTTTTTAAATAAACCTTTTAAATGGGTTCGTTATTGAATATTTTGTCTTACCTGTTTTATGTATTGATGTTGTTTGTAATAAAGTACTTTAAATGTCAATCTTTTGTTGTTTATAATTTGCCAAGAAACTAAAGCGAAAGACTACCCGTAAGTTTAAATGTTTACACAGGTGCCTGACACTTTAATCTTTTGGCTCTCTAGAGCCTTTATTTCTTTAACTACAATACAATAAACATAATATAAAGATATAAAACAAATACTTTAAACATATATATACATTAATTACAAGTGGTTTTCTGAAAGATATTACAAGATTTGATGCGTTTTTGTTAAACAATAATATAAAAAGGGTCTCAATACCCGTATGGTACAGTGAAATAATCTTCACATATAACTCGTTTGTTATAAACAAATTTAAGATGCTTAACTTCCCTTTTATTATAAATTTGCATTTTCTTTTTGTCTCTCGTTATTTTGTGTTCATTTTCAGTGACAATTTCTTCAATTTTATTGTCATTACAGAAGGAATGAACAAGGTATGATAAACTATTGAAGTTTATCAACTTTTCATTTTTATGGTTTAAAGTAAAACCTTTACATTTAATTACTTCTGTACCAAGTGATGTAACATAAGCATATGACTTTGGACCCGGAAAAATACCTGTTATAATTATTTCATTGGGTTTAAGTTCATTTTTTAGCATACCTAAATATTCACCGGTTATTGGTTGATATGTGTTGGGTTTTTTAACCCAAATCACACTATCTGTATCGCAGTATAAACAATTGCGATCAAGTCTATCCAACTCATTATATAATTTCAACCTTGCATGTGAAGTAGTAAAGGCTGCTAAATAAATATTAGTTGACCCCAAATCATTAATAAACTCTTTTTTCTCTTCGTAATGAAGCATGACGTAATCATCAGAGATCATATTGAAATCTTTCGCTATAAGTGTTTTGTCGGTTAAAATTTCAAAAAATTTGGCTGGGGATTCAGTGATAATGGTTTTGGTTAAATTTAAACGTTGTCCAAATTTTCCCCATAAACTATTTAAGCACATTTTAGCTAAAGCTCTCAAACCAGGATTTTTCTTAATTTTAGCAAGATCTAACTTTATTCCTTCATTATGTTCATAATCTTCAATATATTGCAGTTTTTCTACTTCGGTTTTAACACTCCCAGGGAAACCACTGGCTTCTGCTTTGATTTTCATAAAGGTATTAATATATTCGGAAAATAAACCTCCCACTCCTGTTTCTTTATTATACTGAGTTGTTTTTGGGAAATGGTAAATTTCGTGAATTTTTTTGATAATGTAACCTTTGTCTAGTGCTTTAAGAATTTCCATAGTAGTCCAAGTACCTGTTAGACTTCTTTGCTCATTTGTATGTTGACAAGTTTCTTTTTGCTCAGTGGTAGCACATTTATAACATAAAGGAAATAGTAATTTACCATTGAGTTTCATAGGTAAGACTGGAAAATATAATTTCTTTGGAGGTAGAATTGTTACAAGTCCAAAACCTATGTATTCTCGAATATCTTTAAAATCTTTTAATATAATTTCGGGTACACATGAAACAGGGTACTCTGCATAACGACATATACTTGGATATAGACTAACAAAATCACTATATTCTATTGATTCCCCCTCTTTGACACTGTACGATAGACAAAAAGGTTGACATCTACCACCAAAAAATGCTTCTCTGGGATTAAGTCTCCCAACATGTGTATAATTATTGAAAAAATCTTTTAAGTCCGAGTCATTTTTCATTTGTTCTCTGAATTCACATTCCCAAATTGATCTATATAAAAAACCATCATTTTCTAATTCCTTTTGTCTCTCAATAGTTTTAGTATAAATATCTTTTAAATATAACTTGTTTTTAGTATTTACACATTCGGGATGTGCATGAAATTTACAACCTAAAAATTCAAAAACGGTACCTTTATGTTCGTTTTCTACATTAGGTGGAACATAACCATCAAACCTGTAATTTTTGTATCTATACTCAGAACCATTACCGGCATGTTGTATTTTAAGATTTGGATATTTGAACATCAAATAATCTAACCAACAAAGTGAAATCTTAGAATATTGATCTTTACAAATCATTCCATCATTTGGTACTAATGGTATAGTATTAGGCTTTAAAAACAAATGTTTATAAATAGCCATACATGTTGAAGCCACTGTACAAAATTTCAAGGGATCAATACATTCATTATTTCCATGTTTTGTAATTTCCATTATTAAATTTCTATATTTCAACATTCCTAATCTTCAAAATGTAAAAAAAAAACAGCTTAAAATCAAGTGGAAAGTTCGACATTAGATTCAATCAGACATCCACCATATTAGCATCGAGGAAATTAACATTTGAAATCAAATGCCACAGACATCAACATATCTCACACTTTCTGTAGTTCAGAACCTCAATGCATATCAGGAGGTATGAATTTACTGTTTATTCTCAATGCTTGTTTTTATATTAAAGTGTGCTTCAAACCTAAGCAGAGTATTTGTTGCCAAGGTGAATACACATGAAGATATAAAAATGTCTATCTTTGGCTAAGAAATGTATACTAAATGCAATTTCGAAAAATAAAACTTTGAACCAACTAAAACTTTCAAAATAACTTTGTTACATTTGTTTCTCTATTGAGCACACTGGATTAATGGATTATTGTCTTGTAAAACTTCATCTATCAATAATAAACGATTGCAACCCCATATCTGAAATTTGTTTTAACACGGTTGCATGTATCCAACCGGCATGTGGAATGTTGTAATATTAACCCTTTCCCGTTCTGGATAAAATGCGAATTTTACATCGGATTTCTGGGGCAGTCTTATAAATGTAAATAACATGATGAATGTAAAAGACAGTGCTATGTTGCGTGGTACTATTGTAGAGTATATTTGCCGTACAAGATTTTAAAATCATTGCCGTTTCTAAAAATAGAAAATATGTCACGTGATCTGGGGTCAAAGGTCAACATAAATCACGATTTTAAGGGTAAAATTTGTCATTTTCGTAACAAATATCTTAATTCTTTCTATCATTTGTACAAATAGTGTAATGTGACTCTTGATTCTTAAAGTCTTTTTAGTTCTTTAAACATAACTTTTAAAAATTCAAAAATTGGCCATTGTCAATAGCAACCAGAAGGTCAAAGGTCATAAGCACTTTTAACCAAATTCTGTGCTCAAAAAGCATTATAATCAACATTAAGTTACCTGTTTACATACCTATCAAACGATTTTAATGAACTAACACAGAAACTGAAATTCTAGGATCAGCACTCTTTAATGCCGAATCAGACGTTCTTAAAATAGCATAAAAGGTCACGTGACCTAAGGTCAAAGGTCCCCCTTAATCAAGAAATTGAGACAAAATTGATCTGTTTTGTTTCTTATTTTTCCATTTATTGCATTTATGTGCGCAGATAAGGTCCGATGACTTTTATAAACTAACACAGAAACTAAAATTCGAGGATCAGCTTTCTTTAATGCCGAATCAGACGTTCTTAAAATAGTATAAACGTCACGTGACCTTAGGTCAAAGGACAACCTTAATAAAAAAAAATTGAGAGAAAATTAATGTGTTTTGCTGCTTATTTTTCAATTTATTGCGTTTATGTGTGCAGATAAGGTCCGATGACTGTTTTAGTATTACATATAAATGAATACTGAAAAACTCCTTGTGTCATTGAATAAAAACACATTTGCCATGGTGACCAAAAGGTCAAAGGTAAAAATCTTCCGATGTTCAAATCGGAGGGTTTAAATAAAGTATCGGTCTAAAATTTGATTAGTCAATTGTATTGCTTTATCAATCATGTTACTGCATGTTTTTGGAATTTAGAGAAAGTTTTAAAACGAGAGAGAGAGAGAGAGAGACACGTGTTTAAGGTTAAAAGGCCATGAATAAACAAGAAATGTCAGAGGAAATGCTTACTTGTCAAAAAATCCTCAATTTGTACATTTAGGTTATTAAATTCTGTTCATCGCACTCGTTACTAATAATTTATAAATAAACAACGCGCCTCTAGGTGGCAACATTGGCATTTAATTAAGCATATGACCTTATATGAGGACTGTTCGATATGTCATGTGTATTGTATCACAGAACGATTACGCTTTGTGCGATTTCGTTGACGATGATACGTTTAAATATCTCTATTCAATACCTTTTTAACAGGATAACAGATGTCTTCAGCTCAACAAAGTTTTAAAATTATAGCCAAAGAGCAAGTTTCTTTGACCACTGTTGTAAAAATGGAAAACGGGTTGAGAATATTGAAGAAATTAAAGCTTATATAAAAGTTCGCACAAAACTCGGTCATTGGGTAATACATATTTTACTTAATTGAGGAAAGTCTATGGGTCTGATAAAGTATATTATTAGACAGTTCGTAGGTGGAGAAAAAGTTTTGACTAACACAGAGTCCGTCAAAAATACAACAAAATCTGACCGACCTGTGACTGTAATAGGCAAGACAATTGTCTCAAATGTCAGGGAAATAATTGAAAGTGAAAAAGATATACAATTCGCGATATTGCCAAAGTTGTTGACATATCGCTGTCGCAGGTGCATTTCACTTTGAAGCGTATTTTGAAAGCTCGAAAGATTTCTGCCAGATGTATTCCGCATAGATGACCAAAAACGGGTATGAGTACAAACCGCTAAGCAGTTGCTAAATTTTTTCCTAAATCCATCAAAGACAATTTGCAAACATTGTTACTCGTGACGAAACATGGGTTCACTATTCACGACCATGTAAGAAATATTAGAAACAAAATATGGTTAATTAAACACGGTAGAAGGCTGTAGTTGCCAAAAGAAATATAAGCACAAATAAGGTTCTTTATTGCATATTGCATATTCTTTTTTTTTGTTACCTTTTCTTTTTCAAATTACAAGTTTTCAGATGTACATGGTCCCTTCTATTTTAACAGAACGTTTCAATAAAGATTTATTGTCCCTTTGCGGACTGGTCTGATTAAAATATCCAGAGAAAATAAGATTTGTTGGGTGTAAGTTGAAGGAAAATAGTTCTTTAGGAAAAAATGAAGTCCTTAGCACGATCGTACATTATTTATTAACAACAATTCAATAGTATAAGCGAAAACACACTGATTGAATGCTGTGAACATAAACGATTGGACAATATATAACGATATATAATATGACAAATTTAACAAATAGAATTACAACTTGAAATATGTTGTGTTCAATGTTGAATTTTTAATCTGTGTTCAGCTATTCATATAAATAAATCTACATGCTGATATTTTGTGCTGACAAGAGAAATGTCTAAAATACCGGTAAGCAATTTTTACCCAGATTTTTTATTGTGTTTCTAAAGTTATTATACTATTGATATTATGACAATTTGCAGTAGAAACTACAGAAATGAATATCTCTCTCTCTCTCTCTCGTTATTTTTTATTTATTAAATAAATGTGAATAACAAAACGTTGAAACTTCTGCACAATGCCTTGTCTTTTTCTTTGTAAGGAGTTCAAAAAAATATTAAGTCAAGATTTTGGCCTATGAATGTATTAACGTAACAATACACAATCATATGGTCAAATTTGTAAAAATCTGTTGTAACTATATTTGGTTTGTAAATGAAGGGGCTGTGATTCCATGGTAAAGTTTTTAAAGTTCATTTATCCTGTAATATAAGTTGTTGGTATCTGTCAGTAGCGTGGGTGGTCACGAGGCGGTCAGTTATGGGATGGTAGAGGAAACCGGAATGTACTTAAAAGACTGTCGACATATCAACTGACAAACTTTCTCTGAATTTGATCTGTCCCGAGTAGGATCTGAACCTAGGCTATGTCGTGCTTTAGACCACTTGGACACAGAAGCTTTTACTTTGAATTCAATATACTTGAATCATGAATCGACATTTTTTTAAACTACTTGTTCATACATGTATATCTCCATCATTTAGTAATGTGTCAATATGCATTTTTTAAAATTTTTATCGTGAAACATAGTAACAAATGCATTATGACAGTTACAATAAAATTATGTAAAGGTAATTTTCAATTCTTGTCCATTTCGTTCAAATAATAGTTCCTTAAAATAATTATCAATAAAATTGACTCGATCTAAATAATTGACTCGATCTAAATAATTTTCAATAAAATTGACTCGATCTAATGTTATTGTAATACGAGCTTTTTTAAATTTTTACGGTTTTTATTGTTTTTCGCGATGGTAGCTTTTAATAGTGTTCACGACCTTTAGAGTGTTTAAGCACCTTCTATACCACAGACAAACAAAGAAGTCCCATTTTGTAATATTGGTACTGAGGGTGCGTTTCTTTGACATGTCTGGAACGTTCCGGTCTTGTCCAAGTCCAATGTAACGAAACAGAACACTGTCCGGAACATGTTCTGTTTGCACCAGGTCACGAGTTGGTGCAGTCGGCACAAAGATGGCGGACACCGCAGTCGATTACTATGTTTGCAATGACTGTAAAGTATTATTCGACGATTTAGAAATCCTGAATAATCACGTTTGCACAGGTAACATTGTAAATACATTTTACCAACGTATTTTTCACAAATTACAAATTCAGATCTTTTCCAGAAACCCTCTTACCAAGAAATTACTTCAGCTGCTATGCACAAAATGACGGGCTGGAGAGAGGCAGCGTTGGTAAGGGGTAGAGAATGCGTCACCGCGGGGTAGTCCTGCGGCGAGGTGAGCGGCAGGTAACATACCCATTCCCTCTCATATGTACACACACGTGCTTGTTCCATGGACTTGGGTGCAAATATTTTAAAAATGCTATTAAATTCCGAATTTTGTCACAATGCACGATGAAAAAATGTCGATTTGATCGATGTGCATTGTAAATTTTACAATCTTGATTTGAATGTTACTGCTCTGATAACTGTGATGATAAGCCATTTAATATATGAAATGCAGGAGAAAACTGTCACCGTAGTTTTAAGTCACGGGTAACGCGCACGCACATCATACACTGGCCTACGAGGCGCTTTGTTGACCAAGTAAAGCTCTGACTTATGGATCACCGTGCCTCTCGCTGCTTAGGTTCAAGTCCCATAGAGTGAGAAAGTTTCTCAGTTCGCTTTCTGAAGGCATTTTTTTTCTGGGAACTCCCGTTTCTTCCACCATCCATTACCTGACCGCCTTGTAATAAGTGGAACAATATCTTGACTGGGACATAAAACAATCAACCAACCATTTATTATTCACCTATGGCATCGAAACACAAAACATACAGCATGCAGTTAGTGAGAAAATTTCTTTCCAAAATTTTTTAAATTATTTTCTGTGAAATTAACTGGACATGCATTCATTCTTTTGTTCTTTTTTCAAACAGTATCATTTTATGGTAAAGTGAAATTTCAAATGGATTTTCAGTTCCCTACCAGTTGGAGATAGAAAACAATCCAAAATTATTGAAGAATGCAGTTACTTTTGAATAGATCCACAAATAAACACGAGCTCTCCCTCCCCCCCAAAAAATTGAAAGTGCAGTAAAAAGTAATTAGAAATAAATCGGTGTTTATGATAGATTATGAATGCATATTGTGCAATACTTACAAATAGTTTGTGTGACACACAGACACACACACACAGAGAAAGAGAGAGAGAGAGAGAGAGATATTATATGGGTTAATATATCGAGACCAAAATGTTGTAAATGCATTCAGAAAAGCTAAATGATAATTATTATTGATTTTTTTTAATTATTGGCCTAACTAGAATGAAAGAATATTATAATTAAAATTGTAGGAAAAACAGAATTTATCAACTCTCTATATTCTTTCAGAATCAGAAATGGAAGGTCAGCCACATACGCCTGTGCGTATACAAACATCTAGGCCAAATAGCCGGAACACAATGATAGAATGTGAAACTTGCAAAGTCTGGTTCGATAGTATGGACAGATATTCAAAACACCCATGTGTACAAGCAGGTATCTTGATTATCCTGACACAGTATTCAGTGTAATTGTATGGCACAAAACCTTGTATTTTTACCTAATCTTTTAATATTTCTTAAATTTCAAAATTGATCAATACTTTAGACAGTATCAGCTACTTGTAAATTTCTGACCTGTTTGAATAGTGATGCACTTAACATTATTTCATTGAAACCAAGATTAAATATTTTGTAATAGATTAAGTTATTAAAAGTTTAGGGAAACAGCTTAAAAATTACCACTTAAAATCAAACTTTGATCATATTTTTGCCTAAATTATTTAGATTAGCCCTTTTATTGTCTCCCATTATTTTTCAGAACCAAAAGCAACGACAAGTACAGCAGATACAGAAACAGGTATTTTGAACTGGACATGGACAAAAGAGTCCACATTGCTTTTAATAGACGAATACAAAAAAAGGATGGAATTGCTGAATACTGGAAAAATGAAAAAAAAGTCAGCATGGATTTCAATAAGTAAAATTCTTGTAGATAAAGGTTACAATGTAACAGCTTCTCAGTGTGAGGGCAGGTGGAAAACCCTTTTAAGGGGGCTAAAAACTATATCAGACCATAATAAAAAATCCGGAAATGATAAAAAAAGCCATCCTTTTGCTAAAGAGCTCGAATTTATGGCAGAGAAGCCAAATATCAAACCCGAGTATGTCGCAGGTTCTGATGAGACCTCCAAAACAAAAAGGTCTTTCAACACAGAGACTGCTTCTACTGATGATGATTCGGATCAACTTCATCCTAAGGCCAGTACATCTGGAGAAAATACTGATCAATCAGATGTTAAAACCTCAAATGAACCTAAATCTAAACGAAGGAAGTCCTCATCAGCAGAAGTTGTAACTGTCTTGAAAGATTTTATACAAACACAGCAGGAGCGATATGAAATAGAGTCCAAAAAGAAAGAACAAATGCATAATGAAAGAATGGAGATTTTTAAAGGGTTCTTGAATGTTTTACAGAGACAATCTGATAATAAAAATGAATAAAATTCATGTTTTCATTGCTAAAAATTGATGTAATAACTTGCTTCCAGGAGGGAATCTTTTTGGGTAGGGTTTTATCGCATCTGGAAACACACCCTCTATTTTAGTGCCCCCCCCCCCAAGTTTTAAATACTTTCAGGGATATGAGGATATCAAATACTGTTTTCTTTCGATTTTTTCATTTATATGATGTACATGTGTGAATTTTGATTCTCTTTTGTTTCTGAAATGTGTAAATATTACAAATTTAAAAAAAATATCCCCTGCAATTTTCTAAAAGGTACGGAAATTAAGTAAATGTCTTAATATTTCATTTTTTTCAGTTGTTTGAGGAAAATGATATATTTGTAGAAAATAAAGTTATATTTAGCACTTTTCAGATGAGACGTTTTAAAAAATGAATTTCTTATGTTTAGACTGATATTTGGTCTCATATATTTTTCTTCTTGACAGATGTTTGCAAGATTTGCATGGATGAACAGATAGACTCTGTATTTATTCCATGTGGACACATGCTTTCATGCACTTTATGTGCTAATCAGGTAACAACATGCCCCATATGCAGATGCAACATCGAGAAAGTACAGATAATATATAAATCATGAACTTAATATTTCAATTATAGTTATTCTTTGGTTAAATGTTGTTCATTATACAGTGTAGTTTGAAAACCTTGAATGAATGTATCATTATGTACAACAAAGTACGTTGAACCACTTCAAGACATTCACAAACCAGAACATTTTGTGGTGGGTGTGTTATTTCTTGTTGTTAAGACGATAGACCTTATTGCTTTTCAGATAAAAAGCACAGTAGTTACAGAACATTTTCTGTCTAGTTTGCGAATGTCATCTAAGTTCCTAGTTTTTTTTTCTTTATATATAGTTTGAAATACAAGTAGTATATGTATTTTTTAATGATTGTATTTACACCAAATTTTCTCCAGGTCTGAAATACAGATGCAGTATTATCTTGTAGTTGTAAAGATTTAATATTTATGTTGTATTAGCTCACCTGACCAAAAGGTCAGCATGTATCATTTACACGTTTTTGTATTTGAAAATATCTCGGAGATTACTTTGCAGATCTTTAATCTATATACTCATTTTAGCGTGCCCGAGTCATAGGCTCGGATGAGCTTTGCAATGGTTTACCGTCTTTCATGAATCGTCTGTTGTGCGTAAACTTTTTACATTTAACAAGTACACCTTATTCAGCTGCAACTTCACATTCTTTTCTTGAATCTTCTCCTCTAAAACTACAGGGTTGCAGTCCCTTGCATTTAATGCAGCTGTTTTCCCAACGCTAATTAAAACTGTGAGGTAAATAATTGAATAGTTTATACTTGTAGGTTGTACAATATCCCTAAATGTTATTTACCCCTGATTTATGATCCAGGAAAAAATTAATAAGTCGAAGGTTTATAGTTAAATAATTTCATAAATATCCTACGAAAAAGTTGCATATATATCTATGAATCAGGTGAGCTATTAAGGCCCGTTTTAAACTTTTTTTATTACCTGTCCAACTGATTACTGTGATTTATTGTTACTGATACTTTTTTATACATATTTTTCTACAATATACAATGAATATGTTTTTTTATTTCTATTTTGTATTTAAGAAACATGTGAAATACACAATGTATAAAAATTTTGTTAAGTTTAATTGTTTAAAGTATAAAAAATAAACAATAATGCTAAAATATTGTTTTTTAGTTTAATTCTGTCCATTCGTTTTATAGATTGTGTGCAATATGATCCCTCTTTCTGTTTGCATCAATGTTGTATGCCATCAGAATCTGGCCATCTTCATCAAAAACATGATCGTTAACTTCATCAAAAAAATCATCTACTTCATCTGCATTTAAAATGCAAATATTGTGTAAAATACAGCATACGAGTATCATGTCAACTGCTGTTCTTACAGCCTGTGTATCAATATATTGAAGGCGTCGGAATCTACCTTTCAATGCAGCAAAGCTGCGTTCCACCACAACTCGGGTTGTGGATAAACATGTATTGAAATGACGTTGCTGGCGACTAAGGTGTCCATTATCCCTATACGGTGTTAGAAGCCACTGCCTCAAGGGATAGGCGGCGTCCCCAATAATGTGTGCATCAGCACATTTAGCAGGTCCATCCTCCCAAAGGTCACAGTTTTTGAGAACCCGGGCGTCATGACAACTGCCGGGCCAACCAGCTACAATGTGTGTAAATGTCATGTTCGCTTTGCAAACTGACTGCAAAATTACTGAATGGAAGCCTTTGCGATTTACATATGTTTCAGGGTGCTGAGCCGGAGCTTTAATTCTGATGTGGGTACCGTCTATGGAACCAATTACATTTGGAAAGTTTGCTGCAGCCATGAATTCCTGAATAGTTTCATTTCTTTCATTTTCTTTTGGCCAAGTAATAAATTTATTTTTTAAATTTTCTAGAAAAATTTTAAATATACGATCTCTGCATCTCACAATAGACGCTTGTGTGATGCCAAACCTGTCTCCAATTCGGTTTAAGGTCTCTTGTCCAGAAATGTACCAAAGTACAACAAGAAGCTGCTTCTCAATAGGAATAGCTTCCCTTCCTCCTGTCCAACTTGGCCGAAGATCCGGATATTGAGATATGTTTGTAACAATAATTTCAAAGGTAGATCGTGTTAGCCTGAAAAAATCGCTTGAAGTCGTCTAAAAAGTATTGCGGTACCACCGCTTCTGTGTAACCCTCTATTTTTGGTCTATCCTCACGTATTCTGCAAGTATAAAATATATATTGTAATATTAAAATATTCTTCAGTGTAATGTAGTAACTGGTCATTGTATAGAGATGATCTTTGAAGCAGTTTTGACCGTACATGTAGTAGCAAAAGGCTATTGTTATGAAAATAGGAATAAATTGGAACGAATAGCATTGCAAGTTTATATGAAACTCGTCATAATTTTTCAATCATGAAAATGCCAATTTTCATCGATGGGTTTGAACCTGTCCAAAGCATGCGAAAAAGTTTAAATTGACTTGTGGCCAGTATTATGTGACCGAGTAGTATCGGGTCTATCTGCGCCATGGTACCTCATCGCGCTAGCACTATAAAACATCACTGCTAGCCTATCAGCACACATCATGCATATTTCATATAATGGCTGAAAAACTTTCTATGACATAAAACACCATTAATCAATCAATACTTGACAAATTGGTTGACAATAAACAAGTAGAAACGACCAGTCTCGTCAATCTAATATTTGTGTTGATAATTTTTTAACGCTTGATGGGAGAAACCAAAGTTGGATCAGAGATCGACTCTGGCAAAAGAGCTACCAGCTACAGCATTGAGATATTTTTTGACTCGTACACGATGGGGCATCTTGAATGAAATTGCAACGACCGAGCAGTTTGTCGTTACATGGTGGACATAGTATACATCATTCTGGTATACAGTGTGTGTGTGGGGGGGGGGGGGGGGGGTCGTACATCACCAAAGGGGTCAAAATTTTGCCTTATGTTTAGGTTTTGGGCGTTATATTCAAGTTTAGTATCTGAGACAAGTGCCTGACCCGCCTGTGCAGTGTGGTCATTTTACAGTTTTAGAGCATATATACGTATAAAACATATGTGATAATTTTAATACATTGCACTGATCGCAGTAGCCACCACAATTTCCTGATATTGGGTTTCTATATCCTCATCGTCTGTATCGTCTTCCAAGAGAAACGCCAAAGTCGATACTACTACCGCCATGTTGGAATGTGCTAAAGCATTACATTGACCTAGAGTACCGCACATGTTCCGGATACGTCTGGAACATGTCAAAGAAACGCACCCTGAGTCAACAGTATGTCTACGACAGGGAAAACCCTTTTCTCACTTGCGGTCGACCGAGGTCGAATCAACACATTATCGAAAAAGATTAGAGGTCGGACGACCAGCACCTTATCCACTCAGCCACTGTTGTCACAACATTATAAGCATATTGCTAAATTGGTCAAAGTTCGGCTTGTGTTTTATCATTGGACAATGTTTTTGAAATACTGCACAAATGAATAAAAACATTCATTCAAAATCAACGATCTAATATTTGACCTCTTGTTTATTTACAAATATGATACGGACGTAGTAGAAGACATGCTATCGGCTTGCTCTATCAATACTAAAATATGCCTGCTCTGTATGCACGTTTTTCTGTCTTCCTTATTTCTATCAAAACAAAATTATGTTTGAAATTATTAAAGGAATTCATAAAAAACATGATTGACGGAATATGTTTATTGTTTTTGTATTTTCATGACACACATCGACTGGATTCATTTCTTTGACATGTCCAGCCGTGAGAGCGTAAATGAAATTTTCTACCAGGCAAGTATTTCACTGAGAAAATGGTCAGCAAATGTCTCAAAAGTGATCAAAGATGAATTTTTTTTTACTTAAAATAAAAATATAATAAATTCTGTTGATTATGGCATGAATCATGACATTATAAATTCAAAAAATAACTAAAGTGTGATAATTAAAAAGTGATACAATAAAGATGACGTCCCAGAAAGTTGCGTATTATAGATATGCAATTTACTCCACATTTTTTTGAAAATATTGCGTCAAGGTCGTACCTTCACGCGGTAAATAAAATGTAATACGGAAAGTAAATCTTATTTGAAATTATACCGAATGAAAGAAAAAATTGTGATTTTTTAGAATCTGGATTTTGTTTTCCCTATTTGAAGTTTTATTCATGAGAAAAATTCATAAAATGAAAAAAATGTCATTTTCCGACGGAGTAACTAAAAATTTCAAGCTTGAAAAATGTGACCGTTCCATATTATTGGTTGCTATGATCCGACTGTTGACTTTCTACAATTAAAAGACATATTGTAAAAATGCATAAATAATTGTGAAAACTGTGGTATGCAAGTTTTAAATATTTGTTGTTTTTTTTAAGAAATAACGACGAAGTGAATAAACTCTTTCAAAATCAGTGTAAAAGTACGATTCTCTCTTGAAAAGTGAAGAAAATATTTTGTCGTCGGCGTTTTAAATTGAAGATATTTTATTGCAGATTAATATTTGCTCTTAGAAAAATATATCATTATTTTCAGCAAGTTTAACTGATTCAAATAACATATGCGGCGAAAAAATCGCTTCAGAATTACCCAAGTTATCGGAGTTTTCCGATGACGCATAGGCTCAAAATCTGCTTACCGGTACAATTGTACCGGTAGGAACGGGAAGGGGTTAAGCCAATATTTGAAACCACTGAACTAATTAGAGCCAATTGCGATTAAAAGTCCCAAAAAACAAGGTGAGACATCTAATTTCGTGTTGTGCTCAACTTTGAAATGTGAAAGATGGACAAATGTAACATGTATATCGCCATTCAACATCAAAATAATCAATACAATCCACTTTAGTGAACATAAAAGACTCAAGTACATTCTGGTTTTCATTATTTTTTTCTTTCAGACATCTATAAAAGTTAAAGTCTTCGATAAAAGACTTAGTAGAAAAGGAGATTGAGCTAGATTCAGTATCACACACCGCGGTACATTCATGCATTGCATGCCACAAAAATGTTGGACAATTCAACAAGGAGGCACCTTTTTGTTAAGTGTGCCTCAGGTGGCATGAAAATAAAAACCAGTAAAATTAACACTGTTTAAATGCATGATTGTGTCCGGAAAAGACAGATACACTATTAGTGACACTACAATAAACAAGAGGGCCTGTATCGCTCACCTGGCACATCCTTATTTTGTTCTTTTTTTCTTTTCAAATATATCCAATCAGTAAAATGTAAGCAAACTCAATAGCAATACCCTTATTTTTTATTATTTCAAGCACTATTTATCATAAATTTCCTTTCAATTGTCCATGTACTTTCAGACGATTTAGGCTGAAATGGACCTTTCTTGCATGTAAATAATTATTGCAAAATTAAAAAATTGTACAGAAACCCCATTACAAATGTTTTATCCCAAACATCTTGTTTCTATGTTTTAGATTTCAACAAAATCAGTACATAAATAAACCTATAATGACCATTTTTAGATTTTTGCTATTTATAGTATGACAGCCATCTTGGACTTCCGACAGACATGTCGGATATAATTATGAATCTATACCACACAAGGACCTTCCACACTCATTATCCTTTCAATTAGCCATGTACTTTAAGAGAATATTTTCAAAGATTTCGGCTAAAAATTGACCTTATTTGCATGTTACATAATTATTGCACAAAGGAAAAAGTGTAGAGAAAAAAGCGTTTAATATGTTTTATCCCCCGACATCTATTTTCTTTGTTTCAAATTTCAACAGGCTCTTAGTTTGTTTAAACCAATTCCCTTATTCAAGTTTTTATATTGTGAATACTTTTTAGCAGATATTCTTAGGCAGTTGTGTATATTATGCAAAATGTACTAGAAGTGAGATTTTGATTTATCTCAAGTTGATTCACTTCAGGGCTTGACATTAACTTTTATACCAACTTGCCCGGTCGGGCAAGTGCAACTGAAAATTCTTTTGTCCGCCTTAATTTTACTTGCCCTACAATTATTTTGCTTTTTTGTTTTCTTTCATTTCAGGTCTTAAAATTGCAAAGAGAAGACCGAGTTAATCCTGTTTTAATCATTTACAGAAGACTGAATCAATTCTGCTTTATTAAACTGTTAATAAAATCTTCATGATTGATGTTAACTTATCGTTTTGACTTTACTCACTGTAGTTTTAATTCAGAGTGTGATAAAAAAGCTTATGGATAGTTAAACCATCTTTAGTTTTGTAAAGAGATGTCCCTCTTCAGATTTCTTAAAAATGACAACATTGACTTTTGTTTTAATTCGGCCATGTTTGCAGTTTCTATTGGTAATAGACCTCAGTCGTGATAAAGCCGGATGGGGGACGGTCAAAAGTAGTGCATATAAAAACAACAGGAGTCTTTACTTAGACCCTGCACAATTAAATTTGTTAATAGATAGCCCTTTGCAATTTTACTAAGATGAGAGTTCTGGGGTTTGCTAAAGAATTAAGCCGAGTTGGATGACTATCGCAATATATTTCCAGCGTAAGGACTTGGACCGAAAAATGCACTTCCTACGCCTGGACCACATTTTGCATGTAAACATTGCCATGTGCTTTAGCATGATTGACACATTTTCCAAATTTCTGAAAAAATGATCGGACAAGATATTGATTTCTTTTTTTTTTTTTTTTTGGAAAAAGAAAAAAAGTAATATTTGAGGATTCAGGGAAAATATGTATCATTATATGTAGTTCGGGGTTTGTTGATCATCTGATTCTATGAAATGGTCTATTTTGAGGTAAAATTTTACAATTTCCTGTGTAGTTGCCATGGTAACAAAATGTTTGCTACACTTGTTAAATTTGCATTTGGGTCAAACATTCAGTATAGAAATAGTGTTTGAATTCTTCTGATTTTAAAAAGTATCAACATTCCTGGTGTTATTAACATAAGGGTGCATAACACTAAAGGTGGTATGACCAAAATTGGGCAATTTTGGATGCCATTTCATTTCTGAGATCTGTAATCGTTGTCAACAATAGACAAAAACGTATTCGGTTCTCTAATTGGATTAAATTGAGTGATATAAATAGAATAAACCAATCTAATATCTCGTTTTATACATGTCACGGTTATTTACAAAAGGTTTCGATTTAAACTCTAAGAGTCATAGAAAATATACAGAATTATTGTATGCACTTTTAACATCGAAAATCGGGAAAAAAATCTCTCAGAATTTTATGACAAAACAACAATTTTAATCATCTATGGCTAAAATTTTCACTTACCCCTTCGGACAAGTTTAATCTGAAGTTTACTTGCCCGACCGTCAGTTTAACTTGCCCCGGACAAGCGGACAACCGCCAATGTCGAACCCTGCACTTTTGTGTTCTACTATTACAGTATTGGAGGGTCTTAGGGATAGCAAGTCTGGTAGTGTTTTTTTTTCAGAGTTTGTTAGTGCTGTTCCTGCTGAACCCACTCTGGATAGTGATGTTTTGTTAACATTTGAGTTTCAAGGCCACACATCCAATCCGGGATGGAATTAAGCAGTGTCAAGAGGCAGTTTCAGCATGCAAGACTTTTGTTACTCGCACTGTGGAAAATCTTAGGGCAAAGTTCAGTAATTCAGAAGATGTCAAAATCAAGTCAGCCATGTGTTCAGTATTAAATCCAGGTAGTTTGAGCGAACAAGTGATTTCATATGACATTACCATAGTTATCTAGTATTTAAACAGTTGTAGTAAATGTGAGTCTTCATGTTTTGAGCAGGAATTGACAAGCTTTAGGTCCTATGTTCAGGTTACTAAGAAAAGTGAGTGTCAAAACTGTGACTGATGTTGCCTAGTTAGGTGTCAGGTTGATGAATACTTATCCAGTTGTGTGTAAGAGGGTGCTTTTACTTCCAGTCTCTACAGCTTACTGTGAGAGAGGTTTTTCAAGACAGAACTTGATTAAAAGCTATATCAGAAACCGTCTTCTACAGAAAACATTAAAAAATTTAATTAGAATAAATATAATTTATCAAATTAATCAATGAATGAATATTTATATTTAATAAGATTTTAAATTTGGAATGGACAAACTAATGTGAAATTTAATCGCCAATTTATTGCAAAAAGAATATATATAAATATGCGACAGGGTCATTTATATATATATATATATATATATATATATATATATAGAGAGAGAGAGAGGTGGGCAATATTATCGAAATACCGGTTTATTGCGGTATTTATGCTGCCGATAATATATCGCGATATGATTTTTGAATACCGGTATTTTCCGATATTATACAATTTTGATGAAAACGTCCGTCCTCTGATCTTTACCAACTTCGACGTGTGTCAAAACGAATGTTTTTACATTACTCAACTGTATTAATGTACTTAAAAAACGGTTCGGATAGAATGACGGTTCAGCTTTAATTGTCAACGGTCTTTGCTTGTCTTATATCATTCCTCATGTTTTCTGTTTGAAATACCATAAGAATAAAAAAAAATTGCAGGTTGACGAAAAGAATAAACGATGAAGTACTGTGGAGTGTGGAATGTAGTAAATTGTATTGTCCCGTTCATAACCGTCATCCAATTTGTACATTAGTGAAACCGGAAATACAAAATCGAAAGTACGATTTTTTTTTGTGCATGTGTGTCACGATGTCAGAGGAGGTTGTAAAAAACAAAAAAGGGAAAAGTGATGTGTGGAAGTATTTTGGGCTACTGGTGAAAGACGGCGTCGTTGTCGACAATACTGCAGTTTGTTATGATTGCAAGGCAAAAATCAAACATTCTGGGGGCACGTCAAATCTTACCAGTCATATGCGAATTTATCATTCCAAAGTGGAACCTGCAACTGTAACGCAGCCCCCGGAGAAAAGTACGCCAATTTCGTCGTTCGTAATTTCTAGTAAGGCACAACAAACTTTACCAGATGCGTTGATGGCAAAATATGGAGCTAACTCACTCCGTGCCACAATAACTAACAGTATTGCAAACTTTATTATCAAAGATTTGCGACCCTACAGAATTGTGGAATCCAAAGAGTTCAAAGATATGTTGAAAACACTCGATTCGAGATATACAGTTCCAGGTAGAAAAACTTTTTCATATAAAATTATTCCAGACAAATACAGAGAGGTAAAGCAAGAAGTGATTGCTTCACTTTCAAAGGCAGAACAGGTTAGTAAAGGGCTTAAGCTGAAATTCAAGGTTGTAAGTTGAAATTAATGATTTGCAAGATGAGAACAATTGTATGCTTTAAATGATTTTTTGTAATATTTTTGAGAGACGGAAATAAAAATCTTCTCATAAAATACAAGTGGTAAAGTCACTCAACTGCATAATGAATGAGTCAGAATGACCTTTGTCATGAAACTTGGTTGATAATAATTTCCTGTTTAGTGTCTAACATAGATCTCACATTAACAGAATTTTTATGGTTAATTTCATTTTCTGAATATTTTAGCATTTTATATATTTTGTAATGGATTTATCATTGTAGGTTGCATTAACATCAGATGGCTGGACATCCAGGGCCACCCAGTCCTATGTCACAATTACATCAACTCACATCAGTCAGAACTGGGAACTTGTCAACTATGTTCTACAGACTCGTTCCATGCCAGAGAGTCATACTGGTACAAATTTGAATAAATTAAGTTTATACATACAGAATAAATGTGAATACAATACAAACAACTAAACATATATAAAAATTACTATTTATTAAAGTAAATAAAATATGCAATTTTCACATTATATTATTTCCAAGTTTAATAAACAAGTTTATGACGGTTTTATCAAGATGCATGTGTGAAGTTCTAGTGTGTCAAAAGTTGTATATATATATATATATATATACATGTATATAGATTGTAGCAGTAAACTTTAAATAGCAAATTAGTACTGACATTTATTTATATTTTATTTTCAGGTGAAAACATTGCTGATTGTCTACAACAAGCCCTGAAGGAATGGAACATTCCAGATTCGCCATTATATTTAGTGTCGGACAATGCTGCAAACATGAAGAAAGCTGGTCAATTGCTGGAATGTGACTTGCACCTGGGTTGCTATGCACATACTCTGAATCTGGCTGCTCAGAAGGCTTTAGGTGTTAAAGCTGTGTCAAACATTCTTGCACGTGTTAGGCGTATTGTGAATTTTTTTCACAGAAGCAATGTAGGTGCTTCTATTTTGGAATCTCAGGCAAAATTGTTTGAGCTAAATTATACTAGATTGATTATTGATGTTTGCACAAGGTGGAATAGTGCATACGACATGTTACAACGCTACCTGCTTATGCAAGTTTCTGTTGTAGCTGCTTTGATGAACAAAGATCTGAAACATAAAGATAAAGAATTGAAAGTCCTGTCAGATGATGAAACTCATCTTGCCGAGTGTGTAGTTGAAACTTTAAAACCACTTAAAGCTGTAACCACTACTCTCTGCTCAGAGAAGACACCAACTTTGTCTATCATTTTACCACTTCATAGAAAGTTATTAGATAGTTACTTGACCCCTGCTGAAGGAGACCTTCCTTCTATTGTTAGTATGAAAGCTTTAATAGCTAATGATCTGAAAACACGGTATACTGATGAACAGCAGTATAATATGCTTCTTAAAGCTACAGCACTTGACCCACGGTTTAAAACCCTTCCATTTCTCTCGGAGAATGATAGGTTTGAAGTTTTCAATAAAATTGTGCAAGATGTCTCTGTTATGAATGAAAAGCCTGTGTCTGTTAAAACAGAACCTGTTGATGAGACTACTCGACAACTTCCAGAGCTGCCTAGTCTTCCCTTACCAGCTCCTCCAAATGATACGGATTATCATAATGAAATCATTAAAGTCACATATTCAGAGGAAGCTGTAGCAACAGCACCCCATTCTAAAAAAAACCCAAAACTGATGAATCTTTGACATTGAATGAGCTGTTAGGTGATGTGTACGTTACAAAGGTTGAACCCCCAAAATCAAAGCTTCAGAGAGCAGAGTTGGAAGTCTCTTTATACAAAGAATGCCCTGGCATTCCTCTTACTTCAAATCCATTACTTTGGTGGGCAGAAAATGAACATAGTTTTCCCCTTTTATCACGACTTGCTAAACATATTCTTTGCATACCAGGAACAAGTGTTCCATCAGAACGGGTATTTAGCTCAACTGGTGACATTGTGTCAGCCCAGAGAGCAAATTTAAAGCCTAGGCATGTAGATATGCTCATATTTTTGAAAAAGAATATGAAAACATAATAGTTGTTTAATTGAATCTCTGACTTGGAGCAAGTTAGTCTCCTATTTACTGCTTTTATATTATTTGTGTGAAGTTGTTATGGATTAAATGTTTTGGGATGTTTTTGCAAGTATTCACTTTGTTATTATCAGGGTTTGTGTTTGATATGTTTTAAATTTTATTGTTACAATCATTTCTAATTCAAGAGAATGGACTGCTACTGTGATACAGAATAGACTGTAATATTCTAGTCAAAGATTCATGTTTTGAGTAGTTTTTGCAAGTATTCACTTTGTTATTATCAGGGTTTGTGTTTGATATGTTTTAAATTTTATTGTTACAATCATTTCTAATTCAGGAGAATGGACTGCTACTGTGATACAGAATAGACAGTAATATTCTAGTCAAAGACTCATGTTTTGTATTTTGGAGTTAAATGCAAATAAAACAAGTTATACTAAAACTTTGGTGTTACTTTATTAAATTTAATCAGTTTTTGTAAAAAAAACACACAACTCAATAAATTGCAATAATATCGCAATATTTTCAAAAATATTGCAATATATCGCAATATGAAAATTTGCTGCAATACACAACTCTCTCTATATATATATATATATGTATATATATAATTAAACATTTATCAACTTAATTAAGAGTTATCTTAATGTTAGTTAGGATATTTTAAATATGGTGTCGTGTAAATTTGTCTGATGTTGATCATAGTAATATCATATCTCTTTGTGTTTGTCTATGCCTCTGAACTAACTCAGTATTACCTGGGGTTACCCGGTTTTTTGTCTCACCCCTTTTGCTCTTGTATAATGTACCTGCAGCTTTCTAAATGGTTGGTCACACTTGCTTGAATGCATGTGCAGGTTATTTTCTATAAGACCGCTCCTTGAAAAGCTCAATAGGAAACATCTTTTTAAATTTCGGTAAGGCCATTATTGTGAAATATTCTGTTTTACGTCCGTTTGCTGGTTAATTTCTGTCGATTTTTGATAAAAACAAGTTTTTTCCCCAAAATTCCGGAAAATGTTGTCGGGTTTTCAACTCTAAAATTATAAACATCAATATGCTTCCGTACAAATCTGGAATTTTTTGTTTCAGATCAAATATTTATGTAACATCATCTGTGTTGAGAAGTCCATATTTTATGTAATGCCTACCAGTTATTAACTGTTGCGTTGTGGGATTTGACGTCATTATACTACGTCACTATTTCACGTGATCATTACTGAATAAGGGCTTGTAAGAGGAGGTGGGATTGGGGCCCAAGCATCATCGACAAACGAACATGTCATTTGTCGGATTTACCTATAGGACAACATGTGTACCAAAAAATGCCTAACGAAAAGTGGCAACCAGGCACGATTGTAGGCAAGAACTAAATTTCTTCGTATACATTTGAATCAACAGAGGGTATAGTATATCGTAGAGTTCATCTAAGACCAACATTACCAACGATACGGATAAATTATAAGATTAAGCTCCGTGCCCCGAACTTGATTATTTTGTAGATTCATCCCGTAACGAAACGCCTAAACAGCCGAACTTGGAAGGTATGAAATCACAAGCACCGGAAAACGATGCGAGATCACCCGAAATTACGAATATAATATTAGTAATGCCCCAATACGTGTACAAAACGAGCCACTAAATAACCGGAATATTTAAAAAAAATTTGTTCGTTTTTCAGTTTTGTTTGTACTATTTTGCATTTCTGTGAAATTTGCTTTTTTAGATTCCCGTTACCAAGTAGATTTTAAGTGTTTGATATAACGATAATTGTTAGGCTTTTATTGTTATGGTGAACAGTAAAGTACAGAGTATCACATAGTGGAAAACATTGTGTTAACATTGATTCACGTCGGTACATGGTCTTATGCCAACGTTTTATTCATTTGATTGCGGTGATCAGACAATGTCATGGCTGAAATTCATTTCCTCGTCTGAAGATCAATGCGTCGTGTTGAATAAGTATGCATTGAGTGTATCCAAGGGACAAACGTTTTCTTTGTTACTAGAAGGCATGTGTATAACAAGCGCACGTATAAACCAAGGTATGAACATTTTGGGGGCAACTTCGTCAAAGCTAAAAAATCTTATCTTTATAAAGGACATTTTTTGTTATGTCAAAGTCCTCAAAATTGTTTTACAAAAAGCACGTTATGTCTATCAAAGCCTAAAAATTGTTTAAAAAATTGTGTGAATTTATTAATACAGCAGATTTAACAAAAAGACAATTTTTTCTTCACTACAAGTACTCCATTTCAAGCCGAAAAGTTTTCTGTAATATTTTTCGTGCGTGTTTTTCCCTTGCTTGCTGGTACCTTTTAAAATTTATCCTGGACGAATCTCAAGTGAAGCGTCACTTAGCTGCATCTTGTAGGCGCCATGGCTGTTTGTGCGTATGAAGGGATAACTCTAGCATAACTAAGGGGAGTAATTACCACCACAAAACTTAATTTAACAAGTTAAATTATCACTTTGTTTAAAGTAATAATAAACACCGCACTTGGGCAAACACACAATTTATTATGGAACACAACACAAATATGATTAATAATAATAATAATGAATTACACACATAAATTCCCCAGCCCAGTAGTTAAGTTGGGTATGTGGTTAAGAGAAATGGTAAAAAAAAAAAAAAAAAAAAAAAAAAAAAAAAATCATATCTATATAGAAACTTAACATAAACTGTATACGAGTATTACTTATACTAGCATGGAGTCACCAAAACGAAGCATAACTTGCAACCTCTGATCAAAATTATGATCTATATAACGAAGTACACAGTCACTGGCCCAGCCACCGATCGCTTTTATAAAGTCAAGCGGTATGCCAATTTTGTGCAACCAAGTAGCACCTCCTCTGCGAAATGAATGACCCTTAATATTTGATGGGTCATGGCCCGCAGCTATCAAAGGTGTACGCAACTTGGTTCGAAAAAGTTCGTATGTAAGAACTGATCCCACATCTGCGAGAAACAAAGGTCCGAGGGGATCGAACCCAACCGTTAGACTCAGCATGAGTTCAATAGCTTTTGCTGGACACAGAAGTTCATGTTGAATTCTTGGCAGCAATACCTCGAAGACTTTTTCACGAAATTGAATCGTCTTTGTCCAACGAAGGCGAATTATAAATCCCCAATTACATGCGAATGCGTCTAGTCGACGAAGATCACGGTCCTTGTTAAAAATTCTATTAACAACAATATTGCCTGGTCGTAATAAACCAAAAAATGACACCAGGCATGCACACCAAAACGAAGAGTCTGCAATTGAACGTAAATTTAATGTCCTCCGTATAGCTATTAACAAGTCTGGTGTAATAATGTCCACAGGTTTCTGGGCTGTTCCCAACTCACGTTTAACTCCCATAAGTTCATGATGTAACTGGTAATCATCCTGTAACGGGTCTGGATAACCAGAAAGTTTGTGAATATGCGTTAGAATATTGAGATATTGGCGGATTGTACTATATTTGAGTTTTTTGCAAGAAGCCAAGTATGCTACATACACCTGAATATTAGACGAACTAGCGGGTACCATCTGGTATCCCATTGTCTCACAAAACGTTCTATAACACTTGAAATGTGTAGCATACGTAACGGAGGTGGAATTAGCCCACGCCCTGCTTTTGAAATATTCCACTTTTGCTAGCAGACCTTGCTCTGAAGAATCTGAAATGTATAAAGGTATAAGACATGTGTCGTAAAAGCAGTTGGACTGAAAAAGTTTCTAACTGTAATGACGGAATTAAATCAAACACTAGACTAAGTTTTCCCGGTTCATGAATCCGAGAACAAGCGTCTGCCCGTGTGTTTAAACAACCAGGCAAATAAACAGCTCTAACACTGAAATTATAATAAGCACACATCCAAAACAACAATCTAAGAAAGTACATAATCACTGGGTTTCTGGAAGTGCCTTTGTTAATAAACGAAGCTGCCGACACATTATCTGTGTATATAACAAGACATTTGTCACGGAAACTGATACACCACCGAATTACTGCCAATATAATCGCTACTAGTTCTTTCACATTAATATGTTGCATAACCATAGCTGGAAAGTCTAGCATCCAGTTGGTATAAAAGAAATCACCGTTGAAATAACCTCCGGCACCTGCATCACATGCATCCGTTTGTACCGACGTAATTGGGCGAGTGTCTCGAATTTTACAAGTGCTATTAAATACTGACATAAATGAAATCCACCAATAGAGATCAGCAAATAATTCATGTGACAATAAGATCATATGACTGGATTTAGCAACATTTGCTTTCATGTCTATAATACGGCGCATAAATGTGCGTCCTCCAGAAATAACACGGGATGCCCAATTGAGCTTACCACACAATTTTTCCAGCTGTTTACAACTTGCTCTCTTTCTTTTAGTAAATGAATGTAATAAACCTGAAAATTCACTCATTTTTTCAAATGGTAATGATAAACTCATGTGACTAGTATCAATAATTATACCCAAAAAACAAATTCTGGTAGCTGGACCATCAATTTTAGACCAGTTAATCGAAAACCCAAGTTCTCTTAAAGTTGTAATAAGTCTATCTAAGCCCTGTGAACACCTATTATAATCATTTTCTATCACCAGGAAATCATCGAGATAAGCGATCACAGTAAAACCAAAATTGTGATATAAAATTCTGCAGACGGCACTACTTAGGCGCTGAAATATTTGCGGACTTTTAGCTGCTCCAAAAGGGAGTCTGCAGTCATAAATATAGGTTGGAGCTGTATCGCCAGAAAAAGTCCATTTAAGACCTGTGAAGGGATAATTACTGGGGTGGATGGATACAGATCGGTAGGCGTTACTGAGATCGACCTTAGCCAGAAAACATCCTGGTGTAATGTGTTTAATGGCCTCGTTAAGGTCCATACAAGAGCAAGAACAATCTGAAACGTAGTCATTAAGAGCAGAGCCAACAGGCCTGCTGGCGTCATGAATAAGGCGAATCTTTGACTGTGTTTTAGGAATTGCGCCCAGTGCACTTACAATTTTAGGTTTGTATTCGGATGTCACATAATTGCCATGAACAAGCTCATAGTTAATCTGTTTTTCTACAAGCTGACGATACTGATCACAAGATTTATAATTATCCAGTTCTACAAGTTGTACAACGTGCTCAGACCCAGCATCAATGATACTAAAACCACATTTGATACCATCAAGAATATAATCACGATCAAAATCATTAACGGGCAACAAACTAGACCAATTGTCAAATTTACTATTAACAGTCACAGGACACCCGCACTGAACAGATGCCTGGTCTGAACACGAAATACTTAGTTTTTTGGCGTCGCTGGGTGTTTTGTTGCCGGGTGATCTGGTGAATAGCAAAGACTGCAGTTGTGTGCCAATTTACATTTGGCACCATCACATGCTTCTATGTTAAAGCGTCTACATATTTCACGGCCATTTGGTAAAAAAGGACCCTTGCGACGGTTTTGTGTAGGCCGTATATCGGAGCGGCTAGGCTTGGAGCCATCTTGAAACAATTTAACGGACAGGTTGTTTGGTTTTGCAATTAGCTGAAAGTCCATCAGATTACGCTGTGGGGTACCCCAAGTAAAACCCTCAGCTGTCTGAAGGTCTCTATACTCCTTGTTATATAGCAACACACTACCTTTTACATGCCGTGAAAAAAATCTAAAAATACTCTGTACATATTTCAAATAGTCAATTATGCCTTTACTGTCAAGTTCATGATTTTCAACCATTGTTAGAAGGATTGCTATACTCCCGTAACCCCATTGTTCAACTGATAAATTATGCACTTCCACCCGAGACTTTTTAGAAAATTTAATCCCATCGGTGCCAATTGACAGAACCTCGCTTCGTTCAAAACCCAATTCCGGTTCCTCCCATATAAAGTCTTTAATTTGCCGAGCTTTCTTCGTTACTCTACTCTTATTTTCAGTTAAAAACTTAAACATGAAATTGTCATCCAAATTTTCCGAGCTTATTTGATCACATGCATCTATGAACTTACATGGCATTGGACCTTGAACTGGCTCACTTTGAACTACGCGTTCATTTTCTCGACGTTCCTCGGTAATTTTACTGACATTAGACACACCTTGATAAGAAGCAATTCTGTCTCTGGTTTTTTGAATTTCTGTATAAAGTGCAAGTTTCTTCTCTTCAAGTTGCAACTCTGCCAATTCGCGTTCAAGATCATCCACACCCTTCGTAGCAGGAATATGAACTTTATCACTAATGTCATTAAATGTTCGTGGAAGCCTCGGGGTGACATTTCTAGAGGCCGAAGTGCTATTCGCAAGACGAAGACCACCATTTGGTCCCCTGTCTATGTGCACCGTACTGTCATTTTGTCCCCTGTCTATGTGTACCGTACTGTCCTCTTCTGGCAAAGGGTTTGGGGAACCTCCGGTAGCCATACAATTACTGTCTCGTATGTAATGTTTATATCGAGTGGTTAAAGTCCTATCACTTTCAGATCGTAAATTATAAGAATGAGACATCAACTTGGTCAATGTGACCGCGTGTACACTGGCGGGAAATGGTCTTCATTAGATTTATAAATAATACAGACCGTCAAAATCACAATACTACCCAACAGAGTCACTGCTTATATACAAAACTGTTCCCGGAATACACCGAACCACTCAGTATAACCATAAAACCATAGTTTTTTGAGAGATTGCTAATCTCAAGTGAAGCGTCACTTAGCTGCATCTTGTAGGCGCCATGGCTGTTTGTGCGTATGAAGGGATAACTCTAGCATAACTAAGGGGAGTAATTACCACCACAAAACTTAATTTAACAAGTTCAATTATCACTTTAAAATTTATCCTGGACGTAAATCAAAGATAAAAAACAACACGGCCTAAGTCAGTTTATTTCTTATTCAGTTTATTTGATTTGAATAGTTTTCTGGTTTAATTAGTACATGTTTTTGGTATTCTTTTTTTTTTACATTAATATATTAACATTCTTTCAATAAAGAGATATAAAAAGGAAAAAGTTAAAATTATGGTAGGGAGTACATAATAAAACTTTAAACATATCAGATTAAGTTTAAAAAATATTATTAAAATTATTATTTTGACAATAAAAAAATATAATTATTAAATTAAAAGGTGTATACTGTTTTTGTTTTAAATCTGTATAATTGCGAATATCCATAGTTGTGTAAGAAAACCTTTGTTCTATAGATAAGGCATACATTATTACAGTTATTTTTATTATTTTTTATCTTGGTCTCAACATATTATTTTAAAAGCTATTTTTGAATACATTTTAAAATAAATGATAGTGTCTTGTATATACATAAACTACTTATACACCTCAAAGATGATGAGGATTTTGTGTAATTTTGAAAAGGTATATCACAAAGTTTATGTTATTTTCTTTCTAATATTATTCTAGTATTTTAATATATTTCTTATTACTTTTGTTTTTAAATTAGACAACACCCTTTTCTTTTAAATAAAAGTTAAAAAATTTGTAATTCAATTATCTCCCTTAAGATGATCTAATATATTAAATATTGTTATGTCTATAACTGTATATGTATTTGTATTGACACCTGTATTAACCTACATGTATGTATTAAAATTGTGAACCTAATATGAAAACAAAAAGACTAGTTGATTTATTTTGGTTACAAAATGGTGCCCACGTTTGGACACAAAGCATTCCCACTAGATGTAACTGGTTTAAAGGGAAACACCGGAGGTGGAAAATCAAAACTTTGAAACACCGATTTTCAACTCAGCCTACGTGAGTGAGAATTTCGGCTAAAAGTTAGTATTGAAATTTGATAAGAAGTGCATATTTTTATTTAACACTTCCTATAACATTTATTTCTAAGGCTGCATAACGTTATTGTGATTTCCATGGAAATTTGTCATTTATTGACTCGGAGCAATGATTTGTGACCTTCATGGCAGTTTGTAATTTTAGAGCTGCTAATTGATGACCAATCGCATGTGCATGCAACAAAGACATATCTGATAAACAATTATGCGAATAAAAAGAAAATATTGACTAGACACTTGTTGCTTCTTTAAGCACTATTTCCACATAATGTATTATTCCATGTACATTATTTATTACAATTCTATTTGTGACACTAGAAAACATGACATTAGAATTAATTGTCGAGACTGGCTCAAGTTTATGGCCTACTTGATTTGTCCAAGTCGAGTTTATGGAACTCGACTGCAAATCGAACGTCCCGAGTATGCGCACTAGAGCTTAACACGCGTCGACTCGATTAATACTAACCCCTGAGCTAGTTTAATCGAGTTAACAAGGCTTTCAACATGACGGGCGAAGAAGAAAGGTAAAAAATGTCAAAATAAAATTTGTCATGTACCACCTAAAAATCACTGTACAAACACAAATTTCATTGTCAGTGTAATATGCGAGTCGTTCCTATTTTCAAGCGTGAATTTTAATGTACATGTCTGTGCCTGTGGAACGTGCCGAGCTAGTTCGCATGTAATGGTTAATTTTATCCGGCGTGAAATTCTATTCTTGGCCAGTTTTTCACGGAATAAGCCGTTGCGTTTTTTCGCCAGAAGTTTTAACCGGTTAATTCTATCCTACACATTCGTCGCTTTAAAAAGGTGCAAACAGGATAAAATTTTACCATAATCCTTTATCACACACACACTTCTTAAATTAGGATTACACTGAAGGTATACGATTTTTCTATGAAATTATAATAGTGATGCCTCCTTTCGATCCACTACAGATTGTTGGACGAAGTTAGTCCTGATAATTTTTGTTTGTTTTCAGCAGCTTGAGTTTAAAGGAAAATCCTCAATAACAAAAATACCCTTAATGGCGCGGTAGCATGTGAAAAATAATTTATTTATGGCACTTACAGGTATAAAATACCTTAAATTGACTATCCATAAGCTGAAGAGCAACAGCTTATACTTTTCTGTATTGCCTAAAATCAGTCATTTTATTATTTTTTTTTTTTAAAAAAAAAAACGTCAAAATTCTAAGTAAGTCAACTGCCTCACTTGCCTTAATGGTAGTTACGGCCATGTCCTTTTACCCTATTCCTAGTCAATATGGCCACTCATTTAAAAAAGATAGTTCAGTAAGACATACTAATTTTATTTTAACAGACTGGTTTTCTCTACTGTCATTGAAGACGGATTGGAGAAAGAATACAAGGCTACGCAAGAAATTCACAAAATGATATTTGCAGAAGATGTGGGTAAGAACAGTTTCTAAACAAGAGGCCCATGGGCCTTAACGCTCACCTGAAGAAATGTCAAATATTGTTTGCAAAGTGCAATAGACAATATATTAAGTACAGAAACTTTAAAAAGTTTTCTCAAGTTAAGAACTCCCACAAAACTTAATCAGAAATATATCCACTCACATTTCATTTATAAGTAGCTTATATAATATGCATGAGGTAACTGTAGAACAATGAATAATTTCCAAATCATTAATCAATTTCAGTATACTTATGCAGCTATGTCCTTAACCTTTGAACATATTTGACCTCGAAGCATATATGATTGTCATGTCAATACCTACAATATTCTAATATACATGCCTATGCATGAAATTAATAGCTTTCAAGATAATTAATAATTTTAGTATTCCTATGTTGATATGACCTTGACCTTTGAACATATAACCTTGAACCAAATATCAAAATGATCGTTGTCGCAATACCTACAATATGTTAATTTACATGCCTATACAAAAAGTTAATATTTTCAAGATAATGAGCAATTTAAGTCTTTTTTGGCAGCTGTGACCTTGACCTTTCAACATATGACCTTGAACCATATATTAAAATGATCGTTGCCGCAAGACTTACAATATTCTAATATACATGCCTATACAAAAAGTTAATAGTTTTTAAGATAATTAGTAATCTAAGTCTTCTTTTGCAGCTGTGACCTTGACCTTTCAACATATAACTTTGTACCATATATCAAAATGATCGTCATGTCAATACCTACAATATTCTAATATACATGCCTGTAGAAAAAATAAATAGTTTTCAAAATAATTAGCAATTTAAGTATTCTTCTGCAGCTATGACCTTGACCTTTCAACATATGACCTTGATCCATATATCAAAATGATCGTCATGTCAATACCTACAATATTCTTATATACATGCCTATACAAAAAATTAATAGTTTTCAAGATAATTAGCAATTTAAATTTTTTCAGCTGTGACCTTGACCTTTCAACATATGACCTTGAACCATATATCAAAATGATCGTTGCCGCAAGACCAACAATATTTTAATATACATGCCTATACAAAAAGTTAGTAGTTTTCAAGATAATTAGTAATCTAAGTCTTCTTTTGCAGCTGTGACCTTGACCTTTTAACATATGACCTTGTACCATATATCAAAATGATCGTCATGTCAATACCTACAATATTCTAATATACGTGCCTATACAAAAAGTTAATGGATTTAAAGATATAGTGACATTTATATAATTTTAAGCAATTTCCCGACTCAGTGCCTTACAATTTCCCCATTTTGAGCCCCATGGCTACCATTTGTGCAAATCTGAAAATAGATGACCTTATGATGTTTTAAATGAAATAACTAAGGTATATCTCTTGTAGATTCAGAGGAGAAGATTTTTAAAGTTTTTCACTATTTCCCCCCTCATGGGGCCCCAAGGGGACATAACTCCTTCATTTGTGCAAATC
The DNA here is from genome assembly GCA_029721355.1 of Tegillarca granosa. Lineage (NCBI taxonomy): Eukaryota > Metazoa > Mollusca > Bivalvia > Arcoida > Arcidae > Tegillarca > Tegillarca granosa. The sequence goes on along the minus strand of JARBDR010000313.1, from coordinate 15,480 downwards.
TGAATGGGCTTCTCCAAGGCATGATGGTTACTAAGTTTCATTAAATTTGGCCCAGTGGTTTTGGAGGAGAAGATTAAAATGTAAAAAGTTTACGCACGACGGACGACGCACGACGGACGAAGATGGATAGCAATAGCTCATCTGAGCTTTCAGCTCAGGTGAGCTAAAAATATGAGAACAGTTTCTAAAAAATACAACAGCTACAAATTCAGCACATGATATCTCTCTCTGATCTATATCATACATGTATACTTTTTTGGTATATTTATATGTTACAGACCAAGACGTTAAAGTTGCCATTCTTTAAAAGCTGCAAAAATCAGCAGAATCCAGTCCAATTAGTAAGTCGTCTCAGCCGGCAGGTCCTGTACCAGAGTTTCATCAGTGGGCATCTCGGGGGGAGAGATGACTTGTTTCCACAAGAGCAGAGATGGAAGCCGAATTCAATGCGAATAAGAGTCACTCGGTTTTATGGGGGAAAGTTGTGGATGAATTAGCTAAATACGATTATTATGTAAGCACAAAACAAGCTACAGATAAGTGGTAAAATTTAAAAAGAAAATTCTATGAATAAGAAGATGCAATCCGAAAATCTGGTAATGATAAAAAAACGTGCAAATACTTTGACATATTGTCAAATTTATGGCCTGAAGCAAGTACAAAACCTAAGTTTGTCATGGACACCGACTGTGAAAGCGATCAGGACAAGACTAGTAATAGATAATGCAAGCATTTGTGGATCTGGTAACATTAGAAGTCTAAGTAGCGAATGTGATGCTAGCACTTGTCAGGTCAGCACTATTGGATATGCTGCCACTAGTATTGGCGATCATGGAAGCACTAGTGATGATCATGCCAGCACTAGTGATGACCATGCCAAGTCAGTTGTGGTAAATGATAAAGATACCACATCCAAAGACGATTGTTTGATGAAACCAAAGAAAAAAAATAAGAAAAGGGCATTATCTGCACAAGAAAGATTGTTATCAGTTCTAGAAAGTATTCATAAAATGAATGATGAATTCAAAAAGAATGTTGTAGAATTAAATGAACAAAAACTTGCAAGATATGACAGGTTTTTGGACATTTATGAAAAAAAAGCAAATTAGTTTTTATGATACAAATTCTGTATTGTTAGCTATTTCAAATATATTTGTAAATCTTTGTTTTTTGTAATTGTCAGGTCTCTTCCAGATCTGGATTGTGTGACCTACCAGAAGAAATTGGTCACAATTTTTAAATTTCTTGATGTCACTGATCTACTTAAATTGAAACAAGTAAATCATCAGTTCTACAACCTAATTTATGGTCCAAGTATTTGGAGAGAATTTGGCATCATTAAAGTAAACAGTGTATTTTCATACAGAGATTTGCATCAATACTTGGTATTTGCTAAAAATCTCACAAAACTTTATATACATGCAAACGTGTGTGGCAGTCTTGATTTTTTGCTGTGTTGTTCCAAACTAAAGATTTTGGTTTCTAGAGGGTATTGTTCAGGTTTTTCAGAAATTACACTTTTAAAATACTTGTCAGTTTGTAAACAACTTAGGGGTCTGGATGTCAGTGGATTCACATTACTAACAAAAGATTTTTTATAAGTATAAGTAAAAATTTGCTAGATTTAAATAGTTTTAGATCAGAAGATACAGTACGTTTAAGTCCCAGTGTAATGTGGATGTTACTTGGAAACTGGTATAACTTGGCAAGCATTGAAATTGATCCAGAAGGGGATCGACTTCAATGGGCAGAATTCATACACAAAAATTTAATCACAACCTTCTCACATAATATCATCGACAACGTCCCTCTGTATCTTTTGCAGCATGCATGATATTTGTATTCTGTTCCAGAATGTCGAGGTGTTAGAAGCAAAATTGTTGATTTGAGATGGGTGTAATCACTTAACTGCAAACATTTTGTCTGGGTTTTTTAATTGTTGAACTAGCCGATAAATAATAGGGCCCATAATAGGAGACTTTCCTCACGTTTAAGTGCACCAAGCAGGTCATATCTTTTATCATTAAATTGTAATTTTCAAAGACCTGTTTACCCTTTTTTCTGTTAAAGAGTAATTTGATGTCAAAATCTTTCAAAATAAGTGTATTTTGAATTCTGAAAGTGTAATAGATTAAACTCTGCGCAAAAATATCATTAAAAACATACACAATACATATTAGCTGAAAACTTTATTACAGAGCTTTTGACAGACATGTTAACACAATCAAGAACAAATGGTATGTAGATTTCAGAACCAAGAGGGACTGCAGAGTTTCATCACCCGGAGATGATCTCTGGTCAGTCCTATTCCTTTCTTACACATGAACAAATTCTTTCACAGTGAGCACTGCTATGAGGAATGGTCAAATATGCCCAACATAACAAAAGCAAGGTTGCTACAAAGAACATTCTTATCTTCATCAGCCAGTCAGAAATTGCTTTCCATGTGTCATCAATTCTTTCTGCAATACAGTCATGTACATCATAACTCAAATAAAAACTAGACTCTTCTACAATCTTATCTCTAGTTGCACCAATTTGGAGCAAACATGGATATTTGTCCAAAAAATACAAAAGATCTGATGTCTTTGCAGCATTTTGGAAGTTAATATCTACAACTTCTGCTGCAGCTAGTAACTTGTCATTCAGTGGAAGTTTCTTTATCAAATAATCACACAAAGTAGTGAAATAGACTTTAACATTTCTATAGAACTCTTCAATTCTAGTATCTTTCAAATTATTACTTTTCTTCTGGGCAATAAAATCAGAAGCATCCTGACCAATGACTAAATCAACATTACTTTTCAGACTGTATGCAAGTGTATAATTTACATTACCAACAGTTTTTGAGACCATTGCACTAGGCTTAACAAACCTGACAAGAATCTGTCTTAGTAACTTATGTAGGCATCTCCTTTAAACATGAATCTTAGGTTCTTCTGCCCGAAGACCAAGCAATACATCATCAAACAGTTTCACAGTATAATTCAGGAAAATTACATATAACTTATTTGTAGGTGATCTTAAAAATGAATAAATATTCTCTACTTTTGCTTCTGCTTATAACTTTGGACTGGATGCTTTTGATTCTATATGCCCAGATGATGAAACTTTTGACTGAGCTGATGGTTTTGTAACTGAACCCTTAGATGACTGGCCACTTGAACTACAAGAATCTGTCACCCGAGACTTTTCATTTGTTCCCTGTGATTTAGTTTTCAGAAGTTCATCCATCTCATCCTTGAAAAAAGACTTCAATGCATCCCAGTTATGAATTAATCTCTGAAGACATTTCCCAATACTTAACCACCTTGTACAAACATGTTTTAAATTGGCTTTTTGTTCAACATCATAAATACTCTGGGTACCTTTCAACCTTGATTTTCTTTTATCACTTTTTTCAAAATAATAATATATATCAGTTAAGATTTCGTCAATTGGTGGCATTGCAGCATCTGCTGCTTTTTTTTAACCTATGTGTACTAAATGAAGAGTGCATCCTGCAGAATAGCATTCTGGCTGTTTTGTTTTCACAAAACCAAAAGCACCTTTTTTCTGACCAATCATTACATTAGCATTGTCTGTTCCCAGAGATAAACAATTTGACCAGGGAATTCCTTTTTCAGTTAGTTTTTTGTCAATTAAACTGAATATGTTTTCACCAGTAGATGGACCTGAACATATTGGAACTGAAAGTAATTCATAGTTAACTTGGCCACTGCACTTGTTCTATGTTCTCACAACAATTGGATATTGTTTGCTTTGTGCATCGTTACTACCATCAGTAGAAATTGTGTAAGGACCATGTTTCATTCTTGAAGTGAGCTCTTCTTTCTTTATCTCTTTAGCTTTTGTTTTATTTCTGGCACACTGCATTTCTGAAAATAGACATTTTTTTAAATTGTTTACAAATGACATTGAATAACAAAGTTATACAGCTTTTGACAAGTTTTGACAAGAGTGTATGCAGTTTGGCAAACTACATAAAAATATTTCACACAAACACACACACACTTCTGATTATCCACTCAAGACAACTTATATGCTATTGTTTTTTTTTCAATCACTCTGTGACCTGTGACTCACCTTTTTTCAAATATCTCTCACACAAAACACACTCTCTCTCACACACACACACACACACACACTTTCTTTCTCTCATTTTTTTTCCTTTTAATTACTTGCCTGCTGCAATTTTCGAATCTTGGAACATTTTACTAAACTGCTTGGTAAATCGATCAGCTGAACTCAATGGTAAATTCATTTCACATATCAATTCACACATTTTGGTTTCAGCTGCTGTTAATTGTCGTTTAAATGTTTTTCTTTAGAATCTTTGTCATCTACGTTCTTGAACATTGTTTTCACCGATTTATGTGTCGACTTTAATTTAGCTAAGTCCATGTGAGTTTTGGTTGCTACGTGTTTTATACAATCGTATCTTCCAGAATGAGCACAAGAAAATTCGGAATTACACACAAAGCAATGGACGTAGCTATCGCCCTTAACTGACGGTGCTAAAAATGTCCATATTTCACTGTATTCTTTCTTGTAGCGCTGACTAATACTGCATTGTCGTTTTTTAACCAGCTGCTCACAATCGACATTATCTGCGGCAAGCAGACGTTTTTCTGTCATTATGAAGTAACTGGATAACTTAACACGGATGTATTTAGTCGCAAGCGACCGTCATTTTTTTATCATCAAGGGAAGTAAGCAGAAAAAGACTGTCTAAAATTCAAAATGAAAAGAGAACCGGATAAAAATAGGAATCGGAAAATGGAAAACGAAAAAGATCGGGAAACATTCGTATTTTTTAAAATAAGCGTAAAATGGACGTGGCGTGCGTAATAGCGTATTTTAGACTAAAAAAGCGTAGAAATTACGCCAAAATCGTAAAGGAAAACAGGTCTGTTTTGACATAGTTTACATTTTATATTATTTTACTTTAACATTGATAATGTTTTGCTTTACATATTGTTTTAATATCTACTTTAATTACACATTTTCGCAACAGGGGTTGCCTCTTCAATCCTGTTAATAAGGGTAGATTTTTAGTTGTCAAAAAGTTAAGTAAAATGCTTTTAATCATATTAATGCTTTTCCATCGTTTATTGATTATATAACTCAAAAAAAAGTATAATTATATTTGATTACTGTGAAAATTAAAATGTTTATATTCATTTATGTTTTAATACAGTTGCAACAGCAACATAGCTTTAAACAATGTGTAAAATGCTTCAAAAGAAGGAAGTATTTTAACAAAGTGATTAACTTTGGGGACTCTGTCTCGCATTTATGCAAGTTACTGTCACCATATACTATTTTTTATTTAAACATCTTCATTTTTCTAAGGATTTCACTATATGGAAATCTTTGATTGTTGTTATGAATGAGGTTGTCTCAAAGCACAGTATGCATTTTAGCCCCGCTTTGACAAGGTACGATGTTTAGATTACTATGCGATCCTTTTATCTGTCTGTTATATGACAGTTCGTGAATGTTTACCTGTAACCGCTACTTACCAGAAACCGTTACAAGGATTTAATCTAAGTTCCACATGCAGTTTTTTTTTCTCCCCTGGCGACAATAGTCTAAAATGCTGTAAATTTTGTTGTTGCAAATATTCTTTTGTCACATGTGTGAATTAATTTACTTGTTTTCAAGAAGAAAACTGTTGATAGTGCAATAAAATTTTAACTTTAAATTACGATGCATGTAAATGATTTCAATTATATATATGAATTAATAGTTGGATAATTTTTAACCAAGAAGTACATGTTTGAAAGTAAAATATTTTACAGTTTAATATGTGTCATTGTTAATGCAGAATACATGGTCTTCAATGTTCTAAGGTAATATTTTCATCAAATGATTTCTCCCCTGCTCACCATCTGCAGCATTGGGATATACATTCTGGTATTGGTTAGGGTGTAAAATGTCAGCAGGGTTGACATCAACAAACTCCTCAATACTGTCCTCATGAATGATGCACAAGTTATGCAACTTACACGCTGCCATTATAAATAGGCAAATGTGTTCTGGATTATGAAATGGTACTTCTCGAATTCTTCGAAAACGTCCTTTCAAATGACCTATCCCACGTTCAACAGATTGTCGACATGATGACAATACCCTGTTTAATCTACTTTGCCTATCTGTCAGGTGCCTATTGTCTCTGATAGGCTGAATCTCCTATTATATGCTTGTGATGAGGGATCAACTGTCCGACTTCAGCTTTTGCGAAAATTCCAGAATTGCGTAAAATCATTGCATCGTGCGAACAACCAGGCCATCCTGTCTGTGCACTTGTTATTAGGAGGTTGGCGTCAACTATGACCTATAATTAAATGAAAGGCGATTTAAAATTACAAGTGGAAACTCTTTATTTTTGCAATCCAAGTTAAATATTGGAGTTTTCTATGACTGAATATAAATGACACCTTAGGTATTTGTGTTTACTGTCCTTTATGGACAGGTGTCTTTTACATACAGGTTAAATAACACTAAAATCTGCACTCTGGGACTTTTATGAATGGCCCTTATATAGAGTTGTAATTAGAAATTACATTTTACAAAAATAAGATTAAAATGTGCTGCTAGGCTATAGGCCTAGTAATTCATGCAAGTTCGTGTTATAAATTAAATTTTGTGTGGAAGGCTAACATTATATTGATAAAATTAACAATAACTCATGTAATATTAATATGATTTTACAAAAAATATATCTAATCAGAATATTGCCAGGTATGGTGTGCAATGGTTTATGAATTAATTACATTGAATAGGAGTCTTTATTTATTTATAAGATAATGACTGAATAATTATCAGTTAAAATTGCATTACTTTATATTCAGTTTTTGTTAAAACACAGACAGGATAATTTACATTTTTTGTAAAAATGCAATAGATGTATGTATGTATTTACAGACCTTGAAGAGATGAACCATGGCCATGGTGTTGATGAGACAACAGAAATTGGCAACCAGTGTGCAGATTTGCCAGCAGTTGAAGAATTGCCCATGTCTTCTGTCATATGTGTTAACACTGTACATACCTTTACCCAGACTCCTAAGAATCTTGTAGTGAGTTTAATTTATCATTGCTTTGTTCATTATTCATAAATGTTAATTTTTGTGATTCAGCCATACAGACAATAGTTGTTAGTTGTGGAATCTGTTGAAGTACTTGTACTATTTTGGTTTGGATCACTAAGTCCTTTTTTATTTCAAAATATTTGAAAAATAACTTGGTTTTGCAGTTGCACCGAATGAATACACATACATAACTATTGAAAATTAAAGAATGTTAGCATTGAATTTTAATAATTATCCTCCATTTGTAAGAAAATATAAATATCTCTACTTTCAGTCCAGAAGACATGTCTCAATACAAACTAACATAGATGTTGGGGTTTGCACAAGAGACATTCAGACCCAGACAGACATTATGGAAATGCCAACAGAGGATATAGATATGGAAGAAAGCCTATATTCTGTAACAGAAGATGACCCAAGTGACCAAGATTGGACACCTGACATTTTTAATGAAAGTTATGTGAGAGATGGCAATCCAGCAAAGGAGAGAAAATTTATAGTTTTTTAATCTAATCTTGATCAGCTGTATTCCAAGTGTTGTAGTTGTGGTTTCAGTCTGAAATGTAAAAAAAAAAATGGGAAGGGATCATTTTTAGCAGTAAAAGCTTTATGTGAATGTGGCGAATTCTTGAGTTGGAACAGTCAACCATTGTCAGGAACGTTACCTCTAGGGAATCTTTTAACAGCTGCTGCAATATTGTTTGCTGGATGTCATCCATCCCAGGTACTCACCATGTTTCAGCATGCATCAGTTCAAATGATTTGCCAGAGAACTTACAACAATTTACAGACACTTTATTTAGTGCCAGCTATTTCGTCAGTTTACCAATTTAAACAGTTAAATTTATTTGAAGAAATAAAAGAGACAGGTGTAGCTCTGAGGCTTGGTGGCGATGCCCGATGTTGTTCACCTAGACACACAGCAAAATATGGCTCCTATAGTTTGATTGATCTGACCAAGGCTAAAATACTAGACATACAGCTGGTACAGGTAAAACTTATTTCCTCAAATTGTGTATACTGGTATGAACTTTTTTTCAGGCATTTAACATTTTTTTGTTTCAATATTGCTTATTTTGGAGGCATATTATAATAGCCAAATTACTCAACTTCATTCAAAATGCAAAAAAAATTCACTGAAGATTAATGTTTAACTAAATAACACTTTCCAAGAATTTACATCAGTCAGTGTTGTAATTGAAACCACTTGGGATTTTTCAATAAATATTTTTTTAAAAATATGAAAAATGTATGGTTTTAAAAGAAAATTGAAATAATAAGTAAGAGATGGCTTTTTTGTTATCTGGCCCCAGTTTCACAATCATTTACTCAATTGAGTGTACACCCAACTCAAATATTCCAATTTTCCTCTCTTACATATTTTTAAAAGTTTTAGGGTTTTATGAGGCAATGTTTGACTTTGTTCGACAAACTTACATCAAACAAGTAAAATATAACATTAGATATTCAACATTAACAGTGTTATGTCTTAAAAACTGACATTGAAATATTCCAGAATTTGAGTTGAGTGTACACTCAACTGAGTGAATGATTGTGAATCTGGGCCCAGTTACAACCTAGAATGTGCATTTATTTTCAAATTCCAGGTATTTTTTATTTCAATAACTACAGTTGACATTTTTATTTATCAATCTGAGTGCAGTTTAGGATAAAGTGATGTTTAAAATGATTATTTGCTGATTTTCAACTTTTTCCATTTTAGAGTAATAAAGTAAAAAATTCATATTCCATGGAGTTGGAGGGGCATTCCTAATGGAAAACAATTTAAAGCTTTCTCATCTGATAATTGACAGACACAGCCAGGTGAAAGCTTACATGGCAAAAGAACATCCTGAAGTCACTCATTGGTTTGACTGCTGGCATGTTGCCAAAGGTAAGTTGTTTCATGTTTTACTATGGGAAAGAAAATATGTGCACAATTTTCTTTTATTTTGAATGAGATAAATATAGTTCAAACATATCAAAACAAACTCTAGGTCCAGATCGAAGTCCAAAAATTACAAAGTAATTAAATATAGTACAAACCCATCGAAATCAACCCATTTAGTCTAGCACAGGTCTGTAATATAAATACTTAACATGAGATATTGTGTGCCTTTGAGCTAGAACTAATGAACTACCTTCACCTGGCTAGTAAAAACAGACCATTAATTTCTCCTTGAAATCGAAGGAAAATTAATTAGAAATACACATGATCTTAGACAAGTTAAATGAATTTTTTTCCTTTTTGTTATTAATAATAATGCTGACAGATCAAGTTTTTTTGTAACTAGATCATTTAACTTCTGTTTTTAGGTATCTACAAGAAATTGGAGGCAGCTGGAAAGAGGCGTTCATGTAAAAATTTGTCAGACTGGGCACGATCAATTAGTAACCACCTGTATTGGTGTGCTGCAAGCAGTGAAGGGGATGGTGACCTTGTCCATGACAAATGGATTTCAATCCTAAACCATGTCACCAACATACAGGAGGGTCATGAAGGAAAATACCAATCATGTCAGCATGGTCAACTAGCCAACAGGAAATGGATAAAAAGAGGTAATTGTATTTAAACTCACAGTGTATACAAGTGAAAAAACTGACAAGATTTAATATAAGGTTAGATAACTTGTAGGAAACTCTTTTCCAACAGATAAATAATTTGAAAGTGTCGTTTATTTTTCACACGGTTTGTATCTTTGACTATATGATATCTTGTAGATTAGTTAAAATGTAAAAAGATAAGGTAATGATTACTAATGAATTGTTAAATATAATGCATAGAAATTTATTATATTGCAGATAGCAAAGCTTTCCTCGAATTAGAAAAAGTGGTAAAAGGCCGATTGTTAGTTAAAGATGTAAAGAATAAATCCCCTGCTGAACAAACATCTGGTCTGGAGGCATTCCACAGAGTAGTGTGCCATTTTGCTCCAAAGCTGGTCCACTTCTTTCATGCACAGATGGAAGCAAGGTCAGTGTTGGTTTTTAATTTTGCAATAATACAATAATGTTATTATAATTACTCTCTGTGATTGATTTAAACATGAAGAATGAATATTAATACATATTTTGTATTTTCGCTGGAATAAAGAATAGAAAACTAGATATGTGTTTTTCATATATAAGGTTAATGTTTGGTTTTCAAGGGTTAAATTTTCATGGGGGAAAGACAAGACATATTCTTGTTTTTATTACAGATGGAATCTTAATATCTTTAATTTTCCCATTTTAAAGTTGGTATAACATTAAAGCATGTTTTTTTTTTCATTTTTCAGGTTGTATTTGGCTGCTCTCCATTTCAATAAAAATGGAGCTCGACCACAGGCTGTCTCACAAGATGGTACCCCAATGTTTGCAATATCTTACCCAAAGAGTAGAAAAGGTGAAGGTGTTGCAAAAGAGGTCAAAGTCAAACAGACATATGGTAAGCAGTTTTCAAAAATGTCATCTAAGTTGTGTTAGCTGCTTGCCGTAAGATGATTTTAATAATAAGAAACTTTGACCATGGTACAGATTGTTATTTTCATTTTTAATTTTGATAAATATTCAGTTAAGAAAAATTGTTATTTTCATTTTTAAATTTTGATAAATATTTAGTTAGGCCAAATTATTTTTATTAAAAAAGCAGCTTCTGAAGTGTTTATGGGTGAAAAATGTATATCTGTTCTTGAGTGAATATGAATCATGTGTAAACTCTGTCCAAACCATACCAATTCAGGAACAGCTGTTTAATTTTAAAGAAGTTAATGTCATTGATAAGAAAGGTAAATGTAATTTTTTTTTTCTTTTTAGGGTATGTAGAGGACCTAATGGAGGAACTTCTGTTACACCGCGAGGTGCAAAACTCTTTTTCCAAGGCTTTCAATTACCTGAGATGGGACAAAAAAGACCTGTACCACTTTCACAGAGCACACCACATCGACCAAAAGCAGATATTATTCGCGATCAAATAAGACGTTTTAACAGATAACAAGTGTTAATTTAACAGTGTGATTTTGACTTTATTGCAAGTGTACTTTTGAAAACAATATGACTATTTTATAATTATATTTTACTATCTTCAAATTCATAGTAGTAATTAGAACTGTTAAAATTAATTTTACAAACATAACTTTAAAAGTAAATTGAGTGTGCAATTGTCAAAATTTTGTCCTTCTCTGTAAATATTTAGGCACTTTTTTTTTCACATTATCATGTCACTGGTTGTATTAAATAAGTCTGTAGAATGTTAAAATATCTGCAAATTACATTTTCATTTTCATGCTGGGTATTGGAAACTACAATATTGCTGAGATGGAAACTAATTTCTTATTGCATTTACTGCACATGGTGGCAAGATTTTTCTGTTTTTCTTCCCAAAAAACCCCATATCCATCTGACAAACCGACGATATGCTATGTGTCTGTATGTCCTGTAAAAATAACAAAAGAAAGTAAATGTCAATTTAATTGTAACATTAGGATATATATTACCAAGACAAGAAGGAAATTTTATATAACAGACATTTTCTCTTGCTTTAAACATTATTTAATTTTTTGACGACATATTATTTACAGAAGCAATTTAAAAAACCAAGCTAAATTTTTTATAAATCCATGGTGTCATGAATGATAATATGATAATGTTTATTCTTTGTAAACAAATATATTGCTGTTTTTGATTGTTAGAAAACTTGTAAAAAATTTTGTTTTGATTTATTTGCAATAAATTGAGAATTTGTACATCAGTGTTGTTACTAATTAACTTACTCATGGACTGGTTCATCTGGTCTTCCATTATATTCAATATATTCGTAAAAAGAAGCTTTAAGTACATGGCGGTTCAAACAGTTTGCAATAAAGCCCTCATGGTGAATAATGCACTTGACATTTCCATCATTCGTTTCTTTTCTCACCTCAGACATAGAATGGCAACAGAGGCATTCCTTAGCAGTTGGCATTGTTAGACAGTTATCACATGAACACCTGAAAAAGTTACACACACATATAAGTGAAACTGTTTGCATTGATAGAAGCTGATATGTAGCATAAGACAGTAAAATGAAAAGAAGTGAAAGTAGGATTTTTGTTCATGATTATTGCCAACTCTCCAACCTAAAACCTGTTAAAAAAAGCTACTGCAACTGAGTTCTGTTCACAATAAAAATGGTCCACAGCCAAACTGCAACCTTTATTCGTACTTTTCATACTCATGATATGCTAGTCTGCAAGTCTTCACACATTCTACAGGACCACTTATTGGTCTGTTATTAGTGTGTCATTGTTCAAACAAATTTTGACCAACCCTCTGTAAAGGTTGATAGAATATCACAAAAAGAGCAAATTTTTTTTTCATAAAATATATGAACTATCGAGTCCAGTAACAGACCATGGCATGAAGCCATGGACAAAGTCAAAGGTATAATTGCAAACACACCCAAGAAAATGCTCTCGCTATTATTTAAATAATTCCAAACAAACAACATTTGACTGGGTGGGAATAATATTTTTAGAATGATTTGCGTTTCTCACGATTGAAAACAGAAAGGCTGGTAGGTAAGTACAAAATTCTAAACAGTTGATTCTTATAAACTACGTAGGGTACCGAATTAACAACAAATACCATATCGACAAGTTCAAACGAAGTTAACAAAAAATATCGAAAGTTTAGTGACAAATCAGAATTATTTTTCAATAGAAGATAAAATTTTACCATCGATCTACAGGCAGAGCTTGGGTATCCCCACCATTATCACTAGGTAGAGGCTAGATCCTGACCTAGTCGCTCATATCCGAGTGTTTATATCGTATCCGGTTCCTTGTATTACAATTAGATGTGTTACTACGTCACGAGTTCCGTGTTGTTGTCATATTGCGGGAAACCCGTCCTATTTTAATGATTAAAAAAACGCTGCTTTTTAAATAGTTTGCGATATTTCAAAATCAAAATTCAAACAAGATGGAACGAAATTGGGAACATCATTTCGATGATAAAGTCGATGCATACAAGGTTTTTGTTCGCTCAGGTCAGTAAGCTAAATGCATTGATTGCAGATTATGAGCTGGTGACCAACTCAAAATTTATTGTGCTGAAAACAGTCAGATTTGGTAAGGAAGATATAGGTATGTAAACATGACAACTTGTTCCCCCTCTTTTAATAATTTGTTTTGCATACATGGAGTCACGTTTTCACATGTGTATAATTTCTCTGTATATGTACTTCTATTAAAACACTTGGGAAAACTATAATAAATTCATTAATTTCAAAGAAGAAAATGCAAATCATCAAGAAAAAATATTATAGTCTAAATGTCCAAAAAGAAATTTTTAGGAGAAAAAAACTAGCATTGTGGATTGTGTATATAGAGGTCACATTGTAAATGAAAACCCTTTGATGACATCCTTCATGCTCCATATCTAGCCTCTTGTCTGATTGCACACAGTTATTTGTTTACATAATAGCATAATTTAATTCGTGTTTAGGTGTGTCTTTCTGAGTTGAATGACAGTTTTGACTTTTGTTAATATCTGCAAATGCAAACTAAATATTGTTCTTTTTTTATGTTGAAGATTTTTTGAAAAATGATATAAGATGAGAAGACACTCAGAAGAATGCCTATCCCAAAATCAATGCAAATGGAATTCCATTTGTGATTGTTGGGAAGAAATGGTTGGAGTGTCACCAAGGCAAAGATAGAAATACATTAAAAAAGGAAAAGCGCAAGAAGACACTGTCAGGAAGTCTTGTATGTATTTTAATAATATTAGTATTGTTGGAAAAGATTGATTTAAAATAAATCTCATTAAAAATATCACTTGTGCCAAGCACATATTAAGTAGAAATAAAGCTACATATATAAGACAGGAGGTCACATTTACACAGCAATTTGATTTATCAAATGTGGTTTGTTTAATACAGAAGTCCATATGAACAGGTACCACTACAACATTATTGACAGTATATATGTACATTCCAATATTCTGTATTATTTGACAGGTTTTTTTCTTTTGTTGTAAGATTTGTAAGATAAAATTGTTGATAACCTTTGTCTAGTATGCATTTTCTCTTTAGAGTGACCATGATTATCATCAAAATAGAAGGCATCTGTGTCTTTCTGAGTTGAATGACAGTTTTTGACTTTTGTTAATATCTGCAAATGCAAACTAAATTGTTCTTTTTTTATGTTGAAGATTTTTGAAAAATGATATAAGATGAGAAGACACTCAGAAGAATGCCTATCCCAAAATCAATGCAAATGGAATTCCATTTGTGATTGTTGGGAAGAAATGGTTGGAGTGTCACCAAGGCAAAGATAGAAATACATTAAAAAGGAAAAGCGCAAGAAGACACTGTCAGGAAGTCTTGTATGTATTTTAATAATTATTAGTATTGTTGGAAAAGATTGATTTAAAATAAATCTCATTAAAAATATCACTTGTGCCAAGCACATATTAAGTAGAAATAAAGCTACATATATAAGACAGGAGGTCACATTTACACAGCAATTTGATTTATCAAATGTGGTTTGTTTAATACAGAAGTCCATATGAACAGGTACCACTACAACATTATTGACAGTATATATGTACATTCCAATATTCTGTATTATTTGACAGGTTTTTTTTCTTTTGTTGTAAGATTTGTAAGATAAAATTGTTGATAACCTTTGTCTAGTATGCATTTTCTCTTTAGAGTGACCATGATTATCATCAAAATAGAAGGCATCTTCAAACAACAAAGAAGAAAGACTGTCGTGCCACAATAAAATTTAGACACATAATTAGATTTCCTGAATATTCAGTAAGTAATTCAGAAGGGATCTGTCAAAAGAACAGCATAGCTAGCTCTTGCATGTTGAACTGGCCTCTTATGACCTACTTGAGCAGTGTTTAGTATGGAAACATTTGTGTTTTCCATTACTGATGATCAGGCCCCAGTTTCACAATCATTCACTCAATTGAGTGTACACTCAACTGAAAAATTCCCATTTTTCTCTTATCAGTATTTAAACAATCTTAAGTTTTATGAGACAATTTTTTTTTTGTTTAACAAACTGACATTAAACGATTTAAATACATGTACAACATAAGATATTAAATTTAATTGTGTAATGTCTTAAAAGTTGACATTGATATATTTCCGGAATTGAGTTGAGTGTACACTCAGTTGACTGAATGATACTGGGACCAGACACTTAAGTTTCCCCAAAATCTCAGAACCATCTTCCAGATAGAATTGAAAAGTAAAAAAAAAAGATAAAAAAAAAAATTGCTCTTTTCACGTATATATCAAGGTTATACCCTTACCCAAGCAATAGTATAGGTCCATAATGATTAATATCTAGAATTCATCAGCAAAACCTGTGTTTTCATATCTTTAGTTAGTTTATAAACCTTGCAC
>JARBDR010000312.1:0-23791 GCA_029721355.1 Tegillarca granosa | reverse complement strand
TGTGTGTGTGTGTGTGTGTGTGTGTGTGTGTGCTGGTAAAGATCTACCCAGAGAGATAATAAAGATATGATATCTGAAAATGTTTATCAATCGCAACAGAGAAGTAAAAATAACTTTAACTTTTTAGATTTTATATAAAGGTGTATCGGAGATTTTCACCAGATACAAACTGGGAGTATATACCAAAGGTAAGCCATCCAGCTATACCTGGGATTCTGTATCAGATAAAGTCTGGGATCTGGGAGTAACCCAGGTACACCATCTTAGTACAAAACATCCAGAGACATTAAGACATTCTGAATTTTTTAGGACAAAGTTTTACTTTCACAATAAATAACTAGCATTATTGGTCAGCCATAGATAATATGAAATAATAGTTAGGGAAAGACTAGTGATAAATGTAACAAACTTATCAGTTCAATTATTGATATAGGACTTTAGTTAGTGTTTCACCTGGATAATTAGTTACCGTGACAACAAATGTTAAATCAGTTAATATGGCAGAGGGTGGAGGATATCGTCAGGCACATCTCAGGGAAGCTGAAAAACCAGTTTGCGATTTGTGTACAGCACAATTAGAGACTCAGTTATGGAAATGTTTAGATTGTGACTTGTATATTTGTGAACCATGTACTCATGGTCATAAAAAGATTCCAGGTTTTAAAAATCATACCATCATTTCTAGAGTAGAACGAGAACCAAAAATAATTTCAAACATCTCAAAAATGTGTTCAGCTCATCCAGATGATAAAGTCATATTTCACTGTTCAACATGTAATGACTTAATTTGTCCTGAATGTGTCATTGAAATACACAAGAAACATGAGTTTACAAAAATCCAGCTAAAAAAGAATGATCTTATAGTTCACATTAACACAGCAAACAATGAAATAATTCCAAGAATGAGACAAGAAATTGATGAATTGGAAGAACAAAGAAAAATACATGAAAAACATAAGGAGGACATTTTCAAAAAATTTCAAAACCAAATAAAAACATTATCTCAGAACTGGAGAAAGTGGGAAAGGAATTTAAAGCTGAATATATCAAACATCATCAGGAGAATGAAGACAAAATAAAGACAAAAGAAACCAAATTAACCAAGGATGTATCTGAGATCCAGACAATGTGTCGTGACTTCAACACAATATACAACACAGGATCACACATAGAAATCATCAGAGCAGAACAGGAAATAGCAAAGAAATTAAAACTCCTCAAAGCTGATAACCCTTCCAACAAAGTTACAAAAGAAAATCTGCCCATTTTTATTGAGGGTGACATTGACAACAAATTACTTAAAACTATGTTTGGAAATCTACAGTTCATTAATAAATTTTATTATAAATCTTTATCAGTTACCAGTATCTGTCCATTAGCAGACAACACTGCATTCATCTGTTACTTTGGTTTATATAACATTGATAGAGTTACTGTTGATGGAGAGCTACAACAGACAATAGAGTTGGGATTTAAAGTTGCTAATTTCATCTTGACATCTGAGGGAAATGTCATGGCTACACCTGCTGGCAGTGATAAAAAAATCTACAGACTGACAAAGGAAGGAGTTATAACTGACACCATTAGTACAGCACCATTGCTACCTTTTTGTCTGTGAATCAAGGGAAGGACATCTACTGGTAAGTCTGATAGATGAAAGGTCATACAACATAAATCAATCAAGTAGAAGACTTGTATCAAGGATTACTATGAAGGGTAAAGTTTTACTGACATACGAGTACAATAATGGATCCAGATTGTTTACTTGGCCTTTTGGTGTATCAGAGAATATCAATGGAGATGCCATCATTGTAAACAAAACAAGTTATATAACTGGACATCTGATCATATTGGACAATAGTGGACAATTAAAGTTAACTTATAATGGTCAACAACTGGACAAGGAATTCAGTCCTCTTTATGTTAAATGTGACACAGTAGGAAATATTTTAGTTAATGATTTCTACAACAAGAAAGTTCACATGTTAAACAGTCAGTATCAGTTTGTTAGGTTTGTCATTACAGAAAACAAGTTAAGTGATTTTCCTAAATCAATGGGTGTTGACAACAAAACGGGTGTATTATGGGTGGGGGGTTACAAAGGAAATATATATACAACAAAGTACATAGAATGAAACAGTTCATAAGATGTTGTTCTGGAAAGTGTATATGTTGGCAAGAGAAGGGGTCACATGGGTTATATAAGTGTTTAATGAATGGTTGTAATTATAGAGGTCTATGTATGAGCAGGGTTAGAGGTCACAAGGGGAATATTTACCAGCTGACTGGATGTTAGTAATTGTGGAGGTTTATGTATTGGCAGGGTGAGAGGTCACAGATATTTACAAGTTGACTGGATGTTGGTAATTATGGAGGTTTATGTATGGGCAGGATGAGAGGTCACAGATATTTACAAGTTGACTGGATGTTGGTAATTGTGGAGGTTTATGTATGGGCAGGGTGAGAGGTCACAGATATTTACAAGTTGACTGGATGTTGGTAATTGTGGAGGTTTATGTATGGGCAGGGTGAGAGGTCACAGATATTCACAAGTTGACTGGATGTTGAAAAGTGTGGAGGTTTATGTAATTGCAGGGTGAGAGGTCACAGATATTTACAAGTTGACTTGATGTTGGTAATTGTGGAGGTTTATGTATTGGCAGGGTGAGAGGTCACAGATATTTACAAGTTGACTGGATGTTGGTAATTATGGAGGTTTATGTATGGGCAGGATGAGAGGTCACAGATATTCACAAGTTGACTGGATGTTGATAAGTGTGGAGGTTTATGTATTGGCAGGGTGAGAGGTCACAGATATTTACAAGTTGACTGGATGTTTGTAAGTGTGGAAGTTTATGTATTGGCTGGATGGGAGGTCACAGATATTTACAAGTTGACTGGATGTTGGTAATTGTGGAGGTTTATGTATTGGCAGGATGAGAGGTCACAGACATTCACAAGTTGACTGGATGTTGTATGAGGTGTGCACTAAAATGCCTACACATTGATCATAAAACATGATATATATCACACGAAAACAAACCAGTCCATGTCCAAATCAAAATCAAAAAGCAAACATTATGACATGATTGGTTCAATTAGTAAAAATCAGAGATCATGTATTATACTTATGTTTAATAGGAGTTATCTCTATCTGATTACCTGAAGTCGATAAAATGGATAAGTTATCTGAAGTGTTTATAAAAGTTATTTCCCATTGACTACTTGAAATTAATATGTTATGTTATTTGCTGTTCATGATTTGATGGCAGAGCGTTTATATTAAGTTATATCCTTTTGACTACTTTTATTTATCAGAATGGATGTTGGTTTTAAAATTTATTAAAACATTTCTTACAAACTTTGTCTTCAGGACACCATCTTAAATCTTAGATGAAAAAGTTTACAACAGTGACATTAGTCTGCTTGTGCTTGTGCTTGTGCTTAGTTTGCTTGTGCTTACACTTGCACATTGTCACTGTTGAACTATATACTTGCCAAAGTGAAAGCTAACATACACATTGCTGAACACACCTAGGGTGTAACGACAGAATGTATATATTTTATTCTTCATTAATGGTGGCAAACAGTTATAAAATAATTACTTGTGACAAACAGTCATTTATGAAACAAAATAAACTTGTAAAAATTGCTATCATATTGTTAATGACCTTTATAACTGTTTTGTTATCTTCCTTGTACATGTTATACATAAATGACCTAAATAATTTATCTTGTCACATGTATAAAATAAATATATACCAAGTTTAATACCAGGGTAGATAAACTGTTGGAAAAATAAAGGAATGATTATTTAAGTAAAACATCAAAATAAATGGAAAATTTTTGCCTTTTTGATATTTGTCAAAATTTTAGTTGTGAATTTTAAGTACAAAACATCCTAAGCCTTTATGCATAGTTTGTATCAAATTTCTTTTCCTAGCAATGATGTAAACCATTAAAAAATTCAGATACATTAGGAAACAGCTACAGGTGTCAACATCTGACTCCAGGTGTCAACAACTGACAATAGGTGTCAACGTCTGACTTCAGGTGTCAACAACTGACAATAGGCATCAACGTCTGACTTCAGGTGCCAACAACTGACTATAGGTGTCAACATCTGACTCCAGGCATCAACAACTGATTTCAGGTGTAAGGATGTGACTTCAGGTGTCAACAACTGGCTAAAGGTGTCAACAACTGACTATAGGTTCTAACATTTGACTATATGTGTCAACAAATTATTTTATGTGGATGTTATATACTAGATTTTTTTTGTATTTTAACAGATTTTTTCCTCCTAATTTAATCACATATGTATTTTTCTTGCACCCCAGATAGAGTGGAGTGGAGTGGAGTGGAGTGGAGTAATGCTGTTTTACGCCCCAGTCAAGATTCTTTCACTTATTACGAGGCAGTCAGTTCTGGGATGGTGGAGGAAACCGGAGTGCCCTGAGAAAACCACCGACCTTCTGCAAACGAACTAACAAACTTTTCACACTAGGATTTGTCCCGAGTGGGATTTGAACCCAGGTGGCGAGAGGCACTGTGATCCGAAAGTGTGTGCTTTAGGCCCCTTACCCCAGATAGAAATTTCCATATAAGAGTGGTGCAAGATTAAAAGAATCTATCACTACTTGTGGTGTCAGATAGGGAAATCTCAACAAGCCTCGTTCTGGACCAAATATATTAAAACTCTGGTTGAGATTTCCCTATCTGGCACCACAGGTAGTGATAGATTCTTTTAATCTGTAATGTTACAATATAACCTATTGTTTATATTTTGATTCTCTTGGTGATTATTTTTAACAGTAACACCAGGCCCAAGTTTCAGTTTCATAATCATTCACTCAATTGAGTGTAGACTCAACTCAAATCAAATATTCCCATTTTTCTCTCATCAATATGTTTTAGAAATTAAGTTTTATGAGGCAATATTTTGTTTTGTTTTACACTAAACAGTTTCAATATGACATTAGATTCAATTTTAACTGTGTAATGTCTTAAAAATTAACACTGAAAAATTCCCTAATTTTAGTTAAGTGTATGAGTAAATGATTGTGAAACCTGGACCAGATACCACAAGATTTAAAAAAGAACAATTTTTGAACTGTTAATTTTGTAAATGAATGAAGTTACAAATGTGGGAGTGTAGAATTGTTGGTTGCTATAGTAACGTTGAACTAATACTGCTCTTGATGTTTTTATGTTATACATTTTTTTTTTTTTTAAAAATTCAAGAAATTGCTTCATTGACAAAAAAGTTTAAATTATATAAATATTAATCTATTGAGAAGTTAGTGATATATTTATGTACCTAAGTTTTGCTATTTTTGTCACTGTAAGATACCTCAAAATAAATTTATATAAATGTAATAAAAAGTGTGTAGATTAATTCATAAGAAATATTTCAACAAGTAAAGTGGAATAATACATTCAAAATTCTCTGATTTAAACATATGAAGATAGTCAGTTTTGGAATGGTGAAGAAAAATTAAGTAATATTGTCAATTGTCTTAAGATTCTTGATTTACAGCAAGGCAGTCATTTCTGTGATGGTGAAGCAGAGTGAAGTAATCTAATCAAGATTCTTTAACTTATATAAAACAGTCAGTTATTTGATGGTGCAGATTGTAGTTATCCAGTAAAGATAATTCAACTTATATTGAGGTGGCCACTTCTGGGATTGTGAAGTTGTGTGGATCCTGGTCTGAAAATTGGTTCACCTTGGTGTCAGGATAAAAGACTTTAAGTGAGCTAGCACCTTACCTAAAAGCTATCCTCAGTTTGTGCTAGTACATGGCAGACTAAAATACACTCTTGTACATCTAATTCTTTAAACTTATTTTTAGATTAATCCATAGAGATTAAAAACCTTGGTGATGTCCCTTATAACAAAAACAACAACTGATGCAGTGTTAAACAACATTACAAAAACAACTGCTGATGCAGTGTTAAACAACATTACAAAAACAACTGCTGATGCAGTGTTAAACAACATTACAAAAACAACTGCTGATGCAGTGTTAAACAACATTACAAAAACAACTGCTGATGCAGTGTTAAACAATATTACAAAAACAACTGCTGATGCAGTGTTTAACAACATTACAAAAACAACTACTGATGCAGTGTTAAACAACATTACAAAAACAACTACTGATGCAGTGTTTAACAACATAACAAAAAAACAACTGATGCAGTGTTAAACAACATTACATAAACAACTGCTGATACAGTGTTAAACAACATTACAAAAACAACTGCTGATGCAGTGTTAAACAACATTACAAAAACAACTGCTGATGCAGTGTTAAACAACATTACAAAAACAACTGCTGATGCAGTGTTTAACAACATTACAAAAACAAAACAACAGTGTGGAGTCACTGTGTTTACACCCTAGTCAAATGGTTACAATTCTATAGAAGCAACCACTTTTGAGAATGGACATGCTTTTTAAGCCATTATCAAAGGTTTATAATTTCTGCTGTTTTGTATAACATGAGGCAGTCGTGAGTGTCATAAATAGTTTAACAATATGTAACATACAAATAGAAAATCGACATCATCCACGATCAGGAATCTTGATACTTAAAATGAGTTTGAAGAATGACTGGCAAATAATCTCTGTTATAAATACCAACTTTCACAACTACAAAACAATTCAGATAATACATACAGAAAATTGTAACTGTAAAATATGACTGATTGATTGAATGGGGTTTTTACATCCAAATCAAGAATATTCACTTATATTGAGATATCATCAGCTATAGGTGAAGTGGCAACAAATTCCAACCTTTGCTATGCACTCAGGGCAATGTGCAAGGAAAGTTCTTTAGCATGTCACACCTGCTGTGATAGGGGCATTGGTAATTAGAGTCTCCAATAATGGCCCCTAAACTTTCATTTCTGAATGCTGATTGTTTGGCAAAAGAACAGTCACTACCTATTTTCAAGTATCGGTCAGAACTGGCTGGTGTTCGAAACCCTTATGTCCGATTTACAAAGCAAGCAGTCTCTACTAACTGAGCTGTAACATATGAAGTTTTTAATTAGTGGTATTGCCCTCAAATACAGATTATAAAATTTATTAACATTTTCTTAAATACCATTCTATATTATATGATTTCTGTAAAAAATGTTACTAAAAGAAAAATGATGGAAAAAGTTTTAATTTCAATTGACAATTTTATAAAAAATAAAAGTGCTCAATATATCAATGTTTTACCTTTTTTAAATGCATGTAATTGAGGGTACTGGTTCACTTAAGGTTTTAGAAATGGTAATGAGATATTTTAACAGGTCATTTTATTAGTTTTATACTATTATTCATCCATAATAATGGCAGTCATCTTGGATTTATATGCTGGACATAATGTTAGTCTAAATCAACCAAGAACCTCTTCACTAAATTTGATTAAATTTGGAAAAACAGTTGAAGAGTAGAAGATTGTAGTTTAAATAAATACAAATTTGTGAATTTTCAGCCAAACTTTGAACTCATAAAGGTACACATAATAATAAAATAACAGATAAACTAGATTAAAGAAAAGGTAATAAAATAATTTATCCTTTTAAGTATCATGTGAACTATACTCAGGTCATGTGACCATTACTTAGTATCATGTGACCATAACTTAGTAGTATCATGTGACCATTATTGCCCTTGACTTTTACAATTTCAAGTAGTCTGGTGGTTACTGAGTAAATACACAATCCTCAAACACATAATTCAGATATCACTTCAAATATTTAAATGTGTCAGTCTAGTCTAAAGTTTGACAGAACACTATCTTTATTTTACATCCTGTATGACCTGTATTTAATTTAAACAAGAATTCCATGGATTTAAATGTCTCGTATTGTTAGTTTTTGATCGAGTAGTAAATACATTACTTTAACATAAACTTTTACATTTTGACACGCCGCCGCTGCCACCACCACCACCATCACGATGCCGCCAACGACACTAAAAAAATAACACCTAAGACTCGCCTTATGGTGATGCCAGGCTTGACAAAAACATGTTATAAAATGATGGGTGCTGTTTTGAAGTATTTGTATTAAAATATTTAAAATCAAGATCTTAAAAGTAGCATAAAAACACTGAAAGCATAATAATTAATAATACATTGAAAACTGTTTCTAGAAAAGGAAAAATAGAAGGCCTTGGATGCTCACCTGAGATTGATGGATATTAAAACTTTGTCTAGAAAATAATTCATCAAATAACTTAAGGATTTTTTATGATTTTATCGAATGACATACTTGAATTTTTTATCTGATATGATCAAAATTAAAACTTCAAACTCATCTTGTTCAGAACATTTATCTCACAAAATCTGATGTGAAGATGAGGGAAAAATGTAAGTGTTCAAATGATTATTTTTGTTGAACCAAAGTGCCCTTTTTTTTTGTTTTGTTTTTTGTTTTTTTTTTTTTTTGTTTTGTTTTTTTTTTTTTTTTTGACCATTTTGACCTAGTTGTAGATTGACAATAATTTTGTCCGCCATAGGGCTAGTAATAAAATGTTGACACACGACAAACAAAGACCAATCACAGTTCAAAGTAAAAACAAATTTAAATTATAATGTAGTCAGAATATTGTCTTTAGATATGACCTTTGAACTGTTCTTCCCCATCTCTCTTTCACTCCTGCTGTCAGTCATTTTCCATAGAACAAAATTGGGTGTGGTAAAAGCCTAAATTCCGATGCATTAATTTAATAAACAAAAAAAATTTTAAAATGTAAAAATGAAATTGTTGTTTAAATGTTGTTTTTTTTTTTTAAATTTCTGGTTTGAATTCATAAGGTTGCATAAAATTACAAAATCCTGTCTGTGGTTACATGTAAATGGGGTTTAATAAAATTACAGAATCCTGTCTGTGGTTACATGTAAATGGTCTGTGGTTACATGTAAATGGGGTTTAATAAAATTACAGAATCTTGTCTGTAGTGACATCTAAATAAGGTTTCATAAAATTACATAAACTTGTGTGTGATGCATGCAAATGAGACTGGGTGACTTGAAAGACTAAAACTGCAATCAAACATAGGATAAGTGATTTGATAGGAGTGAAATAATAAATGAAGTGAAGAATCAAAGAGGCTGTTAAACATACAACCAAAATGGGGGAGGGAGAGGGGGGTCAGTTATAAAAATGCCAAGATGGTGAATAAGGTACTGCTATTATAATATCATATATAAGATTTTGTAACTTGATTGTAGGTAGTGAACTGGTGGTGAACTCTTAGGTGAATTGGTTGGTAAAACAGCAAACCTATTTTGTTCTAACTTACTGTATAATCATTGTTGTCTATTGCTGCACCCAGCTTGATTGAAATCTAAATATCCAAATTATAATTAACATAACAATTAACAAATTCTGTAGAAAAACACCATGTTAAGTGTCTTTTTGTTTTAAATGATCCTAAATTTAAAAACCTGAGATAGTTTGTTATGTTTAACTAACTTATGTATTCAGTAACCATTATAGCTGAGGGTGCTCTCTGTAACTCTGTTACTAATAATTTCATGTGTGAACTTTCCTTGACTCCATGTTACAAATAAATTCAAGTATGACTTTTTCTTGACCCCTCTTTCAAAAAGATTCAAGTGTGACCTTCCCTTGACCTCTGTTACAAAAAGATTCAAGTTTGACCTTTCCTTGACCTCTGTTAAAAATAGATCAAAGTGTGACCTTTCCTTGATCCCGTTACGAATAGATTCAAGTGTGACCTTTTCTTGACCCCTGTTACAAAAAGATTCAAGTGTGACTTTTTCTTGACTCCTGTACAAACAGATTCAAGTGTGACCTTTCCTTGACCCCTGTTAACAAGAGTTTCAAGTGTGACCTGTTTCCTTGACCCCTGTTATCAATAGGTTGAAATATGATCTTTCCTTGACCCCTGTTACTAATAGAAGCAAGTATGACCTTGACTCCATTACCAAAAATTTTCAAGTAAGGCTTTTCAGTATATTGCCATGATACCATAGTTATTTCTGCCAGCCTTTAAAGGCTTACAATGCACCATATGGACTTCCATATGTGACTGTTTAATGCATATAAATCTTTTCATGCTTATTATTTCCAAATCTCATAAAAATCAAAACAAGATTTAAAAAAAACTGTAAAGGACAAAATCAAAACAGCATTTTAAGAGAACCGTATGGGACAAAATCACAGCAGCATTTTAAGAGAACTATGGACAAAATCACAACAGCATTTTAAGAGAACTGTATGGGACAAAATCACAACAGCATTTTAAGAGAACTGTATGGACAAAATCACAACAGCATTTAAGAGAACTGTATGGGAAAAAACTAAACACAGACAAATTTACTTGTCAAGAATAAAATATCTCATCATAAATTTTCTATCAGGCTTTTAAAAACTCACCTGTCTGACTTCTTCAGCAAATATACTAAACACCCAAACCATAAGTATGATCTCAACTACTGAAGTGTTGGTGTTGAACTCTATCAGTAAAGCATAACTGTACAGTCCCAAAAAAGTCAAATATGAAATCTAAAAATGAATATATAATTATACAGTCCCAGAAATGTCGGATACAATATCTAAAAATAAAATATATACTTATACAGTCCCAAAAATGTCAAATACGAAATCTAAAAATAAAATATATAATTATACAGTCCCAAAAATGTCAGATACGAAATCTAAAAATAAAATATATAAATATACAGTCCCAAAAATGTCAGATACAAATCTAAAAATAAAATATATAAATATACAGTCCCAAAAATGTCAGATACGATATCTAAAAATAAAATATATAAATATACAGTCCCAAAAATGTCAGATACGAAATCTAAAAATAAAATATATAAATATACAGTCCCAAAAATGTCAGATACGATTTCTAAAAATAAAATATATAAATATACAGTCCCAAAAATGTCAGATACGATATCTAAAAATAAAATATATAAATATACAGTCCCAAAAATGTCAGATACGAAATCTAAAATTAAAATATATAATTATACAGTCCCAAAAATGTCAGATACGATATCTAAAAATAAAATATATAAATATACAGTCCCAAAAATGTCAGATACGAAATCTAAAAATAAAATATATAAATATACAGTCCCAAAAATGTCAGATACGAAATCTAAAAATAAAATATATAATTATACAGTCCCAAAAATGTCAGATACGATATCTAAAAATAAAATATATAATTATACAGTCCCAAAAATGTCAGATAAGATATCTAAAAATAAAATATATAATTATACAGTCCCAGAAATGTCAGATACGATATCTCAAAATAAAATATATAAATATTACAGTCCCAAAAAAGTCAGATACAGTATCTTAAAATAAAATATATAATTATACAGTCCCAAAAAAGTCAGATACGATATCTTAAAATAAAATTTATAATTTATTGGGATTGTATAATTATATATTTTATTTTTAGATTTCGTATTTGACATTTTTATCAAACATACACAAAAGTTGGATAAATATAAATTGATGATATATATATATATATATATCAGGGCTCAGGAAAACTTTGACTGAGGTGTCGGACATTTTTTTTTCAAAGGAACTGTACAACCGATGCAGTGAAAAGCAAAAAAAAAAAAAAAAAAAAGCAAAAAACGTTGTTATTGGCTATGTATATTTAAAAGGTTTTCAATATCAATATAGAAGTTTTTTTTAAAAGGGTTTAACTACCACGAAGTTATTTAAATAAATATATATGGTCAGACTTATTATATGTCCACATATTAAAGTGTTGATTTTGAACTGTCGTTGACGACACATGGCTTGACGGCCATCTTTGTTTATTGACAATCGCGCATTTTCGTTTTCCCGAAGTTACACGAACTTTACTGAACCTCATTTTGAGACCTCTTTGATTTTATTTAGACTTTTTTAAAATTATTTATTTATAACTAAACAGTTTGCCAAGACCGTACTATGCGCGTTGTATTATTATTTAACATCCTGCGTGGAATCTCTTTGAAATAGTCCGACGACCATGACCTTCAAGGACTCGTTATCAGCTGTTTGTGGCTTCCGTCTCTAAAGCGATGTGATTACTTAATAAACAACTTATCAACAAAAGTAATGATGATTCGGACGATGAAACAAAAGGAACAGAATGAGACCATGGATTTTTACTGATTAATAAACAAAAGCCTAATTATTAGATCTGTATTATTTATTGAAAATGACTGACAGGTGATAGCAAAGAATACTCGAGTAAAATAATGACCGATAAACATATTTATTTACGTGTCCGATTTACTGAATTCTATTTTAAACTAAAAATGTCCGACAAGCTACATTTCACATCGGACAAAAATATTTTTTGTCGGACATGTCCGGCAAATATGACCATTTCTGGACCCCTGATATATATATATATATATATATATATATATATATATATTACATTTTTTGTATTAGCAGACTTACATTAGTTCCCATGCAGATTATTAAAATGAATATTCAGAAACTTTATATAGTAAAATTATAATAAATACAGATCATTAATACATGTGATGGTATTATAAGTTAGCAGTTGAAATGTGTTGAGCCAGAATTCTACTGTTTTGGCACAATCTCTAATTATACTTAAAGGACAAAACTTGTCCAGTAAAACAGAAATCTCATTAATGACAGAATCAGTTAACTAGACCAAATATACATCATGTCTTCCCTAATCAGATAACATGGTAATCTAACTGCTTAAGTACTTGTGATTTGTCCAACATCACAACCTCACAGGTATTATAGGCCTCAGCAGCCAAGCTGTCTAAAGAACACACTGAAAAATCACAGGGTCTCTCACTACCTGAGTTAAAATCTTGCTTAGTCAGATCTTAGTGTAAGAAAATCAGTTCACTGGGTACTCTAGTTTGAAGGTTCACTCGCCGAAAGGTCAGTGGTTTTTCTGGGAACTCTAGTTTGTTAATTCACTCACCGAAGGTCAGTAGTTTTTCTGGGAACTCTAGTTTGTCCATTCATTGCTGAAGGTCAGTGGCTTCTCTGGGAACTCTAGTTTGTTATTTTTCACTCACTGAAGGTCGGTGGCTTCTCTAGGAACTCTAGTTTGTTAGTTCACCCGCTGAAGGTCAGTGGCTTCTCTAGGAACTCTAGTTTATTAATTCACTCACTGAAGGTCAGTGGCTTCTCTGGGAACTTTAATGTGTAAGTTCACTCACTGAAGGTCAGTGGCTTCTCTAGGAACTCTAGTTTGTTAGTTCACCCGCTGAAGGTCAGTGGCTTCTCTGGGAACTCTAGTTTATTAATTCACTCACTGAAGGTCAGTGGCTTCTCTGGGAACTCTAGTTTGTTAGTTCACTCGCTGAAGGTCAGTGGCTTCTCTAGGAACTCTAGTTTATTAATTCACTCACTGAAGGTCAGTGGTTTCTCTGGGAACTTTAATGTGTAAGTTCACTCACTGAAGGTCAGTGGCTTCTCTGGGAACTTTAATGTGTTAGTTCACTCACTGAAGGTCAGTGGCTTCTCTGGGAACTTTAATGTGTAAGTTCACTCACTGAAGGTCAGTGGCTTCTCTAGGAACTTTAATGTGTTAGTTCACTCACTGAAGGTCAGTGGCTTCTCTGGGAACCTTAATGTGTAAGTTCACTCACTGAAGGTCAGTGGCTTCTCTAGGAACTTTAGTGTGTAAGTTCACTCACTGAAGGTCAGTGGCTTCTCTGGGAACTTTAGTGTGTAAGTTCACTCACTGAAGGTCAGTGGCTTCTCTAGGAACTTTAATGTGTAAGTTCACTCACTGAAGGTCAGTGGTTTCTCTGGGAACTTTAATGTGTAAGATCACTCACTAAAGGTCAGTGGCTTCTCTGGGAACTTTAATGTGTTAGTTCACTCACTGAAGGTCAGTGGCTTCTCTGGGAACCTTAATGTGTAAGTTCACTCACTGAAGGTCACTGGCTTCTCTAGGAACTCTAGTTTGTTAGTTCACTCACTGAAGGTCAGTGGCTTCTCTGGGAACTTTAGTGTGTAAGTTCACTCACTGAAGGTCAGTGGCTTCTCTGGGAACTTTAATGTGTAAGTTCACTCACTGAAGGTCAGTGACTTCTCTAGGAACTTTAGTGTGTAAGGTCACTCACTGAAGGTCAGTGGCTTCTCTAGGAACTCTAGTTTGTTAATTCACTCACTGAAGGTCAGTGGCTTCTCTGGGAACTTTAATGTGTTAGTTCACTCACTGAAGGTCAGTGGCTTCTCTGGGAACCTTAATGTGTAAGTTCACTCACTGAAGGTCACTGGCTTCTCTAGGAACTCTAGTTTGTTAGTTCACTCACTGAAGGTCAGTGGCTTCTCTGGGAACTTTAATGTGTTAGTTCACTCACTGAAGCTCAGTGACTTCTCTAGGAACTTTAATGTGTAAGTTCACTCACTGAAGGTCAGTGACTTCTCTAGGAACTTTAGTGTGTAAGGTCACTCACTGAAGGTCAGTGGCTTCTCTAGGAACTCTAGTTTGTTAATTCACTCACTGAAGGTCAGTGGCTTCTCTGGGAACTTTAATGTGTTAGTTCACTCACTGAAGGTCAGTGGCTTCTCTGGGAACCTTAATGTGTAAGTTCACTCACTGAAGGTCACTGGCTTCTCTAGGAACTCTAGTTTGTTAGTTCACTCACTGAAGGTCAGTGGCTTCTCTGGGAACTTTAGTGTGTAAGTTCACTCACTGAAGGTCAGTGGCTTCTCTGGGAACTTTAGTGTGTAAGTTCACTCACTGAAGGTCAGTGACTTCTCTAGGAACTTTAATGTGTAAGATCACTCACTAAAGGTCAGTGGCTTCTCTGGGAACTTTAATGTGTTAGTTCACTCACTGAAGGTCAGTGGCTTCTCTGGGAACCTTAATGTGTAAGTTCACTCACTGAAGGTCACTGGCTTCTCTAGGAACTCTAGTTTGTTAGTTCACTCACTGAAGGTCAGTGGCTTCTCTGGGAACTTTAATGTGTTAGTTCACTCACTGAAGCTCAGTGACTTCTCTAGGAACTTTAATGTGTAAGTTCACTCACTGAAGGTCAGTGACTTCTCTAGGAACTTTAGTGTGTAAGGTCACTCACTGAAGGTCAGTGGCTTCTCTAGGAACTCTAGTTTGTTAATTCACTCACTGAAGGTCAGTGGCTTCTCTGGGAACTTTAATGTGTTAGTTCACTCACTGAAGGTCAGTGGCTTCTCTGGGAACCTTAATGTGTAAGTTCACTCACTGAAGGTCACTGGCTTCTCTAGGAACTCTAGTTTGTTAGTTCACTCACTGAAGGTCAGTGGCTTCTCTGGGAACTTTAGTGTGTAAGTTCACTCACTGAAGGTCAGTGGCTTCTCTGGGAACTTTAGTGTGTAAGTTCACTCACTGAAGGTCAGTGACTTCTCTAGGAACTTTAATGTGTAAGTTCACTCACTGAAGGTCAGTGGCTTCTCTAGGAACTTTAATGTGTAAGTTCACTCACTGAAGGTCAGTGGCTTCTCTGGGAACTTTAGTGTGTAAGTTCACTCACTGAAGCTCAGTGACTTCTCTAGGAACTTTAATGTGTAAGTTCACTCACTGAAGGTCAGTGACTTCTCTAGGAACTTTAATGTGTAAGTTCACTCACTGAAGGTCAGTGACTTCTCTAGGAACTTTAGTGTGTAAGGTCACTCACTGAAGGTCAGTGGCTTCTCTAGGAACTCTAGTTTGTTAATTCACTCACTGAAGGTCAGTGGCTTCTCTGGGAACTTTAATGTGTAAGTTCACTCACTAAAGGTCAGTGGCTTCTCTGGGAACTTTAATGTGTAAGATCACTCACTGAAGGTCAGTGGCTTCTCTAGGAACTCTAATGTGTAAGTTCACTCACTGAAGGTCAGTGGCTTCTCTAGGAACTTTAATGTGTAAGATCACTCACTGAAGGTCAGTGGCTTCTCTGGGAACTTTAGTGTGTAAGTTCACTCACTGAAGGTCAGTGGCTTCTCTAGGAACTTTAGTGTGTAAGTTCACTCACTGAAGGTCAGTGGCTTCTCTGGGAACTTTAGTGTGTAAGTTCACTCACTGAAGGTCAGTGGCTTCTCTAGGAACTTTAATGTGTAAGATCACTCACTGAAGGTCAGTGGCTTCTCTGGGAACTTTAGTGTGTAAGTTCACTCACTGAAGGTCAGTGGCTTCTCTAGGAACTTTAGTGTGTAAGTTCACTCACTGAAGGTCAGTGGCTTCTCTGGGAACTTTAATGTGTAAGTTCACTCACTGAAGGTCAGTGGCTTCTCTGGGAACTTTAATGTGTAAGTTCACTCACTGAAGGTCAGTGGCTTCTCTGGGAACTTTAATGTGTAAGTTCACTCACTGAAGGTCAGTGGCTTCTCTAGGAACTTTAATGTGTAAGTTCACTCACTGAAGGTCAGTGGCTTCTCTGGGAACTTTAATGTGTAAGTTCACTCACTGAAGGTCAGTGGCTTCTCTAGGAACTTTAATGTGTAAGTTCACTCACTGAAGGTCAGTGGCTTCTCTAGGAACTTAAATGTGTAAGTTCACTCACTGAAGGTCAGTGGCTTCTCTGGGAACTTTAATGTGTAAGTTCACTCACTGAAGGTCAGTGGCTTCTCTAGGAACTTTAATGTGTAAGTTCACTCACTGAAGGTCAGTTGCTTCTCTAGGAACTTTAATGTGTAAGTTCACTCACTGAAGGTCAGTGGCTTCTCTAGGAACTTTAATGTGTAAGTTCACTCACTGAAGGTCAGTGGCTTCTCTAGGAACCTTAATGTGTAAGTTCACTCACTGAAGGTCAGTTGCTTCTCTAGGAACTTTAATGTGTAAGTTCACTCACTGAAGGTCAGTGGCTTCTCTAGGAACTTTAATGTGTAAGTTCACTCACTGAAGGTCAGTTGCTTCTCTAGGAACTTTAATGTGTAAGTTCACTCACTGAAGGTCAGTTGCTTCTCTAGGAACTTTAATGTGTAAGTTCACTCACTGAAGGTCAGTGGCTTCTCTAGGAACTTTAATGTGTAAGTTCACTCACTGAAGGTCAGTTGCTTCTCTAGGAACTTTAATGTGTAAGTTCACTCACTGAAGGTCAGTGGCTTCTCTAGGAACTTTAATGTGTAAGTTCACTCACTGAAGGTCAGTGGCTTCTCTAGGAACTCTAGTTTGTTAATTCACTCACTGAAGGTCAGTGGCTTCTCTGGAAACTTTAATGTGTAAGTTCACTCACTGAAGGTCAGTGGCTTCTCTGGGAACTTTAATGTGTAAGTTCACTCACTGAAGGTCAGTGGCTTCTCTAGAAACTTTAATGTGTAAGTTCACTCACTGAAGGTCAGTGGCTTCTCTGGGAACTTTAGTGTGTAAGTTCACTCACTGAAGGTCAGTGGCTTTTCTGGGAACTTTAATGTGTAAGTTCACTCACTGAAGGTCAGTGGCTTCTCTGGGAACTTTAATGTGTAAGTTCACTCACTGAAGGTCAGTGGCTTCTCTAGGAACTCTAGTTTGTTAATTCACTCACTGAAGGTCAGTGGCTTCTCTGGGAACTTTAATGTGTAAGTTCACTCACTGAAGGTCAGTGGCTTCTCTGGGAACTATAGTTTGTTAATTCACTCACTGAAGGTCAGTGGCTTCTCTGGGAACTCTAGTCTCCTCCATCATACAAAAACTGGCCACCTCAGTATAGGTGAATGGATCTCGACTTGGATGAAAACACCATTTAAACCATTCAATCCATCCATTCCAGGTTTTCATCTGCTAATTTATTTACTCTTTATGAAATAAATATGAACTTTTTAATGTAATCTGTTGAGTAATTTTAAACTTCAGACATAAAACCAATTATTCTGAGTTAATGAAGACATTTGATTTAAAGAAGTTCCTACTGTAAGGTAGAAGCTGTATATAATAATGATAAATCTTCTTAAAAAAATATAATAATAAAAACACTTACAACATTGTGTACAAATATGATTACAGGTGCTGTATAAAATTATAGATTTTCTCAAAAAAATTATATTTTTTTGTATTGGGTATAGCAATTTCTTCTTCCTCTTCTCTCCTGAAAAAAATAAAAAAGTCCAATAAACACCTGACAAATAAATCATATACCTGTACAAAAAAATTAATACCTGTAAAATGTAATCTGGATGTGAGTAACAAATTACAGATCTATCTGTACATTACAAATAACACCTGTCACATACAGTTCTACCTGTACATTACAAATAACACCTGTCACATACAGATCTACCTGTACATTACAAATAACACCTGTCACATACAGATCTACCTGTACATTACAAATAACACCCTGTCACATACAGATCTACCTATACATTACAAATAACACCTGTTACATACAGATCACACCTGTCACATACAAATCTACCTGTACATTAACAACTAACACCTGTCACATACAGATCTACCTGTACATTACAAATACATGTAACACCTGTCACATACAGATCTACCTGTACATTACAAATACATGTAACACCTGTCACATACAGATCTACCTGTACATTACAAATAACACCTGTCACATACAGATCTACCTGTACATTACAAATAACACCTGTTACATACAGATCCCACTGTCACATACAAATCTACCTGTACATTACAACTAAACACCTGTCACATACAGATCTACCTGTACATTACAAATACATGTAACACCTGTCACATACAGATCTACCTGTACATTACAAATACATGTAACACCTGTCACATACAGATCTACCTGTACATTACAATAACACCTGTCACATTCAGATCTACCTGTACATTACAACTAACACCTGTCACATACAGATCTACCTGTACATTACAAATACATGTAACACCTGTCCACATACAGATCTACCTGTACATTACAAATACATGTAAACACCTGTCACATACAGATCTACCTGTACATTACAAATAACACCTGTCACATACAGATCTACCTGTACATTACAACTAACACCTGTCACATACATATCTACCTGTACATTACAACTAACACCTGTCACATACAGATCTACCTGTACATTACAAACAACACCTGTCACATACAGATCTACCTGTACATTACAAACAACACCTGTCACATACAGATCTACCTGTACATTACAACTAACACCTGTCACATACAGATCTACCTGTACATTACAACTAACACCTGTCACATACAGATCTACCTGTACATTACAACTAACACCTGTCACATACATATCTACCTGTACATTACAAATAACACCTGTCACATACAGATCTACCTGTACATTACAAATAACACCTGTCACATACAGATCTACCTGTACATTACAATAACACCTGTCACATACAGATCTACCTGTACTATTTATTATAACATATGTGATTCACAATTTATGATAACATGTATTAATCACTATTTATTATGACATGTGTGAATCACTATTATGACATGTGTGAATTACTATTTATTATGACATATATGAACCACTTAAAATTATGACATGTGAATCACTAATTATTATGACATGTGTGAACCACTATTTATTATGACATATGTGAACCACCAATAATTACAACATTTGAATCACTATTTATTATCACAAATGTGGATCACTATTTATAGCACAAATGTGAATCACTATTTATAATGACAGGTGTAAACCAATTATAATTATGACATGTGAATCACTATGTATTATATACATGTGTGATTCACTATTTATTATGATGTGTGAAACACTTATTATTATGACATGTGTGAATCAATATTTATTATGACATGTTTGAATAACTATTTATTTTGATGTGTGATCACTAATTATTATGACATGTGTGAATAACTTTTTATTTTGATGTGTGAATCACTTATTATTATGACCTGTGTGAACCAATATTTATTATGACGTGTGAATAAATTATTTATTATGACATGTGTGAATAACTATTTATTTTGATGTGTGAATCACTAATTATTATGACATGTGTGAATAACTTTTTATTTTGATGTGTGAATCACTAATTATTATGACATGTGTGAACCACTATTTATTATGACGTTGTGAACCAATATTTATTATGACATGTGTGAATAACTATTTATTTTGATGTGTGAATCACTAATTATTATGACATGTGTGAACCACTATTTATTATGACACATGTAAATAACTATTTATTTTGATGTGTGAACCACTATTTATTTATGAAATGTGCGAATCACTATTTATTATCACAATTTTGAATCACTATTTATTATGACAGGTGTGAATCACTTTTTATTATGATGTGTGAATCACTAATAATTATGACATGTGAATCACTATTTAGTGTGATATGTGTGAACCTTTATTTTATTATGACATGTGAGAAGCACTATTTATTATAACATGTGCAATTTACTATTTACTATGACGTGTATCAATCACTATTTATTATGACATGTGAACCCCTATTTTCCATGACATATGTAAATTACTATTTATTATGACATGTGTGAATCACTATTTATTTATATAATAACATTGTTTCTTCCATGTTATATGCCAAAATATTTCCCAAGGTAAGATGGCATAATTCATGACCCGAAAGGGGAGTGCATTATGCCATCTAACCTTGGGAAATATTTTGGCATATAACATGGAAGAAACAATGTTATTATTATTATTACTATGAATGTCTTTGTTTAAATTGAAATTTTGTAAACAAATTACAAACCAGTTCCAAATAAATTACTGATATCTTTTTGTGTTTGAGTGTTGTTGGGAGATTGTCTTTTTCAGTTGAATCATGGACCGCTTGGTTGTGTTAAGTGCCATGGTCAATGCTTAAGAAAGTTTGTTTACAATCTATGTTGTCTTTTTCAGTTGAATCACGGACTGCTTGGTTGTGTAAAGTGCCGTGGTCAAGTTTGTTTACAATCTATGTTATTAACAGGCATTCCTTGACGTTCGAATATACTTACAATTCAAACGCAGTAACGATTGTGAATTATGTGTCCCATATATGGTTGTGACTCTATCCATATTTCATCACGTGAGAATAGAAAGCTCCACATCCTTACTCACGTGCGTGTAATATGCCATGTTATATGGCATAATACACGCTTCCATTGATTTTCAACATAAAAAAATATACCAAAATAGTATTGATGCAATTATTATTAAAGAAATTTACATGAATAGCAATAATATGACATATGTGAACCATTATTAATTATGACATGTGAACCACTATTTATTATGACATGTGCAAATCACAACTCATTATCACAAATGTGAATCACTATTTATTATGACAGGTGTGAATCACTTATAATATGACATGTGACTCAGTATTGTGATATGTGTGAACCACTATTAATTATGACATGTGTGAACCAGTATTTATTAGCACAAATGTGAATCACCATCTATAACGACATATGTAAATCACTATTTATTATGTCGTGTGAACCACTATTTATTATGACATGTGAATCAACATACCTCTGTATCTCATGTAAACTGAGCATTGTTTTCTGTTTCTTTAGTGTAGCCATGTTCTTGTTTCCCTTTGCATCTTCCTGT
This sequence comes from Tegillarca granosa, assembly GCA_029721355.1. Classification (NCBI taxonomy): domain Eukaryota; kingdom Metazoa; phylum Mollusca; class Bivalvia; order Arcoida; family Arcidae; genus Tegillarca; species Tegillarca granosa. Next base: position 2,269 of record JARBDR010000312.1, on the reverse strand, counting down.
AAAACAGAATATAAATAAAATCACATGACTGAAATTTTAATTTAGCATATGTTATCATCACATGCAAATTGTTGCAATATATATTTGGACAGAATGGCGACTTGTTACATCCATAGCTCACAACATGCATGGTTCTTCATAAATAAAAAAGTGTTATGCAGAAGTTAATTTGCTTGATGGTTGTTTTTAACGTTAGTATTAACCTCATGTGATATTTTAGTCATGTGACAGTTTCGTGTGCTTTGTTTACAACATGTTGACAGTTGATAAAGCAAGATGGGCCAAAAAGACAAGGAACCAAAGGAGGTAAAAGACCGGGTGAAAAAAAATCACTAAACGAAGACAGAAATATCAGAAATGTCACAAATTTGTTAAAAATACCAAAGTCAACCATTGGAAATCTTCGGAGACAATTTGATGAATTAGGTTTAGCGGGAAACATTAAAGAAGTAGATTAGCGGGAAACATTAAAAGAAGTAGATGACTTTTTTCTGTGATGACAAGGGACAATAGAAAGTTGGAAAGGCTTGTTAAAATTACCAGAAGAAAAAGTTGGGCAGATATTAAGAATAAATCTAATGAAAACAGAGAAAAACCTATTTCTAACCTATTCTGCATGTAAAATTGTGGCCTGTTCTGGCTCATCATTTTCCAACAAGAAACTATATTTTTCAGGATGACAATGCTACAATGCATAGGAAACAGGTTTAAAACATTGAGTTGGCAAGCACAGCATCCGGATATCAACATTATTCAAAATATATGGTTTATTTATCAAACTGACACTTCAGACACAGGCTGATTTTGTAAGGAGCTGTGACAACCTGTTCTGTGAATTCAATAGAAATTTCCCACTTAGAAAATTGACCTACTCTAGTTGTGAATGTAAATGATTCGCCATTTTGTCCGAATACATACTGCATCACTCAGTACCTGAACAAACAGATGAATTACATAATTCAACAAAAGGTCAAATATGTCTGGTGTCTAAATTACAACTTCACACCTGTATATATCAATTAACCTGTGTCCTTAATGAATCCAAGCAGAATACAGAGGCCACCTTGAGGGATAATTTATAATTGTGTTAAAAATTTCAACCTTGGTAACAAAGCGGTTGCCAAGGAGAGCAATAAGGACAACCAAGATAAATCCGCCCAGTGATGTTGTCGGAGATCTACTTACTGGTTGTTTCGTTACTGATGTTTTCTGTTTCTTCTGTTATAACTTCCTTTTTCTTTAAATGTGATCAATGGGAAAAATCAGTGGTGGAATTATAATACAAGCTAGCAACTGCAAATAATAAATAAAAACATGGTTACATCATGGTAACCACTATATAAACTGGGCTTAATCATATTCATTATTGTACCACATTATACAAAACCATTTGAGCTGGAATACACTGATCACACATTTTGATGTCATCTAACCTTGCGTGTATTACACGATCACACATTTGATGTCATCTAGCCTTGCCTGAACGTCACTCATCACACATTTTGATGTCATCTAACCTTGCCTGTATTACACTCATCACACATTTTGATGTCATCTACATTGCCTGTATTACACTCATCACACATTTTGATCATCATCTAACCTTGCCGGTATTACACTCATCACACATTTGATTGCCTTCTAACCTGGCCGTGTATTACACTCATCACACATTTTGATGTCATCTAACCTTGCCTGTATTACACTCATTACACATTTTGATGTCATCTAGCCTTGCCTGTATTACACTTCATCAAACCATTTTGATGTCATCTAGCCTTGCCTGTATTACACTGATCAACATTTTGATGTCATCTAGCCTTGCCTGTATTACACTCATCACACATTTTGTGTCATCGAGCCTTGCCTGTATTACACTCATCACACATTTTGATGTCATCTAGCATTGCCTGTATTACACTGATCACACATTTTGATCTAGCCTTGCCTGTATTACATGATCACATTTTGATGTAATCTAGCCTTGCCTGTATTACACTGATCAAACATTTTGATGTCATCTAACCTTGCCTGTATACACTCATCACACATTTTGATGTCATCTAACCTTGCCTGTATTACACTCTCACACATTTTGATGTCATCTAACCTTGCCTGTATTACACTCATCACACATTTTGATGTATCTAACCTTGCCTGTAGTACACTCATCAACATTTTGATGTCATCTAACCTTGCCTGTATTACACTCTGATACACTTTTGAGGTCATCTAACCTTGCCTGTATTACACTCATCACACATTTTGA
>JARBDR010000311.1:0-175068 GCA_029721355.1 Tegillarca granosa | reverse complement strand
GGTAATCATCATGCCTGGGTGAGGCCCTTTCAGATTTGCACAAATGAAGGAGTTATGTCCCCTTGGGGCCACAACAAAAGTGGAAATCTTCTTTACACGAGATATACCTTAGTTATTTCAATTATAACATCCTTAGGTCATCTATTTTCAGATTTGCCCAAATGGTAGCCGTGAGGCTCAAAATAGGGAAATTGTAAGGCACTGAGTGGGAAAAGTGCTAAAAACTATATAGTTATCACTATATCTTAAAAACTATCAACTTTTTGTGTAGACATGAATATTTGAATATTGCAGGTATTGACATGGCGATCATTTTGATATATGGATCAAGGTCATATGTTGAAAGGTCAAGGTCATAGCTGCAAAATAAGACTTGAATTGCTCATTATCTTAAAAACTATTATCTTTATGTATAGGCATGTATACTAGAATATTGTAGGTATTGCAACAACGATCATTTTGATATATGGTTCAAGGTCAAATGTTGAAAGGTTAAGGTCACAGCTGCAAAAGAATATTTAATTGCTAATTATCATGAAAACTATTAACTTTTTGCATAGGAATGTATATAAGAATATTGTAGGTATTGACATGACAACCACTTTGATATATGGTTCAAGGTCATATGTTGAAAGGTCAAGATCACAGCTGCAGAAGAAGATGAAATTGCTAATTATCTTGAAAACTATTAACTTTTTGTATAGGCATGTATATTAGAATATTGTAGGTATTGACACGACAATCATTTTGATATATGGTTCAAGGTTATATATTGAAAGGTCAAGGTCATAGCTGCAAAAAAAGACTTAAATTGCTAATTATCTTGAAAACTATTAACTCTTTGTATAGGCATGTATATTAGAATATTGTAGGTATTGACAATCATTTTGATATATAGTTCAAGGTCATATATTGAAAAGTCAAGGTCACAGCTGCAGAAGAAGACTTAATTTACTAATTATCTTGAAAAATATGAACTTTTCATATAGGCATGTATATAAAGATATTGTAGGTATTGCAGCAACGATCATTTTGATATATGGTTCAAGGTCAAATGTTGAGAGGTCAATTCACAGCTGCAAAAAAGTCTTAAATTGCTAATTATCTTGAAAACTATCAATTTTTTGTATAGGCATGTATATTAGAATATTGTAGGTATTGACATGACAATCACTTTGATATATGGTTTAAGGTCATATATTGAAAGGTCAAGGTTACAGCTGCAAAAGGAGACTAAATTGCTAATTGTTTTGAGAACTATTAACTTTTTGTATAGGCATGTATATTAGAATATTGCAGGTATTGACATGACAACCACTTTGATATATGGTTCAAGGTTATATTGAAAGGTCAAGGTCACAGCTGCAAAGAGACATAAATTGCTAATTATCTTGAAAACTATTAACTTTTTGTATAGGCATGTATATTAGAATATTGTAGGTATTGACGATCATTTTGACATATAGTTTAAGATCATATATTGAAAGGTCAAGGTCATAGCTGCAGAAGAAGACTTAAATTGCTAATTATCTTGAAAACTAGTAAACTTTTTTAAAAGGCATGTATATAAGAATATTGTAGGCATTGACATGACAACCATTTTGATATATGGTTCAAGGTCATATATTAAAAAGTCAAGGTCACAGCTGCAGAAGACTTAATTTACTAATTATCTTGAAAACTATGAACTTTTCATATAGGTATGTATATCAAGATATTGTAGGTATTGCAGCAACGATCATTTTGATATATGGTTCAAGGTCAAATGTCAAAAGGTCAAGGTCACAGCTGCAAAAAAAGATATAAATTGCTAATTATCTTGAAAACTATAAACTTTTTGTATAGGCATGTATATTAGAATATTGTAGGTATTGTGACAACGATCATTTTGATATATGGTTCAAGGTCATTTGTTCAAAAGTCAAGGTCACAGCTGCAAAAGAATATTTAATTGCTAATTATCTTGAAAACTATAAACTTTTTGTATAGGCATGTATATTAGAAAATTGTAGGTATTGTGACAACGATCATTTTGATATATGGTTCAAGGTCATTTGTTCAAAAGTCAAGGTCACAGCTGCAAAAGAATATTTAATTGCTAATTATCTTGAAAACTATTAACTTTTTGTATAGTCATGTATATTAGAATATTGTAGGTATTGACGATCATTTTGATATATAGTTCAAGGTCATTTATTGAAAGGTCAAGGTCATAGCTGCAGAAGAAGACTTAAATTGCTAATTATCTTGAAAACTAGGAACTTTTTGAAAAGGCATGTATATAAGAATATTGTAGGCATTGACATGACAACCATTTTGATATATGGTTCAAGGTCATATATTAAAAAGTCAAGGTCACAGCTGCAGAAGAAGACTTAATTTACTAATTATCTTGAAAACTATGAACTTTTCATACAGGTATGTATATCAAGATATTGTAGGTATTGCAGCAACGATCATTTTGATATATGGTTCAAGGTCAAATGTCAACAGGTCAAGGTCACAGCTGCAAAAAAAGACTTAAATTGCTAATTATCTTGAAAACTATAAACTTTTTGTATAGGCATGTATATTAGAATATTGTAGGTATTGACATGACAATCACTTTGATATATGGTTTAAGGTCATATATTGAAAGGTCAAGGTTAGAGCTACAAAAGAAGACTAAATTGCTAATTGTTTTGAGAATTATTAACTTTTTGTATAGGCATGTATATTAGAATATTGCAGGTATTGACATGACAACCACTTTGATATATGGTTCAAAGTCATATTGAAAGGTCAAGGTCACAGCTGCAAAGAGACATAAATTGCTAATTATCTTGAAAACTATTAACTTTTTGTATAGCCATGTATATTAGAATATTGTAGGTATTGACATGACAATCACTTTGATGTATGGATCAAGGTCATATATTGAAAGGTCAAGGTCACAGCTGCAGAAGAAAACTTAAATTGCTAATTATCTTGTAAACTGTTAATTTTTTGTGTAGTCATGTATATTAGAATATTGTAGGTTTTGCGACAATGATCATTTTGATATACGGTTCAAGGTCATATATTGAAAGTTCAAGGTCATATCAACATAGGAATACTAAAAGTATTCATTGTCTTAAAAGCTATTAATTTCATGCATAGGCATGTATATTAGAATATTGTAGGTATTGACATGACAATCATATATGGTTCAAGGTCATATATGTTCAAAGGTTAAGGACATAGCTGCATAATTATACTGAAATTGATTAATGATTAGGAAATTATTCATTGCATTACAGTTACTTCATGCATATTATATAAGCTACTTATAAATGAACAGTGAGTGGATATATTTCTGATTAAGTTTTGTGGGAGTTCTTTACTTGAGAAAAAATTGAAATATTAATACTAAAAATATTGTCTATTTCACTTTGCATTGGACATATCTTCAGGTGAGCGTTAAGGCCCATCAACTGATTTAGTTCCAATTTGGTATATAGAAAGTAGATGCATAGCCATTTAACATATATAACGGGTTTTTCAGAAACATTTTTATTGGGTGGCTTTTAGCAGAATATTCAAATAAGGTGCTATATTTAGCAAATTCTTTGAAAATCTTCTCAGAAACTATTGGACCGATTTGAAACTAATTTGGTGTGCGAGGTCTCTAGGTGATGCAGATTAAAGTTTTGTACAAATCAATTTCCTGTGAAATCCAAGATGGCCGATGTTACTATAAATAGCAAAAAGTGATAAATGGCTGATACACATTTATTTTCCAACTGATTTAGTTCCAATTTGGTATATAGAAAGTAGATGCATAGGCATTTAACATATATAACGGGTTTTTCAGAAACATTTTTTATTTGGTCACTATTAGCAGAATATTCAAATAAGGTGCTATATTTAGCCAATTCTTTGAAAATCTTCTCCTCAGAAACTAATGAACCTATTTGAACCTAATTTGGTGTGCAAGGTCCTTAGGTGATGCAGATTAAAGTTTGCACAAATCAACTTCCTGCGGCATCCAAGATGGCCGCCGTTATTTTAAATAGCAAAAAGTAATGAATGGCCGATACACATTTATATATCATACAATTTTGTATATAGACAGTAGATGTATAGCCATTTCACATAAATATCATTTTTTTTCTGAAACATTTTAGCTCAACTGCCAATAGCTAGCAGCATGGCTATCTGAAATTCACATGCAAATAAAGTGCCAGTTGAGCAATACAGGCCCTTTTGGGCCTCTTGTTATGACTTACAATGGTGCATGGAAGAATTTTTATGATTTTTTACTTTTAGGTTGCCATAGCTACGTTGACCTAAATAGTTGAAAACCTAAAAAAATTTTCTCCAAAACCACTGCACTGAGATAAAATCTGATGTGATAATTGGCATCTAAAGCATCTTATTAACCAAGTTTATGAATTCCAACAATTTTGTGAAAAATTAGGTTACATGTTTTTGCGTTTATTTTTTATACATTGTAAATAGTACTTTTTTACCAAAATTAAAATATTGATAAAATTATGTGAAATCTTTTTCAAACATCATTTTCTTCTGTGAAGAAACATATGTTTAACAATTTTCATGAAATTCTGTAAAATACAAGTCGCTTTTTTTGACCTTATTCTTTTTCAATTCTAGCAACCCAAGGGTCGAGGGTTCAATTACCAGTGAGGCCACTTTTTATTTTTTTTTTTTATTATTTTTTTTTTCTGAATTTTATTACTTACAATGGTGCATGGAAGAGATGTTATGAATTTTTACATTTTAGTGAATTATTATTTTTGAAATACATGTGATACTGATATGTAGATTAAGCTAAAACCTTGAATTTGTTTTTTTCTTTTTTCTTTTTTGTTTGTTTTAAAAAATCATTCTTATGTGACATTATCAAATTAATTGAACAATTTTTTAAAAATAATTTGCAGTTGAATTTTACAATTTTTTTAAAAAATAATTTAATTAATGTGTCAAATCCGTAAAGTCTTAAATCTGGATCTGAAAATTGCTCATGTGAGCTTTTGTTATGGATAGGAACTCTGCTATCCATCCATACATTCATCAAAAGACTTCTTCAGACACTACTGGTCATATTTCATTCATATTAGTCAATAGCACCTTTAAACCATTGCCATTCTCATTTGTGTTTCTGGTCACTTTGGCTACCAAAAGTAGGTCACAGTGACCTATATAGCTAAAAACCAAAACAATAAAAATAATGTTATCTGAAACCACTTCTATTGAGGCAACATGTTATAACTTAACCAGGTATTATCAAGACATACCAGTTACATTTAAACTCAGGTGAGCAAATTAGGGCCATCTTGGGCCTCTTGTTATACTTCCTTGGATATAATTGACTTCCCATTGTTCTGTGTTCTTCTCCTTTAAAAACTATTTTGGCACATGATGGATGTAGCTAGCTAACAGGAGGTGCTTACCTTCACAGAGTACCCGGCCTAACTTCCCTAGTAGATATTTAAGTGCAATTGTTTAACTTAATTGGCCAGTTTTCAAAAATGATATTACTTTGCTTTTGGGATAGTAATTTGGACATTGTCCACTTTGTTTCTGTTTATTTATACTTTATTTTGTTAGCGGAGTTGTAATTGGGACAAATTTTGAGGTTCATGACAAAACCTTTTCTCTTTGTAATTTAGCTACTATTTTAACAATTTAGATCATATTTCAATATGATAGATTTTAGTCTTAAGTATTTGAAGACTTCAACCAAAAACTTGACAAAAAAAGGTGAAGTCTTACTTATGATATTGGAATTGTTATCTTCTAAATTCATGTTTGGATTTTGACATAAGGTTATCAAATTTTTGCTAATTCATGAATTGATTTATGACATGGAGTCAAAATTGAATGTAAAGGTAATTAGTTAACTTTATTACTTTTGTATTTTAGCTATTTTTTTTAACTTTTTTCATGAATAAGTTCTTTTTAGTTGTTTTTATTTTGGTTTTACAGCTAATGCCACTTTATATTTCAGGCTGTTGTACGTATCGGGAGAAATGAATTTAAAACTGAAATTGAAAATCTTGCAAGTTCGCAGACCTGTGATCCATTTAAAATTCCAGACAAACATACTGGTAAGAAAAATAAAAATAAATGGTTATTTTATGTACATGTATGTACAGTATTGTGATAAATGTTTTTACATTTTGTGCATTTGATTCTTGACACTTTATTTCAGATACAAACCTGATACAATTGCCAAATACTAGCCAGAAATGTACCTTGCTATCAATGTTTACTAAGCCTAATTAGCGCCATATGACGCAAATTTGTTTTTTAAGAAATGTGAAAATTGTAACGTTTAACTGATTCAGACTAAATGATATGTGGAAGGCCCCTAGGTGGAAACATATTGAAACTTTCATCAATCACCTTTCTTCAGCAACCAAGAGAGAAAATATATATAGTAAAATCAAAAGGTAATAAATAGTCTAAAGTGGCTTATTAAATTTATCAACAATTTGTGTTAAATTTTGTGCAATTATTGCAACTTTCTATGCCAACCTTGATGGCCGCCATTACTAGGAATAGCAAAAAGTGAAAAATAACCAATGCAGATTTATTTATCAATCATTGTGAGTCAAATTTGAGATTGAGAAAGTATAGGTATAGTCATTTAAAGAATACCTGTAATGATATTTTGCTCATTTGGCTATGGCTTTTACTAATTTTCTGTTGTCTCTACAGTACACTATGATGTCCAACAAGCACTAAAAACGGCATCACCCGAAATTCTTGTCGGGGAATTTTCGATTATTTGCATATTCCGCTTAACTGCATAAGAATTTCTGACAAACGAATAAACAATTACAATTAATCTACTGCATAAAGAGATTAGATGCATAGTCATTCAACATATGTAAAAGGTTTTTCCCTCACGTTTATAATAAGCTCTTAATTAGCAGAATATGCAAATAAGCTGCTATTTATAGCTTTTTTGAAAATCTTTTCCTCTGGAGCTACTTTACCAAATAGAACCATATTAAGCTTGGAGGGTCCCAGGTAGAGTAGTGTAAATATTGCAAAAAACAACTTCTTGTGACATCCAAGATAGCCACCATTGATATGAATAGCAGAAATTGCTAAAAGGCAATTACAAGTAAATTTATCAAATGATTCAGTTTGAATTTGATATAAAGAGATAAGAGAGATAGCCATAAACTGTTACTGTCTTATGTAACAGTTTTTTTCTCTCATAATTAGCTTATTATTAACGGGATATTCAAATAAGCTGCTATCAGTAGTCGATTCTTTGAGAATCTTCTCCTCTGAAAGTACTGGACCAAATAATACATTATTTGGTGTGAAACGTAGAGTAAATTCTCTAAAAAATAATCAGCTTCTTGTGAAATCCAAGATGGCCACCATTGCTATAAATGAGATACAACTTGTCTGCCAGTTTAGCAATACAGGCAATGGGTCTCTTATTAGTTTTGACATATTTTATTTGAATTTACGCAAAATTTCATGAAAAACCATCCTAAAATAAGGATTTAAGGCATCGATGAATTTTAAAAGCATCAATATTTCAATATTATACACCATCTCCTTTATTTATTTTAACTAGGTTTTGCATTTTATCTATACACTACTTCTATTACTACTACAAATAATAATACAGTTGAATCTCGTTATCTCAAACACGGATATCTCGAACATTCGGATAAGTCGAACTTTTAGAAAAAGTCCGGACAGAATTGTTCTTTATTTAACTAAAATAACTCCGGTTATCTCGAACTCGGATATCTCGAATTTCCGGATATGTCGAACAAATGTTTCTTCCCCATGAATGAAAATCCTAGAAAAATAACAATCGTTAACTCGAACAAAAATTTTAAGAAAATATTTTTTGGTAGATTTAATTAATTTTAAAAATCTAGTGACTGTCGGCACTGTTGATTTAAAACCAATACATTCATTATAATTTAACTGCACTGACCTTCTGAATTCTTTAATCCGTTAATTATTATCGTTGCATAAACAAATAAACCATCAAGAAGATTAACGGGTGTTTTAATTACTGCCAAGCTTAACATAGTGGTTGTGTGATGTGAACATCAATCAAAACAACCGGAAGCTTGGGGTGATTAAAGTACACAAAGCGAAACCGGAATGCGGGACAAAACGGACTCGCTGTTTGTCGGTAAAATACAATAGTGTAATCAGTTATTGACAGATTTTGAGTAAATAAACAGTAAACAATATTGTGTAGCTGGAAAGCAACACAGTCCATGTACTTGTCAGCGGTCACATCATACAGATATACTTATGAATAAAATTGTACTTGAATACTATCTCACAATACTTGAAAATGAACAATGTCGACACTATTTTGTAATCAACTTGCTTATCACGTATTAAAAGAGACAGAAGCATCGGTAAATACCGAGATTTTGTCGGCATAAGCATTACATTATACCTGAAGTGACTTACGATAGATCTTTACGAGTTACTTCCCTTTTTTGTCGGTTTTTTTTTCACTTCGTTTATCTCGAACTTCGGATAAGTAGAACTTTTTGCATTTCCCTGCGGAGTTCGAGATAACGAGATTCAACTGTAATACTAATACAACTACTTTTACTACTATTATAGCTACTACTTCTTATAATAATAATGATAATAATAATAATAATTCAACTACTTTTACTACTGCTATAACTACTACTTCTGATAATATTAAAAATAATAATAATAATAATAATAATAAATACAACTACCTCTACTACTACACCCGGGTGTAGATTTGCCATGGAATCCATGGAAGTCCATGGATTTTTTGTAAATGGAAAGTGTGGAGTATTGGAACCGTATGTACTTGGAAATTCTATGGACATGTATGTGGAAATTCTATGGACAATGTACGTGGCAAATCCATGGACATTTTGGAGTATTGGAACCATATGTACGTGGCAATTCCATGGACATGTACGTGGAAATTCCATGGACATGTACATGTCAAATCTGTGGACATGTACGTGGCAAATCTGTGGACATGTGCATGGCAAATCCATGGACATGTTAGTGGCAAATCTGTGGACATGTACGTGGCAAATCCATGGAAATCCATGTACATTGTACATGGAAAATAAGTGTCAAATTTTTAAAAAGTGATCCATTCAGATGAAGTTAAATGTATTTAAAGACAGCATAAAAAAACAATGGCTACTCTGTGAGTCAGCACATTTTGCTGAAACTATGAAATGACATATTTGGTGACTTTTTGTTGCCTATGACTGTTTTAATGATTATTAAACAAAATCACATCAAGTCTTTAGAACCTCACCAATGTATTTTATTCATGTTATTTTCATGTTCATACACATCTTTAAAAGATTAATTGCTCACTCTTAATGACAATTAATATATCATTTTTTTATTCTAATTTTTCATCTGAGTTAAACTTTATAACAAAAATAGTTGCCTGTATCATTATGTTAGTTACATGATAGAATGAAGTTAATAAAACTCACATGGCACTTTCCATACTTTAACATACAGCTAAATAATTCCCAAATGACACTTTCAATGGTCTGCTTATAATTTCACTAGATTCCATTATCTAAAAAAAGTTTCCTTTGTATAATATCCAGTAACTTTGCAACAAAACATAAGATTTTATGTCCTTCTTACTCTTGTATAGTCTAAAGCTGAAATGTCTAAACATGCTGGTCATACTAGGCAGCCATCTTTTTTAGCTCACCTGAGCACAAAGTGCTCATGTGAGCTATTGGTATCAATAGAGGCAGACCCTCCGTTGTCCGTCGTCCGTCCGTCAACAATTGCTTCAAACGACTTCTTCTCAGAAACCTCTGGTCACATTTTGTTTAAACTTGGTCAAAAGAATCTATAGAACATTGCTTTTCAGATTTCTGTTTTTGGTTGCCATAGCTACCAAATGTGGCTCACAATGACCTACATAGTTAAGAACCTAAAGAAATCTTCTTCTCAAAAACCACTTCACTGCAATAAAATCTGATGTGATATTTGGCATCTACGGCATCTTTTTGTGAAAAATTAGGTTACGCGTTTTTGCGTTAAATTTTTGTATATGGTAAATAGTACTTTTTTACCAAAATTACAATATTAATAAATTTAGGTGAATTCTTTTTCCAAACATCATCTTCTTATGTGAAGAAACATATGTTTAACAATTTTCAAGAAATTCTGTAAAATAGAAGTCGCTTTTTTCGGCCTTTTTCATTTTAAATTCTAGCAACCCAAGGGTCGAGGGTTTAAATCCCAGTGATGCCACTTTTTTAATCTTTTGATTTTTTTTTTTTTTTTATTTTCTGAATTTTATGACTTACAATGTTGCATAGAAGAGATGTTTTGAATTTTTTATTTGAAGTGAATTATTATTAAATACATGTGTTACTGATATGTAAATTAAGCTAAAACCTTGAATTTTCTTTTTTTTTTTTTTTTTTTTTTTTTTTTTTTTTTTTTTTTTTGTTGTACAAAATCATTGTTATGTGATATTATCAAATTAATTGAACAATTTCTTTAAAATAATTTGCAGTTGAATTTAACAATTTTTTAAAAAATATTTTAATTAATGTGTCAAATCTGTAAAGTCTTACATCCAGACCTGAAAATTGCTCATGTGAGCTTTTGTTATGGATAGGAACTCTGCCATCCATCCATACATCCATCAAACAACTTCTTTTCGGACACTACTGCTCACATTTCATTCATATAAGTTAATAGCACCTTTAAATCATTGCCATTCACATTTGTGTTTCTGGTCACTTTGGCTACCAAAAGTAGGTCACAGTGACCTATATAGCTAAAAACCAAAAGAATAAAAATTATGTTATCTGAAACCACTTCTATTGAGGCAACATGTTATGACTTAACCAGGTTTTATCAAGACATACCAGTTACATTTAAACTCAGGTGAGAAAATTAAGGCCATCTTGGACCTCTTGTTTCCTGTTGTTGTCTAGCAGAACCTCCTAATTGTATGAACAATGCACTTGAATTGCTGACCTAGACACTTCAGAAAAATGCCATGGAAATCCACGGAATTTCCACGTACAGAGTTTGTTGAAAATGCTGAGCATGAAACTTTGTATATTTTGTTTAGCTTTCATTGACAGACAAAAATTTGCCACAAAAATCTATGTACATGTACACTGAAATTCCATGGAAAGTGTGTACATGTCCATGGTCAAAAAGATGGCAAATTTATTTTTCCGTGGACATGCACACACTTTCCATGGATTTTTGTGGCATTTCTGTGGAAATCCATGGATTTTACATGGACATGGACATATGTCCATGGAATTTCTACAGCCGGGAGTGCTAATTACTTTTGCTAATTATAATAATAGTTTTAGGTAAAACTTAAATTCAGATGTGAAAGCTGAAGAACACCAGATTGGTCTATTTTAAAGTATATATATAAAGATTTAAACGTTTAAGTAAATTTTTATATCATAGCGTTAACTCCTATATTTGTTTTTTCATTCAAAACTGCTTGACTGATTTCAATAATACTTTGTCAGAAGTATGTAGGAGCTGCAGTTAAAATTCAGATTTCTTCATGACGTTGCTATAGCTACCAAAACTAGGTCAAGGTGGCCTAGGGGTGCAATAATCATTTCAATCTTATCCAAATCCGATGATGAAAGAATTATCTGAGGTGATATTTTGTTTCTTTAGCATCTTAGGCCTAAAGTATGATCATTTCTTAAATTCGGTCGAAAAATGAATTTTTGTGTTTGATTAAAAAAATTCGTAAAATAGCTTCAAATTATAATAACTACATTTTTGACTTCTTTAAACTACAGCGCAGATTTAGCTCCAAAATCAAGGTCAAAGTAAACTATGGCTCCAGAATTTTTTTTAAAAACCGTCTTCTTTAAAAGCAATGATGGATGGAAAAACCTGATGTTATATTTAGCTTCTCTAGGGACTTGCAAGGTGGTCAACAATTAGGTTTGCATTTTTGGGTATACATTTAAGAAATGCCATAATGTGACTTCAAATTATTATAACTTGACTATTTGAACAGGTAGTGACATAAAGTTGTTGGCCCTGAAATTTTTTTTTTGCTGATTAATACTGAAATTGTGCACAAGCTTGAAAACTTCAAAAATTAACTTTTTAAATAGAGTTGAATATTAGAATATTGTAGGTTTGAATATGGTTTAAGGTCATACCTTCAAAGGTCAAAGATATAGCTCCATTAGAATAATTGAATGTCTACTTATATTTTCTTGATAACAATTAATGTTTTGTATAAGCATGTATATTAGAATATTGTAGGTATTGACATGTGGATCATTTTGATCATTTTGTCGAGGTCATAACTGTATAAGTATTCTGAAATGGCTAGTTATCTGGAAATTATTTTTTGCACTTTAGTTACTACATGCATTGAGCTATTTATAAATGGGCTGTGTTAAAATATTTCTGATTAAGTATTGTGGCAATTCCAAACTTGCAAAGACTTGGAAAGTTCCTGCAATTACAGTTATAGTCTATTGTCTAGTGTCTATTGTACTTTGCAAACGATTTTGGGCATATTTTCAGGTGAGTCTTAAAACCAATGGGACTTTTGTTTAGAATATCATGATGTATTATGTCCACCACTTTCAAGATCATTTTTAAGCATCTGCACGCATCCATTTTACGGTAAGAATTATTCTTACCACAATTCATCAAACTTCTGATTATTTCAAGATATCTTAATGCATTACAATATATCTATTTTAGAAGATTCACAACAAAAACAAAGTGACGAACCTGGACCTAGCGGCTCCAAAATAAAACAAACTAGCCATGAAAATATAGGTAAAATCATGAATTTTATGTTGTCTTTAATAACATTTTAACAATTTTACATATTTGATCGTATTTTTTTTTGAGAAAGGTTTGTTTATTAAAACTTTGTTAGCGAACAACTTTAAATGATATTGGTCTGATAATAAGGTGTATGTTTCTGTTTTATGAAGTAAATATAATAAAATTAGATGAAAAAATCCCGAAGGAGGATTTTCTGAAAGTTTTTGTTAAACGTTTACCACAAAAATCCCAATTTTTGTAAAATTTGCGAAATATGTTTCTTTAAAAAATCTACAAAATAGAGTTCTACAGAATGTATTATAAAATAGAAAACGAATTAAGATGTCTCTAATGTGCTGTTTTGGGGTATAGAAACCCTAGTATTTAACACACAACATTCTTCCAGAAAGATCAGTTATTTTAAATTCAATAAACGAATTTTATCTATTTGACATATTAAAAGTTTTTTAGTATAGTTATACACATATAGTTTTGTTGCCACATATGGTTAATTACATCGAAGAACTGTGCGTGCTTCCAATACTGGCCAGAAAGATTTTTGGTAACTGTTTACCTCATGTTTTTTACACAAATGCAATCAAACTTAATTTAGGATTTGTCAAGAATACATACAGATGTTTAATGAAAGGCACAAAACCTTTAAAATTATCAACATGTGTATGAGACCCTAAACTTAAAATATTTTCAGGATCTTACATTAAAAACAAAATATTAGCAAGAATATCAAACATTTAAAAAGTTAAATAATTGTATGTCGATTGTAGATCTTACGGACTAAATTGTTGTTCTTTATACAATGATTATGACTAATTGGTAGTTTTGTCTTGTTGAACAGAGTTACTTTTCTTGGTATCAGCATTTACCTTTTAGTTTGTATGACTGTATCCCAAATGATAAAATAAAACAATTTCCGGAACTAAATCTTACATAGTTAATATTTAATGATAATATCCGTTTCCATGGGGAAGAAAATTCATTTAAACTATGAAAGGATTTGAATCATCATATAAGTTTTTGACAAAATTTCAAGCATTTTTTACTTTTGAAGAATTAAGACAAAGTATCAAGTTCTAAACAAAATGATTATTTTCTTTTTTATGGTTTTGGTAAACATTCAACTGAAAGTAGTTTTATCAGCATTTAGTGTTAAAGTAACATGAGCCAATTCATGCAAAAAACCTTTAACGTGGTCAAAATTTTTAAATATTATGTTAATCCATAGTTTTTTTCATAATCAACCAATTTTTTGTACAATAATCTAAAAATGTAGAAATGACCTTGCAAAAAATTAGATGTAACAATTTATTGATCAAGATTCAATCATTTCTAAGACTTAAAGATTTTAGCTTTCCTGAGCTGAAAAATTAGAAGATCTATTGCGATGCATCTTCGTCGTCCGTCGTCCGTCGTGCTTACATTTTTAACATTTTAATCTTCTTCAAAACCAATGGGCTAAATGCATTGAAACTTTGTCACCACCATGCCTTGGTAAAGGCCTTTCAGAATTGTGCAGATGAAAGAGTTATGTCCCATTGGGGCCAGATAAGGGGGAAAGAGTGAAATATTATATTTTCTGTTGCACGATTTTGGACATTTTTTCAGGTGAGCGTTAAGGCTGCAACGGACATCAGTCTTTAAAACTGAAACAAAATATTACCAAAACAATGTCAGGTCTTCGATGGTCTGGCATGTAATGACTCAAAACATAAATAGCAAATATGGTCGTGTTGACAGCTGTTGGTTATAGGTTGTCTAAGACTCTTCCCTATCTCCTTTCTCTAGCGTAGCCTTACCTAGATCTGTTCTCTTGAAAAACCTAAAATTAAATATATTTAAAGTTATTCAAGTTTATCACAAGTATATTCTATTCTGTTTAATTGTCGTGTACAGCGTTACAGACAACAACCAAAACGTTTAACGATGTAAAAACTAAATGGAATTGATTTTTTAAAAAAATTATAGTATCTTTGAAATTTATTTTTTTTGAAAAAAATAAACGCTTGGGCTCGTGAATAAATTTAGTATAGCGATTGTAAAACTCAGGGTGTCAGCACTTTGTTTCGGGTTTAGTTTTCCACAAGTGAGGAAAGTTTTTTCTTTCCTGTATGACTTTATTCCTTGGGTGTGATATTTATTATATATGCAATAGTGTAATAGCATTCAAAATGTCAGAACTACTTGTTTAATCTCACATACCACGTTGACTTGTGTTAAGATTAATCTATTAGATCAACAAAACAGAAATTTTCACGATCGGGTCATTGGTATTGGAGATTTAAAATGGTACACTTTCTATAAAATGAAATGAACATACCAGTCCTTGTCCAGATCACAATCCCAAAAACAAAGTAAAATCTTTGAAAGCTGGCAAAATTAGTTAAACACATGAAATTCCTTCAAAGAAGTGAGGCCCGGTGCTCCCTGGATGCATGTCCCGTAATTTGCGTTTTGAGCTCACCTGACCGAAAGGACACGTGAGCTTATAGCATAGCCCGGCGTGTGTATGTGCGTCCGTGTTTGCGTGCGTCGTTAACACCTATTTTCGACTTCTCCTCCAAAACTGCTGGACAGATTTCAATGATACTTGGTCAGAAGCATATGGGCTGGTGCAATTCAGATTTGTTCATGGTGTTACCATGGCTACACAACTAGGTCAAGGTGACCTAGGGGTTCAAAAATCTTAAAAAAATCTTCTCCGAAACTGATGATTGGAGAAAAATATGGTGTTATATTTGGATTTTCTAGGGTCTTAAGCCTATAGTTTGTTCATTTGGTGAAATTTGGTGGAAAAATGGTTTTGCGTTTTTTTTGTGTTTAATTTAAAAAAAAATCGTAAAAAGGCTTAAAATTGTTATTACTAGACTATTTGAACAGATAATGACATGGGATTTTCAGTTTTGAAATTTCTTGAAATGACCTTAAAAATAGGGTCAAGGTCACAAGTCAAGGTGATGACCTATTTGTGATTTATGCAGATTTAGGCGATTTTCTTGCAAATATTAAGAAATATATGAAATCAAAACATTGTAAAAATGTTCAGCATGACAAAATTTAAAAAGTTACCAAGTTTTGTAACTATATGATAATCCATGTAGGATTTGTTGTTCCTGAAATGATATGTTGTGCTTATTAATACTAAAATTGTGCATTAGCTTGAAAACTATCTTTTGTATAAGCATGTTTAATAGAATATTGTAGGTATTGATGTGACACTCATTGTGATATATGGTTCAAGGTCATATGTTGAAAGGTCAAGGTCATAGCTGCATACGTGTACTAAAACTGTGAATTCTCTTGAAAAATATAAACTTTTTGTAAAAGCATGTATATTAGAATATTGTAGGTATTGATTTGTCAATCTTTTTGATATATGATTCAAGGTCATATGTCGAAAGGTCAAGGTCATATCAACATAGGAATACTTAAATTGTGAATTATCTTAAAAGCTATTAACTTCATGCATAGGCATGTATATCATAGAATATTGTAGGAGTTTTTAACTTAAGAAAATTTTCTGTACTTTATATATTGTCTGTTGCACTTTGCAAACAATTATAGTCCGACATATCCTCAGGTGAGCATAAAGGCCCATGGGCCTCTTGTTTAACTGTAGTACATAGATCTGCCAAACTCTGTCATAATAAATAATTGATAACAAGCATTTTTGTTCTGTGTTGTCTTGTTATGATTTAGTTTCTTTATACATTTTATTTTTAAGGAATTTACAGATTAAATCTGTATATCGTTGACTACTTCGAATTTAGTATAGAAATAGTTAAAAAAAATATTGATGCATAAGTGTTTTTAACAAATTGTTCATCTTGAACATTTTTGGAAAAACATTCTTATAGTCATTTTTTATAGTTATTTATCAAATAAAAAATCCAAAAACTCTAATAACAACTTTATTTTTATGTTCCCCTTTTATATAAACATTTATATAGGTTACATTTACCCTGTATTGGCCCAAGAGTTTTTCGTACATTTGAGCTTACCTGAGCTTAAAGCTTAGCTGAGCTACTGCAATCTATCTTTGTCCTTTGCTAGTCGTGCATCGCATGTTGTGGGCAGTTTATCATTTTAATCTTCTCCTATAATACTAATAGCTCAAATTTTATGAAACTTGGTGTGCTATAACGTCTGAGTGAGGGTCTTTCAGTTTTATACAAATGAAGAATATATGTCCCTCTTTAACTTGAAGAAATTTTAAATTTAAAAACCTTCTCTGAATGTATAAGAGACATACCTTAATTATTATATTTCTATTATTTAAAGGTTGTCTAGTTGTTTCAGATTTGCAAGCATGGTAGCCATAGGATCAAAATAGGACATTGACACTTAATACGGAAATGGATACAAATAGTAACTTTTTGAATAGACATGTAACTATGGAATTGATATGACCAATATTTTGATATATGATTCAAGAGCATACGTTCAAAAGTCATGATCATAGCTGTATAAGAAGACTGAAATTGTTAATTATCATAAACGCTATAAGCTTTATGTATAGGCATGTATAATTTAATGTTGTAGATATTGATATATCATTCAAAGTCTTAGGTTCAAAGGTCATGGACATCGATGCATGAAGGCCAAAATGGGGAAACCTAAGAATTTCTGTAATTAGTCCTATTGTACTAAGCAAACAATTTATGCACAATCTCGGGTGATTGTTCAGGCCAATAGACCTTTTTTTGCAATCAGTTTATTTAACAGAAAGTTGAAACCATACTTCTTTATATTGAATTGTATAGGTGTACTTTCTTTTTATAAATGAATGAAAAGGTAAACTTCGAAACAAGGAGTTAGAATAAAAGAAGTTTTTAATTATACATAATAATGCCGGGCTGTAGGGAACTTCTGAAAACTTCGAATAACCTAAGGTATCCAAAAATAGAAGTTTGAATAACTGAAGTTCTACTACTGTATTTAATTTTTTTAACGTTTATTGTGATGGGTCATTGGACGTCGTGCGTCAACTTTTGATTTTCAACACTCCTGAGGCCACAATTTGATTGCAACATTAATCAAACTTGCTCAGAATAATCCTCTTGACAAAAGCTAGCCAAGGTTCGTATATGGGCCATGTTGGGTCAATAAGTAGGTCCTAGGTGAAATAATAGAAACACATTGTTAACACTCCTGAGGCCCCATTTTAAGTGCAATCTTCATAAAACATTATCAGATTGATTCTCTTGACAAAAGCTTGCGCAATTCTTAAATGGGATTTGTTGGGTCAATAAATAGGTCACTAGGTCAAATAATAGAAAAACATTGTTAAAACTCCTGATGCCCTAATTTAAGTGCAATCTTCATCAAACATGGCCAGCTTGATTCACTTGACAAAAGCTAGCTCAAGTTCGTATATGGGCCATGTTGGATCAATAAGTAGGTCACTAGGTCAAATAATGTAAAAACTTTGTTAACACTCCTGATGCCCAAATTTGAGTGCAATCTTCATCTGACTTTGTCAGAAAGATCCTCTTGAAAAAAGCTAGCTCAAGTTCGTACATAGGCCATGTTGGGTCAATAAGTAGGTCACTAGGTCAAATAATAGAAAAAAAACTTGTTAATACTCTTTAGGCCCCAATTTTAGTCCAATCTTCATCATTCTTGCTCAGAATGATCCTCTTTACAAAAGCTAGCGCAAGTTGGTATATTGGCCATGTTGGATCAATAAGTAGATCACTAGATCAAATAAGAGAAAAACATTGTTAACACTCCTGAGAGACCAATTTTAGTCCAATCTTTATTTTACTGAGTCGGAATGACCCTCTTGACAAAAGCTAGCTAAAGTTCGTTTATGGCCCATGTTGGGTCAAAAAATAGGTCACTAGGTCAAATTATATAAAAAAACCTCGTTAATACATCTGATGGGTCAATTTTAGTCCAAACTTCATCAAACTTAGTCAGAATGATCCTCTTGACACAAGCTAGCTAAAGTTTTTTTCTGGTTATGTTATGTCAAAAGTAGGTCACTAAGTCAAATTATATTAAAACCCTGTTAACACATCTGAGGGCTCAGTTTTAGACCAATCTTCATCTAACTTGCTGAGATTGATCCTCCTGACAAAAGCTCGCTCAAGTTCATATATGGGTCATGTTGGGTCAATAAGTAGGTCACTAGTTCGAAATATAGGAAAAATCTCTTTTAAAAATAGAAGCTCCAGTTTGCCAGAATCAAGCCGAGTGTATATCATTTTCAGGTGAGCGTCCAGGGCCTTCATGGACCTCTTGTTAAAATGCAGTGCTTGAGTTACACTGTAAAGAATAACAATCTGTGCATTATGAAACATTTTTACACTGGCTGACTAGATGAACATTCCCAATCACATAAGTGATAAGGGTTTAACCAATATTATTTTAGGTTTTAACCATAATTATTTTCTTTATGCTAAACTGTTTTAATTGATATTAAATTTAATTTAATTGAATAATCAATTCAAAATACTTTTAAAAAATCTTGCTACATTAAGTTTAATTATACATTTTTCAGAAAAACAGGTGAACAATCCAACAGTACCTGCATTAAAGGATACTTTAAAACATGATCATTCAAAGATACATAAAGCTTCAATGTTTGGCCATTGTGATGAAGTGAAGGAATTATTACAAAATGGTGCAGATGCTAATGAACGAAACAATGCTGGGGAATCACCTTTATACATTTCTGCAAAGCATGGTCATCTTGATGTAGTTAAAGAATTATTACAAAATGGTGCAGATACAAATAAATGGAGGTACAGAGAAGAAACACCTTTATACATTTCTGCAAAGCATGGTCATCTTGATATAGTTAAAGAATTATTACAAAATGGTGCAGATACAAATAAATGCAATGACACAGGTGCAACACCTTTATACATTTCTGCAATGCATGGTCATCTTGATGTAGTTAAAGAATTATTACAAAATGGTGCAGATACAAATAAATGTTACATATCAGGAGACACACCTTTAAATGTTGCCTTTAAACATGACCATCATGATGTAGTTGAAGTATTGTTAGAGAATAAAACAGATAGAAATATAAAAGCAGTTGATGATAACTATGAAGCAGATGTTTACAGAAAAACATCCAATGTTGAAAAAAGTGTTTTGAAGCAAAAAGCAAGTTTAAAGGGAGGTAAGTAGGATATAAATCCACATAAATATAATAAATAAAAGTATTTGTAAGTTTTTAGACATTGTTTTGAAAGGGACATGCAATGACATGTAAGTACGTTACTGTAAATGGTATTTTTGAATGTATTTTGTATATCTTATCAATTTCTTTAACAATGTCTGTATTTCTACGTGACATTAGATAACATTGGTTAAATATTGTTAAAACGTGTTTTGTTTTACGATCAAAATGAGAAGAAACTCTCGATTTACTCATCATAACTTTATCTTTTATTTTAATTTTTGTTAACAAAAAAAAAAAAAAAAAAAAAAAAAAAAAAAAACAATAACAATAAAACAAACATACAAATTTTTAAATTTGTTTCATCTTGCCTTCGTGATCAAACATGACGACTTTAATCAAATAAAAATCATCAGAACAAGTAGTTTTGAGAAAATAACAAAAAAAAAAAAAAAAAGAAAAAAAAAGACTTTTAAAAGACACCAGCCATTAAATATAATTTACTTTTTTAATCAAAGTAAGAGCTTAAGCTTTTTTCATTTAATCGAAACATTGTTCTAAAATCAAAATAAAATTTATAACTATAAATTTCATGTGAACTACAGACTTTACATCATTAATCAAAGTGGTCATGTTAAAGCATACGCTTGAGTCAGTGTCGTTCACATCTGTTTTCTTGGTATATTAAGTGTTGATTTTTATCTTTTCTTCTTATTTTTATCATGATAATTATTTTTTGTTGATGTAGCAATATTCAAGATTATATTGTGTTTTATTGTAGTTTTTATTGCTCTTTTACGTTGTGTTATAGGGATAACTTGTGACCAAAGTGAGATCGAAAGAATACAGAAAATATTCAAAAAAATAGGTAAGTTTAAAACATAATGAAAATAAGATCAACAGTAACTGTAGTCCTAGCTAATCAGACTAATGCTAAACTAAGTTGTCTGTAATTCAAAGCAACAAATCGTAATGTATTGTCTAATATTTTTATGTATCAAAATTTCCCTGCCCCTTGCGCCACTGATGAGGAATGCTTTTCCGAAATGTGGCACATCAAAATTTACAGGTATTTTTGTTATTCATGTATATCTACTCTTGGTTTTAACGTTTGAAGCATAAAGTTATCTAGTGCAATGGATATTTTTATTTTGACATTTATGACAATTAATCATTCTTATTTTTTTCCTTTAGACATTTCAGATCCTGTTTCAAACAGACAATTTGTTGTGCCACCAGGAAAGTTGTTCCATATCTACTTTATTCATTCAAGCGACCCAAGCGACACATTATTGGTGGAAACAACAATCAAAACAATTCAAAACCATGGTTTCAAATGCTATAGAGGATTATCTAAAATAATGAATGAACAGTCCTTTGAGAAAACAAAAACTGATTCCTGTGTTCTATGTCTGGTTTTGACTAGATGTTTTATGGAAGAAGCAAGTAGAGAGTGTATTGAACTTTTGAAGTCACAACGTTGTAAAGTGTTAGTAATACAAGTTTGTGAAAACAAAGATACAGATTTCCAGTTTGAAAACCTCACAAAAATTGATGCCCTTGGTTTTTGGGAAGAACATATTGAATGGTTTCAGGAATTACTAAAATATTTGAAAAACACAGGTAGAACATAAAATTTAACTGGTATTTGTTTTATATATTTACTACCCCTGAGCGCGTACTGCTGCTGGTGGAGTAAAAATCCCCGAGTGTATCCATAATGCAGTAGGCAGTACCTTTGTGTTGTCAGGAAATGTACCATTTTGTTAAATTTTCAGCCGTTTTCAGCCGTTTTCAATTTTGAAATTTATTTAAAACTGTTCTGTTCCCTAATGCAAAGAATTCCTTAGCTGGATTTGGATTTATATAGTATTGGAACTGTAGATTCATTTATTTCCAAATGTTTGGTTTATGTTTTTTATCTATCAAACATTTAGGTTTTAGTGTCACTGATGAGGACTGAATTTCCGAAATGTGCACATCTGGCACATCAAAATTTAACTGGTATTTGTTTTATATATTTCCTTATGTTAGACTCAATATAAACCAAAAAAAAAAAAAAAAAAAAAAAAAAAAAAAAAAAAAAAAAAAAAAAAAAAAAAGAATGAAACTCTTTTCCCGATTTCAATTTGCATAACCTGTTACAAATGAATTTTATTCCTAATTTACTGAATTAAAAATAAATTTATAAAACTCAAATTGATATTTAAATTTTATACCCAATTATCTTGCCAAATGTAACATTTAAAAGGTATACAAGGTGGTTTATAGATGGTTCAAGTGTGATAATCTTTAGTGGTTGTAGATTCTTTTTAAGTTTTTTTAATCTAAGCATTAAGGAACCCTATGACAATAAATATAATGACGTTTAAGCTTCTTTAAGTACCTAAACTTCATTTAAGTTATTTTGTGTTTATACGAACACAACATTTAACATAATTTAAATAATATACAAATGATTTTGTATCCATACGAATTATCCTGTCATACTAAAAATATTATAAAAGTTAAAAGATAGAAAGACAAATTGTTAATAGATATTGAAATAACCAATCAACTAAGTTGAGGAAAGTAAAAATCCAGAAATCTCCAGAGCCATTTTATGCAGATTTTAAGAGAAAAAAGGGTAACTAAATTGTTATCAATCTTCCGTTAAGTATCAAAACTATAACAAACTTATACCACAGTAACCTAGAACACGACAAAACACTGAAAGCTTTTGACTTGATACAGTTGTGTAAGCCATTAAGAATAAAAAAAACAATTTTAAAACTTTTAGAACAAGTTTTCTTCAATTTAAATACTAAGAATGGTTAAAGGAAAAGCATAATACAAATCCTGTTTGTTTGAAAACTTTTTTATTTTAAATGTTTAACTATATGTCATGTTTTTATGAAAATTACGTCAAAATCCAGATTTTTTAGAAAAATATACAGATGCTGTAAACACAAATCAAGTAATCATATAGATTTTAAAAGTATAATGTAAAAATATTGCAGCAATTTAATGCATTAATGTAGCAATATAAGAATTATCTAATATATGTTAAAAACATTAATTAAAAGGATAATAATATTCTGTAAGTCCTGTTACAGATTGAAAACGTCATATGAAAAATGTTCGAAACCTCTATCTAAAGCACTGATATACATGTTATAATGAATTATATATACATGTTATAATGAATTTAAATCAAATTTTGCGTTTGCCTGCGTGTTTTTTTTTAAACTAGAACTAATCGTCATTGTACCAGGTCAAAATTGCCGTGCATGAAATGAAAATTATTTTCTTTATTTAAAAGAGTTTTAAAATGCATGACGTTTTTCATTTTCTACCATTCTTCTATTACAGACTTGGAAAATGTTAATATCATCGCAAATGAAAAATTCAATTGTAATCCATCAACAGCCTTCAGAGTAAAGAGTTCCATACCGGATGCTGAACAGATCGATATTCTAATTCTTACTGATCAACTAGAAAAGCCAAAAATTACAAAAATTCTAGGAAACCGAGTGAAGATTACCAATCCAAAATTAGTTTCGAAAGAGTCAAGTGTGATAATGAGTAAATCAGAACATGTAAAGCAGCCTACAAGAGAACAAATGGTAAATGCAAAGGAGATAATACAGGCAAATAGTGATCAACTCTTCAAAAATCATAGAAACCTCAATATCATTACATCAAGCACTGTGCGTTCTAAGCAAGAAGGGGAGGAAATCATAAATGAGCCATGTATAGTTTTTTATTGCTATTGTAAAGGGCTTATACCTGAGGAGGAAAGGGATTTTCCAAAGATTTTAAAATCGGAGACTTACCAACTACCGGTTGATGTTCGCGAGGGCTTTTTTGAATTTGGTGGAAGATACATCACAGCAGCTTCTACTAATTATCATGAAAATATTAAAATAGGTTGTGGATTTGGAATTCTCGATTCAACAATAGAAGGTTCAATAGGTCCATTTTTAAGATGCTACGGAGGTGTTGGATTCTTGACATGTGCCCACGCAACATGTGGTGTCGAACCTAACAATTACCACTATCGCAATCCAGACCTTAATGTAGACATATGTTTCAATTATGGGAAAAGATTTACTGTTCTACAGCCTCCTGCAAGTACATTCAATAATAGTGGTTTTGTTTTAAATACTGATATTTGTTCAGTAGGCGAAGTGTATGAATCTATTTTCAAACCTAGCTGTCAAAGAAAAGATGAAACAAGTCTTGATGTTAGTATTGTGAAAATTACAAATGACAAAAGAATCCCAAAAAATGGAGAATTCGCGGTAGTCTCTGAAACAAACTTAAAATCTGCAAGTAAGTACAAGTTCCTACCATTTGATTAGTCTGCAACGCATTAGTCAATCAAAATGTTTCTCCAATTTTGCACTTTACAATCTATTTATGTAGTATATGCTATTCAATTTTAAAATTTTTATTATAATTCTTATATAGTTCTGCTTTTATCTTTTGTATTTTTCCTTTGGAATTCATTTGCAAAAAGTTAATATTTTTCAAATAAAATCTATGTAATTATCTATGTAATTATTATCAATTAAATTTTAGATGATAGATATTACCTCACCTGGTCCTGATTGAAAAAAATACTGCTAAAACTTAACGAGAGTTTACTTGAAATATTTGTGTTGCTAGAGATTCAACATTTACTTGTCGTCGCGCGTAAACTTTTAAAATTTTAATTTTCTCCTTCAAAACCACTGGGCCTAATTTAATGAAAATTGGATACCATCATGCCTGGGTGAGGGCCTTTTAGATTTGCACAAATGAATGACTTTGGTATCCCTGGGGCCCCATAAGGGGAAAATAGTGAAAAACATAAAACTATTTTGTGGATGTACAGAGGTAAACTTTAGTTATCTCATTTATAATATTCTTTGGTGATCTAGTTTCATATTTGCACAAATGGAAGCCATGGTACTCAAAATGGGGAAATGGCAAAGCACTTAGTGGGGAAATTGCTAAAAATTTTAAATTTGTCAATATATCTTAAAAACTTTTTGTATAGGTCAAAGTCACAACTGCAACTTTTCACATTCTGTATGGGCATGCATAATAAAATAATGTAAATATTGATATAACGATCATTTTGATATATGGTTCAAGGTCATATGTTTAAAGGTCAAGGTCATAGCTGCAAAAGAAGACTGAGATTGAGGTTTTGATGATCATTTTGAAATATTTGTAAAGGTCATACGTTGAAAGGTCAAGGTCATAGCTGCATATGTATACTAAAATAATTATTTGTCTGGGAATTAATCATTGTACATAATTACTACATGCCTTTAGCTTTTTATAAATGAACCATGATTCAATATTTCTGTTAAAATATTGCGACAGTTACAAACTGTGATTACGGTTATTGTCTATTGCACTTTGCAAATGATTTTAGCATATCCTCGGGTGAGAGTTAGGTCCATGTGCCTCTTGTGACAACTACTATTTAAATTTAAGTTAAATTTGTCTGGTTTTGTGATATTGAATATGCTTGCGACATCATAAAAACCATCACAAGTCGGTCACTGAGTCACAATGTATTAAAATTAACCGAAACATGCAATTTGATTCAATATCTAATGGCTTCTCTAAGGTCTTTAGCCTCTAATTCATTTTGTTAAATTAGGTCAAAGATTGGTTGCACGTTTTTTATTTTGATTTTAAAAAATCATCGTTAAAAACAAAATTCACAGTTTTAGATTTAAACTATTTGAACTTTTTTCAGTTTTTACTTTTTTCACTGATTGTGATTTTTGAAGATTTAGACTATTTTTAGCTCAACTGGCTATAGTTGAGCTTATGACATAGCGAAGCGTGCGTGCGTGCGCGCGTGCGTAAACTTCAATGTTCTCTGAAACCACATGACCAAAATGAACTAAATTTACTGTGGTAGGTCTCTAGGTGGAGTAGATTAAAGTTTGTGATTTTCAGCGGGATCCTAAATCCAAAATGACCGCTGTTACTATAAATAAAAAAACAGGAATCTTGCCATAACATATTTATTTGTTGATCAATTTCTATCAAATTTGGTATATGTATATCGGGTTTTTCCTTAATCTTTTTATTGGCATGTTAATGGTGCATTATGCAAATAAGCAGCTAAATATAGCCGATTCTTTGAAAATTTCTCTGAAACCATATGACCAAATGAAATCAAATTGTTTTTGCCTTTTTCCCGATCCTAAATCCAAGCTGGCCGCTGTTACTATCAATAGAAAAAACAGGAAACTGACCATAACATATTTATTTGCTGATCAATTTAGTTCAGATTTGGTATATGGAATGCAGCACTCTGGCTATTTAATGTATCTAACGTGTTTTCCGTAACTTTTTTCACGATATGCAAATTAGCAGCTAAATATAGTAGATTCTTTAAAAATCTTCTCTTAAACCACATGAAAAAATGAAATCAAATTGAGTGTGAAAGTCCCTAGGTGGAATAGATTAAAATTTGTGATTATCGGCCCGATCCTAAATCCAGATGACTGCTGTTACTGTAAATAGTCACTGGTTTATTATTGGCAAATGAAACAAAATGAAACCAAATTTGAATGTGGGATGTTTTTTACTTTATTTTTGCCATGTTTTGCTGGCCAGTTGAGCAGTACAGGTCCTCCTGGGCCTCTTGTTTGAAAACTTAAAGAGATAGAGAAAAACTGTACATTCTAAAAATGTTCAGCAGGACGTAATATATCAACGTACCCAATTATGTAACTATATGAAAATCCATGAAGGAATTATTGCCACTGAAACCTAATTTTTATTATAATTACTCAAAAAGCAAGTATTATCTTAAAATACTGTTAACATTTTTATACAGGCATATATATTTATAGGTCTATGCCAAAACCGCATAAGAATTGAATTTTTAAGCACATATTTTAGAATATTGTAGACATTTACATGTCAATTATTTTGATTCAGGGCTCAAAGTCATAGGTTTAAGGTTTAAGGTAATCGTGGCAATACAAACCCGTATTTTTAAATATAAAATATTAAAATAAAAATATTTAAAACTTTGAATGTTCTGTATAAACATTAATATTAGTTTATTGTAGGAATTAATCTGACAATCATTTTGATATACGGTTTAAAGTCTTAAATTTTCAGGTCAAAGTCATGGTTACATAAAAAAAATTAAATAATTAATAGTTAATCGTATGGAAAATATATACTTTTTGTATTGACTTTTATATAAAATTTTAAAGTATTTATATGTCATACATCATTTTGATAAATGTTGTTCAATGTCATAAAAATAAATTGAAATTTAGAAATAATAAAAGAAAAGGAAGGAGTCCAAGGACTCCTAAAATAGTAAGTAACATTTTGAATTAGCCTTTTTAGTCTGCAAAGTTGTCCATACGGCATGGGCTCTGGGATATTTGGTGTAAAGCCTGTATTCTGGCAAAAGCCTTCGACCATTCAGTCCTTCGTAAAAACTTCATTGTTTGTGTGAATATTTTTTATGTTGATAAATGCATTGCATGATTTTGACATTATAAACCATACATGTCTTAAGTTGTGTCTTATGATAGCTATTTGTATGGTCATTAACGAGAGATCATTTATTATGTTTTTATAAAATATTTTGTTACATATCTTAATATCCCATTCGACAATTCTGTGTTTTAAATGAAACAAAATGAGTCATATAAACTACAAAATAAAACAAACATACCAGTCCTTGTCATAACCACCATACAAAAAAAAGACAAAAACAAAGTAAAAATTTTAAAGCTGGAAAAATTGGTTGTACACGTGAACTTCCATCAAGGAAGTGAGGCCGGGTGCTCCGGAAGGGTAAGCACCCCCTGTCTAGCTAGCTAAACCCGTCACATGCAACTCAATTTTAAAAATGAAAGGAACAAAAAACTATGGTAGGTCAAATATATCCAGAATAAGTTTGGATACAGTGACTCCTGTAGTCTCCATTCTTATCAACAATATTGTGATGACAGCCATAAAATTTTGAAGGGCCTTGATTAGCCTTGGCTTGCGATATCAAAAGTTATTCTTTCTGTTTTGCTGTGAAGGTCATATAATTTTGCTAAAGAGGCAAGTTTGGAATATACATCAAACAAGATGTATAAAAAAAAAAAAGATAAATTTAAATTGGTTTCAGAGTGGAGTCAAATGCAGTATTAAATATTGAACACCAGTAAAAATGTATTCACTTATTTCAAGGTTAAGTTAGTTCTGGGATGGTGAAGGAAACCAAAGAGCCCCTAGCAAAGCAAACTGGCAAACTTCATCACACTAAAATCTGTCTAAGCAGCAAGAGACAATATGTAGTGTAGGTGTACCCTTAAAAGCACTTAGCTTATTGTATCAAAAATTAAAAATAATCATTATGAAAATTTTCCTATTTTCAGCTCTCTGTTTAGAAACTTCTCATTACATCACTCCTGATCCTAGCTTCACAATCATTCTTAACTGAATTTTTTCCTTAACGTAAATTTATCAAATTTTCATTATCTCTTTTTGCCAAATAATTTTTTTTTATTAAAAAAAACTAATGTAGATGTAATAAGCTTGAAGTAATCTTCAAAATGACACATGAAAAAGGATAAATATTTTAAAAATTAACAAAATTATGAACTTCAAGATAACAAATTGATCAGACTTAAGGAAAATCTTAGTTAAGTAATGATTTTTTAACCGGGGCTGGCTTTAATTTAAAAAATATTTTTTATAATAGGTAAAGGGTATGCATAATAGATTTTAACGTATAATATACAGTGTTGTTTAGATGTCTTTGCTGATGCCAAGTCAACTTTTGCAGTATTAAAGCCATTTCTTTTAATGCAAATAGCATTTCTATGATAAATTTTTTTCAGCTGATTAGTTAATATTTGTTTATTACAGATTTTAAAGAGTTACCAATTTTTGAAGGAAGTGTTATAAAGGATCCACTTCAAATTGATACCGATGCCCGAATAGTAAAATTTGGAATGACGACACACGGAACAAGAGGGATACTTACTTCAGATGGAACGGTTGTGAGATCAAATGTTGCTGGACTTCGAAGTGCTAATCAGACCTCTTATACGTGTCATTTTCAAAATCAATATGAAGTCGCAAGTATAACATCATGTCCAATGTTTTTCCAGTGTGGGGATTCTGGATCAGGTGTATTTCAGGTTGAGAAAAGAGACGGCAAAGAAATTTTGCATCTTATAGGACTAGCTATCGGTGTCACATCTTGTTATTCTGCAATTGTCACTCCCATACAAGCTATTATGGATGAGTTAAAAATCGATGATGATGCCTTCAAGTTGGTTCAAAAGTCTGCTTCAAGTACATTATCTTGTGGTGCTACTTCGAGTAAGTAACTGTTTTAATATGCTATGTAACCCGTTTTAACATGATCAATTATGAATAACGGTAGATAGAAAACAATACAATGGATTAAGTTGCTTATTCTCTTTGAATTTGTTTCCCCTTTTTTTACGCCCATCTATGACGGTACGTATTATGGTATGGCGCAGTCCGTCCGTCCGTCCGTATGTCCACACGTCGTACGCTAACTCAAGAATGCTTTGAGCAATTTTAATGAAACTTTTGTGAAATGTTTGTATCTAAGGCAGAAAGCTCCCTTTCGTTTTTAAGATTCGTATGTTTTCTCGTTGCTGAGTTATTGGCCTTTAATTGTCAAATTTTTGGCATTTTTTGCATGTTGTACAATAACTGATTCTTTCTTTAAACTATTTAAATGGCTCTTTTGTTTATATTTTTATCCATGACACAAAGCACCCTTTTATTTTTTAGATTCCTTTTTATTGTCACTACGGAGTAATGGAACTTTAATTGTCATATTTAAGGCATTTTTCTGCATGTTGTATAATAACTCAAAAATGCTTTGAACAATTTGAATGAAACTTTTGTGTTATATTTGTATTCATGGCAGAGAGCTCCCTTTTATTTTTGAGATTAGTATGTTTCCTTGTTGTAGAGTTATTGGCCTTTAATTGTAATTTTAGGCATTTATTTGCATGTTATAACTTAAAAAATCTTTTGTGTTATATTTGTCCTATAATCAAAAAGGTTTGTGAAGTAACGTGGCTACTTTTGTTTTTAAAAATTATGTTTCAGATAAAGGTCAAGTTCTTTAAGACATCAAAAAAAGAAGTTTAAATATCTGCTGGGCGTATCATGCGCTCCAGGCGCAGCTGTTTATTTAAATATTTAAAGACTTTAAACATGCAGATAAACATGTATGAAATTTATTTCTAATGTCTATATATAGAGCTATAATAAATGGATACCCTCGGGGAGTTTTACTCCGACAGCAGCGGTACCCGCTCAGGGGTAGTAAATATATAACACAAATACCAGTTAAATTTAGATGTGCCAGATGTGCACATTTCGGAAATTCATTACTCATCAGTGACACTAAGACCGAAAAGTTTGATAATAAAAAAAATAAGCCAAACAGTTAGAAATCAATGAATCTATTGTTCCAAAATTATATAAATTAATAATATTATATTTACTGTTACATCTACTTGAAGATGGGACTGTGTATTATTTACGTGTTTTCTTGCACTTTAATCATGCACATAATCATCTATGAAATTTATTTCTAATGTTGGTATATAGAGCTAAAATAAAATATTATATATAACATTATATTTACTGGTACTTGTAAATGAAACAGTCTTTGTATCAAATCTCAATTAAAGCTATTAGAGTGAGCTACTGCGTTGGTTCCAAAAGCATCTTAGCCCTTTAATATGGGGTTATTATAATTTAAATAACTGGTATAAATAGGTTTATGTTTGGTAACAATTAGGTCTATAAAAAGATCTTTTGAAAAAGAATGATTATGACCTCTTGAGCTCTATTAAAAAGTGTTTTAAAAGCCCCACATATTTATTTTTAGCATTTAAGAACTGTACATTTTAGTTGTACGACCTAAAGGACCTAAAGAAAAAAATTAAAATCCCATTAATATCTCTAAGTTGTCTTTATCTATTGCAATGTATAAAATCCTAGGTACTCTTTTTCGAATTAAATACTTTTAAAAAGGGACGTTTGTCAAAGAGGCCTTGTTAATACATTTTATACTTTTTCACTGTCTGTGATTTTTAAAAAAAAAAAAAAAAAAAAAAAAAAAAAATTAAAGCACGTAAGTTAAGCAGATAAATATTTCATTTTTTTTTTTTTTTTGTTTACATATATTTTTTAATAAATGAAATTGAAATTAAAACAAATTTATTAAATATCATTTCAGAGAAACAAATTTGATAAAGCAACTTATATAGGTATTCCATTTTAAGACAAAACTTCCAGTATTATTTAAGTACATCATGATATCATTCTATCAATCAGATTTGAGTTATCTCTTTTCAAATGATAATGTTGAAATTACTTGAACAACATTTTAGAAGTTTTTCATTTATATGTTGTAAAAATATATAATTGAACACAGAACAGCGAGCCTTGGTAAAAAAGCCAATTGTATAAGTGATAAGTGTTTCTATTGGTAATGCTAGCAAAAAGAAAGTATTGTTAATACGGAAATCTACTTTACTATGTGTCTTATTTAAACGTTCACAGCTTTACTTCATTATTTTACACTTCATAATGATCATTATTTTATCACATCAATGCAAAATTTTGTAAACGTAGCAACATGATTTATATAATTATTAAATAGACCTAAAGACAATTAACCCATGCATTACTTTTTTACCATTAATATATATCAATACCAGTTGAATTTTGATGTGCCAGATGTGCACATTTCGGAAATTCATTCCTCATCAGTGACACTAAGACCGAAAAGTTTGATAATAAAAAAAACATTAGCCAAACAGTTGGAAATAAATGAATCTTAAGTTCCAAAATTATATAAATCCAAATCCAGCTAAGGAATGCTTTGCATGAGGGAACAAACCTTAGTTTTAAACAAATTTTACAATTTAAGGCAGCTGAAAATTTTGCTAAATGGTACATTTCTGACAGCACAAAGTACTGCCTACTGAGTTATGGATACCCTCAGGGAGTTTTACTCCACCAGCAGCGGTACCCCCTCAGGGGTAGTAAATATATATCAATACCAGTTGAATTTTGATGTGCCAGATGTGCACATTTCGGAAATTCATTCCTCATCAGTGACACTAAGACCGAAAAGTTTGATAATAAAAAAAACATTAGCCAAACAGTTGGAAATAAATGAATCTAAAGTTCCAAAATTAAATAAATCCAAATCCAGCTAAGGAATGCTTTGCATGAGGGAACAAACCTTAGTTTTAAACAAATTTTACAATTTAAGGCAGCTGAAAATTTTGCTAAATGGTACATTTTCTGACAGCACAAAGTACTGCCTACTGAGTTATGGATACCCTCGGGGAGTTTTACTCCACCAGCAGCGGTACCCGCTCAGGGGTAGTAAATATATATCAATACCAGTTGAATTTTGATGTGCCAGATGTGCACATTTCGGAAATTCATTCCTCATCAGTGACACTAAGACCGAAAAGTTTGATAATAAAAAAAACATTAGCCAAACAGTTGGAAATAAATGAATCTAAAGTTCCAAAATTATATAAATCCAAATCCAGCTAAGGAATGCTTTGCATGAGGGAACAAACCTTAGTTTTAAACAAATTTTACAATTTAAGGCAGCTGAAAATTTTGCTAAATGGTACATTTTCTGACAGCACAAAGTACTGCCTACTGAGTTATGGATACCCTCGGGGAGTTTTACTCCACCAGCAGCGGTACCCGCTCAGGGGTAGTAAATATATATCAATACCAGTTGAATTTTGATGTGCCAGATGTGCACATTTCGGAAATTCATTCCTCATCAGTGACACTAAGACCGAAAAGTTTGATAATAAAAAAACATTAGCCAAACAGTTGGAAATAAATGAATCTAAAGTTCCAAAATTATATAAATCCAAATCCAGCTAAGGAATGCTTTGCATGAGGGAACAAACCTTAGTTTTAAACAAATTTTACAATTTAAGGCAGCTGAAAATTTTGCTAAATGGTACATTTTCTGACAGCACAAAGTACTGCCTACTGAGTTATGGATACCCTCGGGGAGTTTTACTCCACCAGCAGCGGTACCCGCTCAGGGGTAGTAAATATATATCAATACCAGTTGAATTTTGATGTGCCAGATGTGCACATTTCGGAAATTCATTCCTCATCAGTGACACTAAGACCGAAAAGTTTGATAATAAAAAAACATTAGCCAAACAGTTGGAAATAAATGAATCTAAAGTTCCAAAATTATATAAATCCAAATCCAGCTAAGGAATGCTTTGCATGAGGGAACAAACCTTAGTTTTAAACAAATTTTACAATTTAAGGCAGCTGAAAATTTTGCTAAATGGTACATTTTCTGACAGCACAAAGTACTGCCTACTAAGTTATGGATACCCTCGGGGAGTTTTACTCCACCAGCAGCGGTACCCGCTCAGGGGTAGTAAATATATATATCAATACCAGTTGAATTTTGATGTGCCAGATGTGCACATTTCCGAAATTCATTCCTCATCAGTGACACTAAGACCGAAAAGTTTGATAATAAAAAAACATTAGCCAAACAGTTGGAAATAAATGAATCTAAAGTTCCAAAATTATATAAATCCAAATCCAGCTAAGGACGACAGTTTTATTAATTTGTATTTCAAAATTGGTAAAAACTGTTTAATTGTATTGGAGCACATAATCTTATCAATGTTTGTGTTGTACAAATATTAATTTCTATGAAATCAGATAATTAAAAGATTTATCATTCTTGATTATTTTTATAAATATTGTACGCAACAAATACACACAGACCTTATCGAATGGTTCACCCGATGTTAAAATATGCTCGTCTGTGGCATACTGACTTGGAAAATTAAGACTTAAACAAAAGTCGTCCTAAGTGTGTGCAACTAGAAGGCATGATGTAACACACACACATACACTAACTTGTTCTAAAACTATATTTAGAGATAAGGTACCTAGTTTTTGTCAGGTAAGCTAACGCAACGTTATACAACTGAATAAGCAACTTAATTCTGTATTGTAAATATTACACATTATGTCATGTACACATGTACTCAGTGACATACAAATTAACCATAGATGATTTTTACCTAATTTGGGAATATTTTTTTAGTTATATTTTTGTATCTTTTATACTTTTAATCACTATATCAAATTTTGTAAATGTTTTGCATTTTTATACATACACCAATGCTGGTATTTTAACCATTATATATTTTGAAATATATTCTAATTTTGCATCAATTGACTTCAATGCATTTTAATTTTGATATCTAATATTTGCAATTCAATGTTCTTTTATAATTTTGTAGATATTTAGCACTTATAAATTAATGTTATATATTCATTATTATTATTATTATTATTACTATTATTATTAATTTCGGAATTTCCAAATTCCCCATCTCGACCTCAGTCGAGAAATTGATTGCTTTTTTCGCATATAATTTACAATAAATACCAGAATCCCTACTATTACGATGCAAGATTTTGCTAGCGGATAAATAAAATACTGGCAACAATATCTATAACGTTTCACTCACAGCAGAATGTTAGCCTACGCGATAAAACAGAAACAATGATTTTCCTCTCTCTATATATACATCTTTAAGTAAAAATGATATTATTCATTATAAAAAAGTCTTGTTGTTTTCATATATTTTTGTCACACTAAATTAGAACCTTGGCAATTGAAAAAGAATGTAGTCCCCGTTCAAATGAGATAGGTTACACACGCGGGGTTCGATATGGAACAATATGCAACACGAATCCAGTGAGATAAATCTTTCACATATGCGAGAATTATATATATGTAGGAGCACTTCGATGGCTCAAAGTCCATGGGACGTTGGCGAAATATTCTAGCCATAGGTGGTTCGAGCGATCAAACATCGAGATACGATTCAGGAAGTTCAGCTTCTCGCCATTATTGACGGACAAAGAATCTGTAAATTTGTAATCAATATAAATGTATTTAAAGATCAAATAATAAAATGTTTAATATTGCAGTATTCATCTTGATATATTAAACATTCATAGATAATGAAACTGTAGAAATGAACCAATTAAAAATAAAAAATCCTTATCTATCATGATATCTCGAAAGTGTTTTCAAGCTTAACTTTGACCTACGATCTGCGTATGATGTTTTTAATATGGCTACAAGGATAGACCATTATTTTATTTTCAACAAGTGAAGATACAAAATAAACTTACTTTATTTTAATAACAATACAAAGCACAGTAATTACCGGTCATTTTAATAACAGGAAATACACATTACTCTACATATTCCAGTAACATGTAAATTACAGAATTCTGATGCTCAATCATCAAGCGTTAACGACTGATGTGGGTATTTCGAGGACTGTTTATTATGTTAATTCATAATCTCGAGTAGCACTCGGCATTTCAGGTGTCTAGACTCATCCGTTAGACTTTATTACTTTTGATAATCTGTAACATTTCTTGAGTTTTGTTTGCAAAGACCTGGGTCATATGTAGTTCTGAAAACAATGTATTCGAGCGAAAGAAGTTGAATTTTAATAATTTGATAAGTTTAAATATATTTATTGTTCGATCGAGCAGAGGTATTTGAGTTAACAGAGTTCGAGCAATCCAGGTTTATTTACATAGGGTATAATAGGACATTGGTCGGAACCAACAGATGACTTCAAGTTCTCCGAGGTATTTGAGGTAACAAGCCATCAAAGTTTTACATTATATATATGTGTGTGTGTGTGTGTGTGTGTGTGTGTGTGTGAGTGTGTGTGTGTGTGTGTGTGTGTGTGAAATAAATTGAGCTTATTTTATGTTTAATTTGCAAATATTTGTATTGGTTGATTGAAATACAAACGTGTATCTTACTCTTTTTATTTAGTTTAATATAAAATGTAAATATATTTGCACTAATTTATAAAATCAACGCTTGTATTAATAAATTATCTGTAATATAACTGATTTTTATAAGCTAAGTATTGTTTTGATTTACTGCTGTTCAACATTTATATAATTTATTCCGGGAATATAATAGCTGCAATAATGTTAATGCGGTTCCTAACAATAACTCAAACACTAAAATAATTATCCAATACAGAACAAGTTTTCTTTATTCGAATTTTTATATAATTTGCATATGACAATATCTTTATTTTTTTTTCTAGCTCACCTAAGCTAAAAGCTCAAATGAGCTATATTTGTGCGTCGTCAGTCGTGTGTCGTCAGTCGTGCGTCGCCCGTTGTGCGTAAACTTTTAACATTCTAACAAAAGTGAAATTGTTATTCATCTCGAAAACTAATAACTTTTTGTAAAGTAATGTATATTCAGAAGAATTACTTTTATCATTTTGATGTGCCTTATGCGTATTTCCGAAAATTGTGTTTATTAGAATATTGTAGGTATTAATATAACGATGATTTTGATACATGGTTGAAGGTCATGTTTTTGGATTTAGGCCATAGCTGCGTTTGTATACTGAAATGGTTAATGTTTTGGAAATTAGTCATTGTACTATAGTTACTCCATACATTTTAGCTTTTTATAAATAAACTGACTAGATATTTCTGATTACGTATTTTAACAGTTCCAAACTTAAGAAAACTTAACAAAGAGTGGTGGTGTAAAAAGGTCTTTGGTCTTTTTACTTTTTTGTAGTTAAACACTGATGAGGAATGATTTTCCAAAATGTGCACATATGTCACATCAAACTTTAACTTGTTATATATTCAATCTATTAATTTGAAAAAAAAGTTAAAGGGAATAAGTAAATGATCGATCACCGGTATTTGATATGATTTGTTTACTAGCAGTCTGCAAATGTATCCCATTTCCAAAAAAATTAATCGTTTTTCCTCTTGGTTTTCATTTTTCCAAGAATATTGACAAATAATATAAGTAATGAGATCAATGTTCTTTGATTTACTACCAGTTGTTTTATAAACAATACAAAACAATATTTTTACATGTATGGAGGTCTTGTTTTAAGGTAAAACTTTATTTTTAAATTTAACATATTTGTTTTTATATTGACATATTCCTTTTCTATAGTATGAGATTGTAAATTTCTTATCTAATTATGCAAAAAAATGCTAAATACATAACAATTGCTATATTTAGCATAACTGAAAGAATATATTGACACTGCATTGCAGTATAGATGAATAAATCGAAAGAGCAGGATTTTCTCTC
Organism: Tegillarca granosa; assembly: GCA_029721355.1. Lineage (NCBI taxonomy): Eukaryota > Metazoa > Mollusca > Bivalvia > Arcoida > Arcidae > Tegillarca > Tegillarca granosa. The sequence continues at coordinate 137,902 of JARBDR010000311.1, read as the reverse complement.
TACACTATAGTGCCGTTATTTATTTATTTTTTAAATATTAATCTGTAATATACACGTTTTTCATTTTTATATAAAGTTCGTCATCTTCAACATAAATTCAAAGATTTATTTTAGATTTGTAAACATAATTTGTTCAGATTTCTTTGTAAAAATGTCCAAATCTTTGTTAAAACTAAATTTATTTCTTTATATTTAAATAGATTTTTGTTTATTTGTATGATTAAAAAAGCATCATATTGTTAATATATATTAATCAAGCAAATTATATGTTTATGAATTAATAACAATTAATAACCAAAAACAAAAATTCAAATAAAATAGAACTCAACGTACATAATAACCACATGTTGTTAACATTGACTATAATAAAAATATAGACTAATTGTGAAATAGTCAGTATCGAGGGGCTTTTAGTTTATTTCGGTTGGTGGATTTATGACACAAGGCCAAAAGTAGATTATATTATTTTTCGTAAATTTAATTTGATTATTTCAGGTTTAGTCTCCTATATCATTTTCCACTTCGGAAATTATCTATTATTCATCACGTGATCGTTCTTAGCGGTGGAAAAAGAGCTTTAATAGTCGATGAGAAAAATTTATCCACCACCACCCCAGCTCCATTCCATTTGCATTCCGTCTTACCCTTTCACTATCAAATAATGCTGACTTTGTATAGCATATATTGTCTTATCTTTTTGTGAAAACAACTCGCTTTTAATATCATTTTGTACTTAATTTTTCACTATTACAAAGTATAGATTAAATGTTTTATAATGTGCTGTTCAGCATCATATTTATTCAGGGGTGACGAATAATTTTTATTTTGACCCTTTTTTTCGCAAATTAACTGGACTACAATCTCAAGTCGTCATTTTGTACACATATTCGATTTTTTGTTATATATACTATTTGTTTGTAAGTAATTAGCGTTCAACAGTTTCTAGTCATTTATTGTAGGTAAAATGGTCATGTCTTACAAATAATGTATAATTTTCACCGGGATTTGGAATAAATTCTATATTTCATTAAAACTTTAATCCTGTGATGTTTTGTAATAACTAGCAAATATCAACATTGAAGGAATAAATGATTAATTTTATTATTAAGTTTTAAATGTTTGGTCGAATTTTTAAATTTGTTCGAAATAGAAAATAGAAAAAAGTAGAACTTGAACGTTATTTTGAATTTAAAAAAAATTAAAACCGTATACATTTAAAGTTTTAATATAACTATCCACAGTTTAAAAAGAAAGTATTGCACTTTTTCGCAGTTTAAAACATGATAACACTTGAAAGTGTGAGCAGCAATATATACAAATGGGTTTTATCAAGTAACAATAATATTTGTTATTCTTTAATAATTGTTTACTGGATTGTAATTCGGACATTAAATACAATGTTTGTTTTTTACTTTTATGTGCTGTTTTGTCATCATATATATCCGTTGCTTGTATATTTAAATTATTTATTCAACTGTATGTTTTAGATATCTTATTAATATTTATATTTACTAAAATAAAAGTGTTTTAATTGTTATGTCACCTTTATTGAATTTAAATTTTTAGTTTTAAAATGTTATAGGTCGAACAAGTATATATCCAAAGTTTGAAAGGTTTTTTTGTGAACATGTTTCTAATTTTTTTCAGCTATTTAATATTATATATATATATATATATATATATATATATATATATATATATATATATATATATATATCTTTTGTAAATTGCTTATTAAATATTATCATGTAATAAAATTGTTTTAATTGATTTTGTTTTGTTTTTATGGTTGTTTGGAGTCTAAATACCGCATGTCGGATTGTAATATGAAGATTAAAGATCCCTGGCGGCTTTGTGAGGTTCGAATACTCTACTTGTTCCGCTAGCGCCCGTCTCTCTGGGAGAAATTTGGGGCATAGCAGGATAACGTGCTTGATCGTTTCCGGTTGACCGCAAAAGCTGCAAGCCGGACCGCATTTTTGAATGTGTTGGCTATGGGTGTAACCATGTAACATGGGGACGCCCATGCGAAGTCTTGTGATTGCGCGATCCAGGTTGCTAATCGGATGGTAAAGAACAGTGGTTCTGGTGGGTTTGATATCAATATTTTGAATCTGTTGGCAAGCTGAGGTGCTAAAATCTGGGGCCCATTTGCCCCTGATAGCTTTGTTGACAAGTGAAAAAAGCTCATTGTGGGCCAACTTAACCAGAAAGTTGGGGGCCGGTTTGTTTAACACTTGCTTAGCGGCTTGGTCTGCAACTTCATTGCCATGGATACCAATATAAGAGGGGATCCAGGCAATAGTGGCTTGGAGTTTGACCGCCAGGTACTTTATTTGATTTAGTATTTCTGGCCTGCTTGACCTGCCTGAGTTTATAGACTGGATTGATGACAGCAAATCGGTGAGGATAATTGGATTTGCAATTTGTTGTTTGCCGTTCAACATTAGGGCCTCTCTGATTGCTATAATCTCAGTGGTATAAATTGACCGGTGGTCAGAGGTTCTAGCTGCAAACATTTTGTCTAAAAGTGGTATATATATATACTGAAGCTAGTTTTCCCAGAATCGGGTTCTTTGGAGCCATCAGTGAAGATTTTGTTTCGCTGGTTGTATTCTGTATCTATGAATCCCTTTGATAGTGCCAAGTGGGCCGCTGTCGAATATTTTTAGATATCTGAATGCGGAGATTAAGATTGGTACTAACATCCAGGTACAAACAGGCAGGCTTCGGTGTCAGCGTCCTCGCCGAGTTACGCAATGTCAGTAGATCCCTGCGCTTTTTAAGAGGGAGCTTGTCCGACTCTGTAAACAGGGTGGCTATAGGAGTGCTTCTGAAAGATCCAAGAGCATGCCTGAGTGTCCTATGCCGCATTATATCTAATTGAGACAGGATGGACATACCAGCTGAGCTGTAGGCTTGGCATGCGTAGTCAAGCTTGGAGCGGAAAAGTGATTTGTAAAGAAGCATGGGCGTCTTTTTGTTGGCCCCGTAATTGATACCTGAGACATTCCTCATGAGGTTGGGCACTTTTTTGCACTTAAGTGTAATGTGCTTAATGTGTCTTTTCCAAGTAAGTTTGTTGTCGAGCACAACGCCAAGAAACTTATGTTCCATTACAAAGCTCATCGGTGTCCCGCTAATTTTTAGATTTAAGGAATGGGGAGGATTCTTGCCAAAGACCAATCTCAAATTTTCTGAGAGTTTGAACCCTCATGTTACAGACCATTTGTAAATCTTGGTTGAGAATATCGTGAAGTCGCGACTCAAAAGCATTGAGGCTCCTACTGGAGTCTCAAAGCAGCCGTTGTCAGCGAATTGAGATTATTTAGATGTGGCGTTCCGAATGCAGTTTAAAAGATCGTTAACTGTTTTAAACAGAGAGTAGGAAATAACCGACCATTGCAGACAGCCATTTACCAGACTCTTTTCAACAGAAAGCTGGTCTCTGATTCATACATTTATCTTCCTGTTATGTAGAAAATTTTTGATAAATTGAAATATTTTGCCTGAAAGTCCAAAGTTTTTGATATGGTGTAAAACACTATCGTGCCACATGAGATCAAAAGCTTTCTCCAGATCGAGGATAGCCGCGCCTAAAAGTTTATTTTCTACTTGTGATTTTTTAATGTCCGTCTAGAGACGGAGGGTGTGGTCTAGCGTGGATCTGGATTTTCTGAATCCGCTTTGATTTGACAAGATTATATTTTTGTGTCCAAAAAGTTGGTTAATATATCATTAACCATCGTTTCAATTAGTGTAAAAATAGTTGGTGTTAAAGATCTTGGTCTGTAGGAGGAGGGTTTGCAGAGAGGTTTTTCTGGCTTCAGGATAGGTGCAACAATAGCAATAGAATTCCTATATTCCATGACGTGTTCATTAAGTCCAGAAATAATTGGTGTGTGCACAGGGGCATGTGTTTAGTTATTTCATAAGAGATTTTGTCGTAACCGCATGACGATTTCTTTTTCCTATTAAAAGTTGAAATGAATTCTGCTACTGAAAATTCAAAATAGTTAGATCATTATTGTTTTTTTTCCAATTCATTATTGTTTTTAAATTTTCCCGCTTAAATGTTTTACGCGAAGTCTGGATTGAGGTGATTGTTGGAGCTAGCATGTGCAAAATAGTCTGCTAAAATATTAGCTTTGTCTAGTGCGCTAGTAGCTCCATTGATAACCGGTATCGCTCGCAGTAGATTATTTTTCATTGCTTTTATTTTCTGCCAAACTTTACGCGTATCTGAATGTTCGATCAGAGTGTCGCAGAAATCATGTCAGTGTTTTTCTCTGGTTTTATTAATTACTTCTTTAAGTCTAGCGTGAGCTGCCTTGAAATTGATTAAGTCAGTCTCACGGCTAGTTCGTCGAAATTTATTGTTGAGTTTTTCCCCATCTTGCCTCATCGCTCTTTGTTTTCAACCAGGGATTTTTTTTTTTGTATTGCCGCTGGTTTTAGGGATGGTTGTGCGGGCGATCTTATTCTTTTCGTTTTGCAAATTAACGTAATAAGTATTTAAATCTGAATTTTTAATGGTTTTGGGATCGATCTCCTCGCATATTTGGTAAAATTTAACCCAGTCGGCTTTTTTGTAGATCAACTTGGGTTGGAATTTTTCCTTCATTTTTGCTAATTTTTGAAGAACTTTGATAATAATTGGTATATGGTCCGAACCCATTTGATTTTTGAATGTTTCAGAATAAATTTTATTTGATAGATCCGCGTGCAGAATGCCAGAGCTATTGATGTGATTGCTTTTTTTAACAATACATATGGGTTCGCCATTGTTGAGCAAGATTAAATCATTATTGTCTAGCCATTCTTCCGTAATTAATCCTTTATGGCAGACTTATTTATCGCCCCACAGGTGATTGTGGGCGTTGAAGTCGCCAGGGATGATTGTATTTGCTTTGTCAAGTTTAATTGAGTGTATTGACATTGGTCAAATTGCGGATGAAGATAAATAATATACAGAGTTAATTTTTTTTTTGTTTTTGAAATAGAAATGAATACTTTGAACTGGTAAATTTTGATTAATTTTATGTTCATTATATCGTATTTTGTTCTTAATATAAGTGGCTAGGCTGTAATTAGGTTAATAGTGGCGGCTGATAGCCGGAAATTTTGTGGATTTAATTATAATTGCCTTTTTGAAATATTCTTGGATATCCAGCACGTCCGGTTTGAGGTAATCCACAATATTTTTAAGTTCGCTAAGTAAGGTGCTAGCCCCCCCCCCCCCCCCCCCAGCATTCCATTGAAGAATGTTAGTAGACATAGTTACATATAAGTATGTTTCTGGGTGGCTTTTTATGATGAATTATGATTTAATTTTAGCGGCCCGTTTATATTTTTCGGCTTGCTTCTTAGTGGTTTGGTTGTTACGCTGCATTTCAAATATAAGCATACTGATTAGACTTTTAAGATTCGAGCTCATTCTCAAGCTGTTGGACCTTGTTATTTTCAGAGACTGAGTCTTAGTCTCTAGGGACCGGCTCAGTGGTTTGTTCTTGACTGGGTTGAACATGTGTCCTTTTATAACTTGTAGGACTTGTGAGGCCCGAGAGAATAGATCTTGACTGACCTGATTATTATTATTAATGTTTTTTGTGATTTTTCTTAATTGTGGCCGGTTAACTGGAGTAGAAGTGTGGTTTTGGACACGGGTAGAGGGTTGTCGAGCGGTTTGTTAGTTTGCATTGAACTTTGTCATATCAGTAATTATCTGCGCAGTGCGAACAAGAAATTTTGCCTTTGCATCTATCAGCTTTATGTCCTTGCTTCTGGCAGTTAAAGCAAGACAGATTTGTGAAATTGAATTTTTCAATGTCTAAAGTTGAAAATATAGACAAAGGGAAGTAACTCGTCATGCAAAAGCTAGACAAACTGCTTGTGATGGAGTGTGGTCATTTTTATTCAGACGCGAGCCTGAGATGGTTTGACAGAGTTTTTGTAATCAGAGGTAAGTGATTGGAGTATATTCCGTGTAGATTCATTTAGCTCCACACCTTTTACTGCCCAAAATATTCTTTTTGGTTCTTCGAGGGGCCCAGTTTTCTCTCGGATATTCCTCGTTTCAAGATTTCTTGTAGTAGGGTTGTCTATTGTTCTAACGATTATCCTGTTTTTGTCTTGTTGTTTGTAACCTTTTAACAGTTGGTTTATCTCATTATTGAGAAAGGACTGGGCCAGTTTTTGCTTACGATGATTTTAAGTAAATTAATTGTTGTGAAAGAATATATATATATATATATATATATATATATATATATATATATATATATATATATACAATCATATTATGTTCCCTTATACGGAACGATTTGGACGTCACAAATATGACGGAGTATGTTGGACATCACAAACAGGACCGGTTATGTGCGTATCAACACATAATCCCCAATACACAATAAGTCATCAATGCATGCAATTTCCCACTTTTACTCATCGTTCTTTTAATGTAATTTAAAAAGAAAATGCAATTGATAAAAATACAGATTGTTAAGATAGGCATTATGTTCTTTCCAGACTAATTAAAGGCGAGAGCGGAGCTTCAAGTCTGTCTGTTAAGATTGATTAAGAGTGTTTTATTATGCCTGTCAAAGCTATTTGTACGAGGACTGTTCGATATGCCATGTGTATTGTACTACAAAACAAAAACGCTTTACACGATTTCGTTGATGATGATACGCATGGCTAACTCTATTCAATACTTTTTAGAGAGTATAAGCATGGTTTTAAAATATTAGCCATTTCAGTAAAGCTAGTCGTTGACCAGTGTTGTAAAAAAGGTTGGGAAACGGATTGAAAATATTGGAGAAATTAAAACTTAGATAAAAGTTCGCACAAAACTCGGTCATTAGACAATACTATTAGTTATTCGGGTTTTACTATCACGTATACCCTGGGAAATTCCCGAATATCGAATTTATAACCATTTTGGCCCTTTTTCTTTGAAAAGGAAACGGATGTTGCTACGGGTATTTTAAGTGACAAAACGGCAATGTTTACCACTTTGGTCAACGTTTCTATGAAAGTTGTTCCCCTTTAACCGTAGATATGAAGTTATCGCTATCGGAATTTTGTATTTTATTTACTAAACGACAGACATAAAATAAGAATTTTTAAATATTCCGTTATTAATGATTTGAGAAATCGTTTATTACTTTTGTCGGTTTTTTGAACACCAGCAGGTAAAAAATTATACTGCAATGCCTGAAGGCAGCCATTACTCGACAGCTTAGACCGTCCGCATTACCCGTTCCTGTGGTACATTTGTATCTGTATTATCCGTTCGGCGACCGTATTATCTGGGAAAATCAAAAGTACGGGATGGTATGATTTTGCGCTTAACGAATCAAATTCCTAGCATTTTGTCAAAGTTGTAAAAGTATTAGGTATTCGAAATTTACCCGGGGTTTACATAAAGGATATCACCGTCCTTGGTTTCGTATTTTCTTAGGCGCAGTCAACGAATTTATTACCACTTTTGTCTGATTTCTGTAGAAAGGAAATTGATTTTGTTACGCGGATTTTTCAAGTAAAAAACGACAATGTTTACCTTTATGGTCAAAATTTGTACGAGAGTTGTTTCCTTTTATATAAGCCGTTTATACAAAGTTATCACTCTCGGAATTTCCTATTTTATTTACTAAGCGGCAGACATAAAATTTTATTTTAAAAATATTCCGTAATTAAGGGAATAAAAAATCGTTTAATACTTAAGTCTTCTTTGAAACTAGCAGGTTAAGTTATCCTGCAATGCCTAAAGCACGATGAGGAGGTGGTCAATAGGTTAGACCCCTCATCCCGTTTTTCTCGTTTATGTTATATCCGTATTACCTTGGAAAGTCACAAGTATCGGATGATATGCTATTGCGTTTAACCAACTAGTTCCCTAGTATTTTGCCAAAGTGGCAATAAAGATTTTTACTGACTCAGGGATTTTTATGGGTCGAATGAAGTATATTATGACAGTACGTAGGTGGAGAAAGAAATTTTTGACTGGCACCGAGTCAGTCAAAGGTGCAGCATGTGTTATATTAAAAAGGCTCAAAAGACATTATCTTTCACGACGTCCTGTCTCAGAATTTAAGCATGTTAGTCTACTTCATGATAATGCTCCATCCCATACATCGGAGCTTGTAAAACAATTTTTGAAGCAGGGGGTTACCGTCGTACAATCCTAACCAGATCAAGCTCAATCTAACTTTTTCCTTTTTCAAAAGTTAAAAAAAAGTCTCATCTGGTTGACGTTCCAATCCCGAAATGCGCTTGACTCATCAATCAGTGCCTTATTACAGTGGGCAGGTGGAGAAAGAAGCATAGGCACAAAGAAGGTTCTTCATTGCATATCCTTTTCATGTGATAGTATAGCAGTACAAATTCCGTTGCAAAAATGTGACAGGTCGTTATTACCTAAGTGGTATACTAACAAAGCTAAAAATAATATTATTTTTAACGTTCTTAAATAGTGTAATTCCTACTAACATGATATACTAAGTCTAGCCCAAGGTCTTTGCATCACAATAAAAAAAATAGAAACCCGGTGCTGAGGTTTTACCCTAAACAACTTAATATATATATAATTCTACAATTATACATTATAGTGAATTATATTCCAACCCTGGTGCTACAATTGTACATTACAGTAAATTATATTCCAACCCTGGTACTACAATTATACATAACAGTGAATTATACTCCAATCCTGGTGCTACAATTATACGTTACAGTAAATTATATTCCAATCCTGGTGATACAATTATAAATTACAGTAAATTATATTCCAACCCTGGTACTACAATTATACATAACAGTAAATTATATTCCAATCCTGGTACTATAATTATACATTACAGTAAATTATATTCCAATCCTGGTGCTACAATTATACATTACAGTAAATTATATTCCAACCCTTGTGATACAATTATACGTTACAGTAAATTATATTCCAATCCTGGTGATACAATTATAAATTACAGTAAATTATATTTCAACCCTGGTAATACAATTATACGTTACAGTAAATTATATTCCAATCCTGGTGCTACAATTATACATTACAGTAAATTATATTCCAACCCTTGTGCTACAATTATACGTTACAGTAAATTATATTCCAATCCTGGTGCTACAATTATACGTTACAGTAAATTATATTCCAATCCTGGTGCTACAATTATACGTTACAGTAAATTATATTTCAACCCTGGTAGTACAATTATACGTTATAGTAAATTATATTTCAATCCTGGTGCTACAATTATACGTTACAGTAACTTATTTCAACCCTGGTGCTACAATTATACATTACAGTAAATCATATTCCAACCCTGGTGCTACAATTATACATTAGAGTACATTATATTCCAACCCCTGTGCTACAATTTTACGTTACAGTAAATTATATTCTTATCTGGTGCTACAATAATACATTCCGGTAAAGTATATTCCAACCTTGGTGCTACAATTATACATTACGGTAAATTATATTCCAACCTTGGTGCTACAATTTTACATTACGGTAAATGATTTCCAACCCTGGTGCTACAATTATACATTACGGTAAATTATATTCCAACCCTTGTGCTACAATTATACATTACAGCAAATTATATTTTTATCCTGGTGCTACAATTATACATTACGGTAAATTATATTCCAACCCTGGTGCTACAATTATACAATACAGTAAATTATATTCCAATCCTGGTGCTACAATTATACATAAGAGTAAATTATATTATTTGTTACATCTAAATTCTACTGGTATTTGTATTATATATTCCAACCTTGGTGCTACAATTATACGTTACAGTAACATATTTCAACCCTGACGTCATTTATACATTACAGTAAATTATATTCCAATCCTGGTGCTACAATTATACGTTACAGTAACTTATTTCAACCCTGGTGCTACAATTATACGTTACAGTAAATTATATTCAAACCCTGATGCTTCAATTATACACTGCAGTAAATTATATTCCAATCCTGGTGCTACAATTATACATAACAGTGAATTATACTCCAATCCTGGTGCTACAATTATACATTACAGCAAATTATATTCTTATCCTGGTGCTACAATAATACATTCTGGTAAAGTATATTCCAACCTTGGTGCTACAATTATACATTACGGTAAATTATATTCCAACCTTGGTGCTACAATTTTACATTACGGTAAATGATTTCCAACCCTGGTGCTACAATTATACATTACGGTAAATTATATTCCAACCCTTGTGCTACAATTATACATTACAGCATATTATATTTTTATCCTGGTGCTACAATTATACATTACGGTAAATTATATTCCAACCCTGGTGCTACAATTATACAATACAGTAAATTATATTCCAATCCTGGTGCTACAATTATACATAAGAGTAAATTATATTATTTGTTACATCTAAATTTAACTGGTATTTGTATTATATATTCCAACCTTGGTGCTACAATTATACGTTACAGTAACATATTTCAACCCTGACGTACAATTATATATTACAGTAAATTATATTCCAATCCTGGTTCTACAATTATACGTTACAGTAACTTATTTCAACCCTGGTGCTACAATTATACGTTACAGTAAATTATATTCAAACCCTGATGCTTCAATTATACACTACAGTAAATTATATTCCAATCCTGGTGCTACAATTATACATAACAGTGAATTATACTCCAATCCTGGTGCTACAATTATACATTACAGCAAATTATATTCTTATCCTGGTGCTACAATTATACATTACGGTAAATTATATTCCAACAATGGTGCTGCAATTATACATTACAGTAAATTATATTCCAATCCTGGTACTATAATTATACATTACAGTAAAATATATTCCAATCCTGGTGCTACAATTATACGTTACAGTAAATTATATTCCAATCCTGGTGCTACAATTATACAATACAGTAAATTATATTCCAATCCTGGTGCTACAATTATACATAAGAGTAAATTATATTATTTGTTACATCTAAATTCAACTGGTATTTGTATTATATATTCCAACCTTGGTGCTACAATTATACGTTACAGTAACATATTTCAACCCTGACGTACAATTATACATTACAGTAAATTATATTCCAATCCTGGTGCTTCAATTATACACTACAGTAAATTATATTCCAACCCTGGTGCTACAATTATACATAACAGTGAATTATACTCCAATCCTGGTGCTACAATTATACATTACAGCAAATTATATTCTTATCCTGGTGCTACAATTATACATTACGGTAAATTATATTCCAACAATGGTGCTACAATTATACGTTACAGTGAATTATATTTCAACCCTGGTACTATAATTATACATTACAGTAAATTATATTCCAATCCTGGTGCTTTGCTTATACATTACAGTTAATGTATACCGTTACCGGTGATAAGGTTATACATCACTGTTAATGATATACCAACCACAGTGATAAGATGAAGCTCCATTTCTTTATCACCATTGCATAACTGACCGGCTTCCTGTAATTAAAATAATTAAATTTAACGTGAATGTATACACGATTATTCAAATACAACCGAAATTTTTAAACATTGTATTAAACAATTTCTTTATAAATAAATATAACACAAATACCTGTAAAAGTTTTTGTGTGCCATATGTGCACATTTTTGAAAAGCAATCCTAATCAGTGACACTAGGGGCCAAAAGGCTCAATAGATAAATACATGCGTCAAAACGTTGAAAATTATTGAATTGAAGTTTCAAAACTATATAAATCCAAATCCAGGCAAGGAATGCTTTGCGTGAGGGAACAAAACTTAGTTTTAAATAACTTTCAGAAATTAAGACAGCTGAAAATTTTGCTAAATAATATAATTTCTGACAGCAGAAAGTACTGTCTACTTAGTTATGGATACCCTCGGGGAGTTTACTCTTCCAGCAGCGAAACCCGGGGCAGTAACTTAACATAAATAATAGTAACATAAATACCTGTTAAATTTTGATATGCCATATGTGCACATTTCGAAAAATAACTCCTCATCAGTGACACTAGAGGCCAAAAATTTTGATAGATAAAACCATGAGCCAAAAAGTTTAAAATTAATGTATCTAAAACTATTTGAATCTAAATCCAGCTAAGGAATGCTTTGCATGAGGTAACAAAGCTTAGTTTTAAATGAATTTCAAAAATTAGGAGGCTAAAATTTTGCTAAATGGTATATTTTCTGACAGCACAAAGTACTTTCTACTGAGTTATGAATACCCTCGGGTAGTTTACTCCACCAGCAGCGGTGTCCTCTCAGGGTAATAAATATAAAATACAAATACCTGTAAATATTTTTATGTGCCATATGTGCACATATCGGAAAATCATTTCTCATCAGTGACACAAGTGGCCACAAAATTTGATAGATAAAAACCATGAGCCAAAAATTAATGTATCAAAAGTTCCAAAACTATCTGAATCCGAATATAAAACGAAATAAATATGTAGGTGCCGCTCAGACATTATTTTTTTACTTATAAATTATAAAATGCTATAAATAAAAGTTTACAAACTGACAGATCAATACAACCAACTGTACAATATTCAAAACAGATACATGTGATAGCTACTTGTGTTAGTAAGGTAACAAGGTACAGTTTCCGGATGGAAATGAAACTCATCTTTTAAATATAGTTTTCTTTTGATAGGGTCAAAATGAAGCAATTTATCTTTCAAATATAGTTTGTTTTTATATGGCCATTTAATGCCACGTGGTTTATGATATTGTCATTAAGTGCAACATGGTATATACTATTGTCATTTAGTGTCATATATAACTATATAACTTTTTTTAGTCAAATGGTTATGATATAGTAAATTTGAGTCGCATGGTATATGATAATTTATTTTGAGTCACATGGTCTTTAGATGGTTAGTTTAAATCGCATGGTTTATGATATGGTCATTTAGTGTTACATGCCACATAAAATGGTCAATTAATACCCACATGTTTAGATGTGGTTATTAAGTGTCATATCGTTTTTGAAATGGTCATTTAATGCCAAATTTTATGATATAGTCTTTTTTTAAACGCATAGTTTATAGAATGATATAGTTATATCACTTGTTTTATGAAATGTTACAAAGTTTATAATATTACTATTTATTTAAGGATTGACCGCGAAGCGGTTTATGATTGATTTGCCCCATTGTCTACTTTAACAGTTCATACCTTGATGACCAATTCAAAAACAAATGTCAATCCTTATATTTACAATCATGTCCATTCATAAAATAAAAGAATAAAAAAAAACAATTTTGGTTTCATTTTATTTTTCTTGTCAAATGCATTTTTAAAAATTTTCAGTTTGGCCACGCCCACTAAAATTGTCCATGTTAAATATGATTTTAAAAAGGTAAAAATTAATTATTATTGTTTAAAGTAACATTACAATTTGCGAATGATGAATTCGTAAGTAGACCAGACTGAATGGAAGATAAGGAAATGGAAATATCAACTGGGACTATTTGCTGGCTTTGCAAATAATCAGATATTCCTACGCCATTCGGAACTATTTACGCTTTAACTGTTCATCGAAAAATAACGTCAGTCAGTCGTAAAAGGTTCATCTAGGCAGTGATAATTAGATCGTAAATATTGAAACATGAATTATGGTGTGGCCATATGATGCTACATGGTTTATGATATGATCATTTTGAAAATGTAAGGTTTCTGCTTATTAGCATTATTGCTAAAAGACATTGCACATAACATGCCTCACTGCTGTCTTGCAATGCACTTCCACTACATCTACAAAGGCTGTCAACTTTAAATGACATAACTGTGAACAGGGTGCAAAATTCACGTTCAATCTAACACTCATTTGTCTTTCGCGAATTACAGTACTTTCAGTTTTGTGTACGCTATTTGCATCATATGAAGCATCATCATTTATATTAGGCCGATCCTGGGCCGATTCGTAGATTTAAACCGAGTCGGCATTTCTAGGGACCGGTTTTGGGATCGTAATGACATGAACATTTTGAAAATATTAAATAGTCATGATTTTTTGAAAGTGTCAAATTATAAAACAATTTTTTAGAATTATTTTTATGAGAAAAATATTTCTTAATATAATTGTTTATAAAATGTTTGATATTTTGATATTAAATAGCTATGATTTTTTGAAAGTGTCAAATTATAAAACAAATTTTTTTAATCATTTTTATAAAAAAAAAATAAATTCTTAATATAATTGTTTATAAAATGTTCTGATCACCATAATAAGAAAACCAATGACCTTATTCAAGTGAAGGATACTTCGCCGGTAAAACCTCGAAGTAAAGAAAAACTTAGAAAACATTAGAACGGAAATACTACAATAATTTTATTATCTAACAATAAAGAAACAATCAAGATCGGTTTTATCATTTATACAAGTAGTCCTATAACACGGGTTATCCGGTCTTCTAGTACAATATTATGTGTACATTGCGACATGTTGTTATTTAAGTATATCAGATTAACTGACTGAAAATCACTTGTCCGTTACGGTTCAATACGGTGGCATTGCTACTCCCGAAAGCCGTTTTTCGGAAGTAAAGTATTAAGATGTAACGAGATTTTGGCACTTAAAAAAGGGCGATGTTCAGAATTCAGAGGTACCGGTTAAGTGAAGTTATTTTAATATAAATAAAGAAGGATAAATTCCGGACCGGACTCGTGTGTTCTGTATGTCGCTTTAAGAAGGGCCGGTAATCGGAAATTGCACTGTATTTTATTATACTTAATATCCAACAAAAACAGAAAAACAATTTCAATTGGGTTGGAATGGTATAAAAGTGGTGACACATTATGGTTAGACTAGGTGGAAATGCCCGCAATCGAACTAGTTGTTTTATTAACTCTGGTGTTGCCCGTACTGTTGTTGCAAGGCTAAATGAAGTGCATAGAGCCTTCCTTAACGCATTATGACGACTTTTTAACATCTTGAATATACAAGAGATTGGTTCGCCTGCGTATAATGTCATTGCCTGAAGATAATTAAATTAGATTACAGCACCCAAGAAATCGTTTTAAAGCCTAATCTTTCACAGCAAGAACTATCCACGATTTGCAGAAGTAAGTGCAAGAACCTTAAAAAATCGTTTACGTGAACGCCACAATAATCCATTATTTAAAGCCATCCATCTATTTCCTCTACAGCGTCATTATGATATCCGCCTTGGTCAGTGTGGAGAAATTTACCACCAGGATGGCTTAACCAGGTGCGAAAGGAAGTGAATTTTTACAGGAGTGGTTGTCGATCTGAGGTGATTTGTTGTACCGAAAAATGTTATCAACACAATTGTGTTCTGCAATGTCTTCTATTTAGTGTAATTGTCCGGAATGTATGTTGTAAATTGTAAAACTACTTAACGTTCAGTCCAGGATTTTCTGCTGGTGTATATTACCGCGATTGAATATTGCTGATTCACGAAGTTCTGTTTGTTGAGCAAAAAAGCATTACAATACAAGATGACAAAAATTTGGAAGGTTTCAAATCACCAGTTGGCGTTAGTTTAACTGTCTATTACATCAATTATTAACTGAATCTGTATTCTTCGGTCTTTTTTTAAATACCCTTGACGAATCTTTCATACATATTTTTTGCTCTTATGACATTTGAGGAAATACTCGTGAATTACTTTGTAAATGAGTTTTGTCCTAGGTGGCAAAACTCCATTATATGCCTCCAATGCTATTCGACTATGCCTAAAATTGAATCACATTCACGAATACGTACGTACGTGCGTGCGTACCTATGTATGTATGTATGTATACAAAAAAGATGCAACATACATACAGAGTACACATCAGTTTGACATTTAAAAGATAAAGTAGAAATATATTATATAATACAATACATAACAAAATATAACATAAAGATGTCTTTGTAAAGTAAAAAAGCTAGTTTCTTTTCACATACCTTGTATAAACATCAATGGCTACATTGTCGAAACAAATCTGTAAAATAACTTTAATTTCTTGTTTAATTATACCTATAAAAAAAGGATTCGCGTTGCTCTTCTCGTTTTCTTTTATCGGTAAAAAATCTGAGTCACTTTTGTTTGTGTTCATAATCTGTGACATGAAATTATAGAGATTTAATGTCAATTAAGTCTTAAGATTCAAAATTAATCTGAATATTTTTTAAATTTGTTTTAATAGATAGGTAGATAATTAGATAAAAGTTGTTCTCTCATGAATAGCAATCATTACTCTATCGAGATGCTTTGTAAGTATCCAATATCGATACCCAAAAACGTTCAAGTTAGTTCAAAACTTGAAAACTTGCACCAAAAAAAAAAAAAAAAAACGAAATTATTCAAAACTAAAATCTCACAATTATTCATGTAAAAATTAAGTTTTTAAACAGGAATTTCCGTTCTTACTCGATTAATACAGACTAATTGTTGAAATTTCCTTTTCAAATAATAATTCTAATGAGGATATAGTAAATCATCAGTGTTTTACACAGGGATTGTTTTATTAATTCTAGAGATTCTATTAGATTTCGGTTTTTACAACCATTGTAGACTCATTCTTTAAGTTTTACTCGAAGGGAGTTACCTTTTCCGACAACAAAAACATTACGTCATAAATACGTAAGAACTTTTCATGTGATAGGTCATTTTTCAGTTGTGAGAATTTTGTCAGGCTCGAAGAATCCCAGAGAATGCTAACAATTTTTTATCAATCAATGTTTGTTGTTTTAACCAGTTTTTACTGTATAGCCATCTCTTGATGTTGTCTATTAGAATTTACGAAAAGTGTACCGCATGAGCTATATAATTCCCACTATAAGAAGATCCTCTTAGCGTTAATGCTCATCATGAGAAACTAAATATATATATATATATATATATATATATATATATATATATATATATATATATATATATATATATATATATTGTTGGAATTAAGAATATCTGTGTGTGTGTGTGTGTGTGTGTGTGTGTGTGTGTGTGTGTGCATATAAAAACGTTGTGTTTTGTAAAGGTTGATAAGGAATAGACTACTGGAATGGTAAATGTTTCTGATAAAGGCATATATATTGACATATTACATTATTATAAAAAGTTTAAAGTGTTATATTATATGCATATATAAATACCTCTCATAACGTGTTTGTCGATAATGTTATGAAACCATATATTTAAAAAGAACCTTTTCATGTGCGTTGGAGCATATATCGTCACGTAGATTAACAAAATAAAAATCAAGAACAGACATTTCAGGATAATTTTTCATTCCGGACAAATAAAAGATCGGTATTATTTTACAGTTCCTTCAACATTACATGGATAACCAGATTCAAGAGGTATGTTTTATAATTATTTAAAACCCAATAGATAGAATTATTCTTTGATCAGCACAATCGTTTGGTAGGCATTTCATTTTTATTGATAAATCACAAACAAATTGAAGTTTCTTATAACTAATGAGATGAAATAAGCAATAAACAACATATAACAAACTTGAAAACAACACGATATTAATGTAGACTGTTTTTAAAACAAGTAATTATATGAAATTGTCTTTTAATTTCTGTTTCTGCCACTAACATGTTCCGTCAATACGACAGGCTTTATTGTATGGATATAGTGATAAATATATTTAGATAGATACTCACCATAATAAGTTGTAATATGTAGCGAAATTATCTTTTTCAAGAAGAAGTAACCTCAACAAGATTGAGGTAATTACAGTAATATAAGTAGAATGGTGGACGTAAGAACGCATTTTACCGTATACACATATATACTGCATTAGATAGTTGTTCTATATAAATAGCTAGATAGATTCCCTTTATGTAGATCTAATAACTTAGAAAATTTGCTTTGATTGATGACGAACTTATTTAAAAATTTGGTACGAGCAATTAAGGAACTGAAAAATTTCGATCGAGCAAAGTAAGAAACTTTTATTCTTCCATGAAATGCAAAATTATTCATGTGATTCATTTTCGTTTTTTTATTTATTTATTTATTTATTTATTTATTTATTTTTTGTTTCAAATTAAAAGTAATTGCACAATATCAATTTCAAATTTACGACATATTCCTAATGATCTGCTTTGTAATTTTATTTATATCTATCTATTATGACTCCGATTAAATGCTACATTCAAAGTTTTATGACGAACATGTTAATGCAATTGATGTTATTGAGAAGTTCCATGGCAAACTGTGCTTGACATCCAACAAACTTCACAGGAAGGGTTATTTGTAGGTGTCTACCATTTAGAGAATGGTTTGGTATTTTATACAAATCTGGTTCAGTATGGGTTACATGTAATTTTGTACAATAAACCTTAGTCCGATGTATTGTTACAGCAAACCCTAGTCAGAATAGTTTTGTGTTTTATTCCAGGTCAGATTTGGTTTGGTACAGTACAATCAGTTACTATTTGTTAAACAATAAAGATGATGATTTATAAGGTTTATATAACGTCAGTGATATTCAAATTGGACAAGAGCTAGTCGCATGTGGTTTAGTACATTATACTAAGTTTGGTAAGGCTGGTACAATACACCAAAGCAGATATGGTTTGGTACAATATACCAGGTCTTGGTATATATGGTTTTGTGCAATACTGAAGACCGGAAATTGTTTGATACACTATACCAAGGTCAGATATGGTTTCATACAGTATATCTTGTATATATTTTGGTTTTTAGCACATTATACCTAGATCAATTATTGTTTAGTACAGTATATCTAAGTCAAATATGGTACACATAAAACAGAGTATACCAGGTCACATATTGTTTACTACAGAATACCTAGGTTACTTATGGTTTTTTACAATGTACTAGTTCCAGGGTTTAGTAATATATAAGTTCAGATATGGTTTGCTGTGTTATACCAAGACAGATCTGGTTTGATATATTATACAAAGTCATATATGTGTGGTACAGCATACCCGGTCATTTTTGTTTTTCTTCAGTATACCAGTCCTGATATGGTTCGGTACAATTTTCCTAAGTAGTCATTTATGAATTGGTAAAGTGTAACAGATCACACATGGTTTGCCACAGTATACCCAGGCAAGATATGGTTTAGCACAGTTTGCTCGGGTTGGGTATGGTTTTGTGCATTACACCAAGTTAGATATGGTTTAGCACAGCTTAAAAGGTAAGATATGATTTGGTTTGGTACACCTGTTAATGTATTATTTGTTACAATATATAAGTTCGAAAAGGGGTTTGTTATAGTTTATCAGGATAAAATATGGTTTTCTACAATACACGAGGTCAAATATGATTCACTACAGTAAATTCAGGTCACATATTGTTTGGTACAGTATGGTATGGTTTTGTGCAATAAACCAATATCAGTTTTGTTTTGGTTCAGTTTATTTTTGTCAAATACGGTTTAATATATTAACCCATTATCAAACTTGTTTTGATCTGTTTAGTTGAAATATAGCTAATTCTTGTGTTGATGTTTCTTGTGTACAGCTGGTTCATTTAGCGTTTTTGTGAAATTACCAGGAAAATGCTTACACGTGACGAGTGTACGTAGCTAGACAGGAGGTGCACCCGGCCTCACTTCCTTGATGGAAGCTCACGTAGATAACTAATTTTGCCAGTTTTCAAAGTTTTTACTTTGTTTTTTGGATTGTGATATGGACAAGCACTGGTATTATAATTAAAACAATAATCTGTGAATTTTAATGACATCCTGACGAAAGTCTTTAAAATATTTTATTGTAGTTTTAAATTTTGAAAGATCTAAACGTTTTAAATTCATTGCTTTTCTGTCACCATAATGTTTAATATATGTTTACCTTGTTATTATTTATAGCATGTTTTTAAGTTTTTTTCACATATCATTTATAAACATTAATAGCTGAATTGTCCGAACAAAACTGTAAAATTTACAAATGAAAGATAGAATTCGCGTTGGTCTTCCCGTTTTCTTTTATCGGTAAAAAATCTGAGTCGCTTTATATGTGTCAATGATCTGCGACATGAAGTAATAGAGATATATTTTTAATTTGAATTTTCAAATTGATTTTCAAATTGATTTGAGTATTTTGAAATTTGCTTGATAGTTAGATAAATCAAGTTGATGTTTCCCTAATTTATGTTGTGAAATATTATGCAACACATGTCACCAAATAAAAGATTTCACCTTTCTTACACAAAACGTTGAAATCATTTGTACATTTTATAAATAGTTGGTAAATTTAAATGGTGTAATATAAAAAATTGGCAAAAACTCAGTTCGATTGATAAATCATTTTAATCGGTTCGTTTTTCAAATTATGCAAAATATAATTTATCTATTTACTAACCGATATGTACCATTTAATTAATGTATGTACAATTTCATAAAACAAATGAATCTACATATGGCGTTTATAAATGGAATCTTACAAGATTACTAATCATTAGCTGGTTTTGCAGTTCGTGTAAATTTCAGACCTTTGCTCAATAACTGTTTTCCGGAATCATCCAGTTTTGTACTTGACAAATTGATAATCATAAGGTCTATATGGTTTATTGTAGAATGATTTACATCCGGTAAGGTCAACCCCCACAAAAGCAGTTTCATCACAAAACTCTGTCTAAGACTTCTATAAGGCAAAAGTTCTTGACAAGCTAAATGACGCCAAAGAGATTTAAAATTGAGACCAATAGTTGTTATGATAAGCTTGATACTTTCCTAGAAGGATAAAATGTTAGCAAAATGTCACCTTAGTTATTTTGTTATATATGTATAATTAACTTTTTGTTATAAGGTCATGAGATCGTAGATAAGGTGTAGAATTCTTGGATAGTAAATCAAAATATATAACGAAATAAATATGTAGGTGCCGCTCAGACATTTTTTGTCTTCTGAATTATAAAATGCTATAAATATGGACTGGATTTTAACACCTTTACACAAACTTAAGGCAAAACATTAAATATGGAATCTACACAATTAGACATAATAAACAAATTGGTCAATAGAAAAATAAATATGTACACTGTTACTTCTTGAAAGTATTAACGAGTAAATTGCTTTTTGTACAATAATTTTGATGTACATTACCTTTGAATCAATGTTGCATTTTCCTTGGCCAAATTATTGGTTAATCAAAATCGTACAATTTATTATAACAATGCAAATTTCGAAATTTGGCTTTGGTTTTACAGTTTTCAGAGGTACCGATATGAATGCCTTATAAATTCAGTAGTTTGTTTCGGTCCAAATCTTATCTGTTTTAAAATGTTATCTAACAGTGAATGACAAAAGTAGTAAATATTATTACATTCTCATTAGCATTGATCATAATTGTTATGTGAAGTTCAGTTCTTTAACTTAACAAGTACCTTGTGTAAAAATAAAAGTTAACAAACTGACAGATCAATACAACCAACTGTACAATATTCAAAACAGATAACTATTTGTGTTAGTAAGGCATACGAGATACAGTTTCCGGGTGAAAATGAAACACTTTATCTTTTTAAATATCCTTTTATTCACGAAAGGAAAGCATCATTTCTGAGAAACTCGGTTTATGATATGGTCATTTAATGTCACATGGTTTATGATATCGTCATGAATTGCAGCAGGGTTTATATTATTGTCATTTAGTGTCATGTGGTTTTTTATATGGTCATTTAGTCTCAAAAGGTATTTGGTATCGTTAATGCCTTGTTGTTTATTGTTTATTATTTGGTCATTCGGTTTTTGCTATATGGTGATTTTTCGTCACATTATTATGATATGGCCATTTTGAGTCACATGGTTTATGATGTAGTCATTTAATGCCACATGGTTTATAAAATGGTCAAGTATTGAAACATGGTTTGTGCTATGGTCTTTGACTGACATAACTTTTGTATCATCGATTATTACCAAATGGTTTATAAATTGGTAATTTGGTGCCAATTTCTTTTACGATCCTTTTTAATCACAAGCTTTTTAATAAATTTTTTAGTGGTACATGGTTTATGATATGGCTATTTTGTGTCACGGGATTTATGATACGGTTATTTTCAACCACATGGTTAATGATATGGCTATTTTGAGAAACGTGGTTTATGATATCGTTAATTTATATCACGAGGTTCATTATCTAGTCATTTGGAGACATAGTTTATTATATAGTCAGTTTAAGACACATTTTTATGGTATAACGATTTAAACACCACATGGTTTTTTATCTTTTAATCTGAGTTGCATTGTTAAAATATGATAATTTTGGATAACATGGCTTATGATATAGTCACATGGTTTAAGGTTAGGCTATTTTAAGTCACACAGTGTATGATATGGTCAAATTAAGTCACATGATTAATGATATAGCAATTTTGGGTCACACACTGTATGATATGGTCAGTTAAAGCCACATAATTAATGATAAAGCCATTTTGTGCCATACGGTTTATATATGGTCAGTTTAAGTCACATTGTTTATGATATGACCACTTAGTGCCACATGGTTTTTTTTATTTAACTTTTTTAGTCACATGGTTAATGATATAGTACGTTTGGGTCGCATCATTTCAAAACGCAAGGTTTATGATATATTTATTTTGAGTCACATGGTCCTCAAACGGTCCGTTAAATAGTTTACGATATGGTTATTAATTGTAACATGGTTTATAAAATGGTCAATTTATACCCAAATGTTTTTGATGTGGTCATTAAGTGTCATATCGTTTTTGAAATTGTCATTAAAAGCCACATTTTATGATATAGTCTTTTTAAACACATAGTTTCTGGAATGATATATTTAAGCCACTTGTTTTATAAAATGTAACAAAGCTTATAATATTACTATATATTGTAACGTGGATTGTGGTATGGGCATATAATGCTACATGGTTTATGATATGATCATTTTGAGATGCATAGTATCTGATTATTTAAATGATTTATGTTACTTTGTCTGCAGAATGGTATTTGGTTATTTAACGAGTAGATTAGTATTATAGATAATAGACATTGCACATAACATGTCTCACTGCTGTCATGCAATGGACTGCAATATAAACATATCTACCGCTACAGCTACGAAGGCTGTCAACTTTAAATGACATTTCCTTGAACAACGGGCAAAATTCACATTTAATCTAGCATTCATTTTCTTTCGCGAATTTCAGTACTTTCAGTACCTTGATTATGAATTGTGTACGCTATTTACATCATATGAAGCAAACATATTATCCACATCATTTATATTAGGCCGATCCTGGACCGATTCCTTAATTAAAACCGAGTCGGTATTTCTAGGGACCGTGTCCGGGTCGTAATGACATGAACGTTTTGATATTAAAAAGTTATGGTTTTTTGAAAGTGTCAAATTATAAAACAATTTTTTAAAATCATTTTAATAAGAATAATATTTCTTAATATAATTGTTTATGAAATGTTCTGATCACCATAATAAGAAAACCAATGACCTTATTCAAGTGAAGGATACTTCACTGGTTAAACCTCGAAGTAAAGAAAAACTTAGAAAACATTAGAACGGCAATAACTACAATAATTTTATTATCTAACAATAAAGAAACAATTAAGATCGTTTGAATTATTTAAACAAGTAGACCTGCACGGTTATCCGGTCTACTAGTACAATATTATGTGTACATTGCGACATGTTGTTATTTCAGTAAATCGGATTAACCGATTGAAAATCTCTTGTCCGTTATGGTTCAATACGGTGGCATTGCAACTCCTAAAAGCCGTTATTCGGAAGTAAATTATTAAGATGTAACGGGATTTTGGCACTTAAAAAAGGGCGGTGTTCAGAATTCAGATGTACCGGTTGAATGAAGTTTTTTAATATAATTAAAGAAGGATAAATTCCGGGCCGGACTCGTGTGTTCTGTATGTCGCTTTAAGAAGGGCCGTAATTGGAAATTGCACTGTATTTTATTATTCTTTATATCCAACAAATACAGAAAAACAATTTAAATGCGTTGGAGTTGTGTAAAAGTGGTGATACTCTGTGGTTAGACAAGGTGGAAATGCCCACAATCAAACCAATTATTTCATTAACTCTGGTGTTGCCCGAACTGTTATTGCAAGGGTAAATGAAGTACATAGAGCCTTCCTTAACGCATAATGACGACAATTTTAACATCTTGATTATACAAAGGATGGTTCGCCTGCGTATAATGTCATTGCCTGAAGATAATTAAATTAGATTTTAACACCCAAGAAATCGATTACAGCACCCAAGAAATCGTTTTAAAACCTAATCTTTCACAGCAAGAACTATCCACGATTTGCAGAAATAAGTGCAAGAACCGTCAAAAACCGTTTTTTCGTGAACGCCACAATAATTCATTATTTAAAGCCACCCATCTATTTCCTCTACAGCGTTATTGTGATATACGCCTTGTTCAGTGTGGAGAAATTTACCACCAGGATGGCTTAACCAAGTGCGAAAGGAAGTGAATTTTTACAGGAGTTATTGTTGATCTAAGCTGAATTTTTGTTTCGGAAAATGTAATCAACACAATTGTGTCGTACAATGTCTTCTATTTAGTGGAAGAAGTGTAATGGTCCGGAACGGTATGTTGATAAATTGTATAACTACTTAGCGGTCAGTCCAGAATTTTAAGCTGGTGTCTATTACCGCGATTGAATATTGCTGATTCATGATGTTCTGTTTGTTTAGCAACAAAGCATTACAATGCAAGATGACAAAGATTAAGAAGGTTTAAAATCACCAGTTGACGTTAGTTTAATTCTTTATTACATCAATTATTAACTGAATCTGGATTCCTCGGGCTTTTTAATACCCTTGTAGAATCTTTC
This sequence comes from Tegillarca granosa, assembly GCA_029721355.1. Classification (NCBI taxonomy): domain Eukaryota; kingdom Metazoa; phylum Mollusca; class Bivalvia; order Arcoida; family Arcidae; genus Tegillarca; species Tegillarca granosa. Next base: position 113,100 of record JARBDR010000311.1, on the reverse strand, counting down.
ATACATATTTTTTGCATTTATGACATTTGTGGAAATACTCGTGAATTACTTTGTAAATGAGTTTTGTCCTTGGTGGCAAAATGCCATTATATGCCTCCAATGCTATTCGACTATGCCTAAAATTTAGTCACATTAACGAATAGGCACGTACGTACGTGCGTACCTATGTATGTATGTATGTATGTATGTATGTATGTATGTATGTATGTATGTATGTATGTATGTATGTATGTATATATGTATGTATGTATATATGTATGTATGTATGTATGTAACATGCAACATACATACACAGTACACATCAGTTTGACATTTAAAAGATAAAGTAAAAAGATATTATGTCATGTTATAAAATATAACATAAAGGTGTCTTTGTAAAGTAAAAAATCTAGTTTCTTTTCACATACCTTGTATAAACATCAATAGCTGTATTGTCCAAACAAAACTGTAAAATAACTTTAATTTCTTGTTTAATTATACCAATTCAAATAGGATTTGCGTTGGTCTTCCCGATTTCTTTTATCGGTAAAAATTTGAGTCGCTTTTGTATGTGTTCATGATCTATGACATGAAAAAATAAAGATTTATGTCAATTAAGTCTGAAGATTCAAAATTAATCTAATATTTTTTTTAATTTGTTTTAATAGATAGGTAGACAATTAGATAAAAGTTATTCTCTCATGAATAGCAATCAATACTCTATCGAGACGCTTTGTAAGTATCAAATATTGGATACCCAAGTACGTTTAAGCTAGTCCAAAACTTGCACCAAAAAAACGAAATTATTCAAAACTAAAATCTCACAATGAATTATGTAAAAATTGAGTTTTTAAACAGGGATTTCCTTTCTTGCTTGATTAATACAGACTAATTGTTGAATGTCCTTTTCAAATAATAATTTTGATGAAGATGAAGTAAATCATCAGTGTTTTACACAGGGATTGTTTTATTAATTCTAGAGTTTCTACTAGATTTCGGTTTTTACAAACATTGTAGACTCATTCTTTAAGTTTTACTCGAAGGGAGTTACCTTTTCCGACAACAAAAACATTACGTCATAAATAAGTAAGAACTTTTCATGTGTTAGGTCATTTTTCAGTTGTGAGAATTTTGTCAGGCTGGAAGAATCCCAGAGAATGTATTTTATCAATCAATTTTTGTTGTTTTAACCAGTTTTTATTGTATAGCCATCTCTTAATGTTGTCTATTTTACGAAAAGTGTACCGCATCAGCTATATAATTCCCACTATAAGAAGATCCTCTTAAAGATCCTCTTATATGTATATATATACATTGTTGGAATTAAGAATACCTGTAGTGTGTGTGTGTGTGTGTGTGTGTGTGTGTGTGTGTGTGTGTGTGCATATAAAAACTTTGTGTTTTGTTAAGGTAGATAAGGAATAGACAACTGAAATAGTAAATGTTTCTGATAAAGGCATATCTATTGGCAAATTACATTATGATAAAAATTATAAGTGTTATATGCATATATAAATACCTCTAACAATGTGTTTGTCGATAATGTTATTGATATAAAAAGTTTTAGTCAAAAGTTTAATGAAACCATATATTTAAAAAGAACCTTTTCATGTGCGTTGAAGCATATATTGTGACGTAGATTTACTTAATAAAAATCAAGAACAGACATTTAAGGAATATTTTTCATTCCGGATAAATAACTTATCGGCATTATTTTACCGTTCCTTCAACACTACATGGATAACCAGATTCAAGAGGTATGTTTTAGAATTATTTAGATCGTTTCTAGTCTTGTTCGATCCAATTCACAGAATTATTCTTTAATCAACACAATCGTTTGGTAGGCATATCATTTTTATTTATAAGTCATAAACAAATTGAAGTTTTTTTATAACTTATGCGACAAAAAGCAATTAGGAACGTATAGTAAACTTGAAAGCAACACGATATTAATGTACACTGTTTTTAAAACAAGTTATTATATGATATTTTCTTTTAATTTCTGTTTCTATTACTAGTCTTTACAAGTATGGCCACTAACATGTTCTGGTCAATACGGCAGGCTTTACTGTATGGATATACTGATAAACATATTAAGTTAGGTACCACCATAATAAATTGAAATATGTAGTGAAATAATCTTTTTCAAGACGAAGTAATGTCAACAAGATTGAGGTAATTATAGTAATATAAGTAGAATGGTGGACGCATTTTACCGTATACACATATATAATGCATTAGATAGTTGTTGTCTATAAATAGCAAGATAAATTCCCTTTTTGTAGATCTAATTACTTAGAATTTTTTTTTTATTTGCTTTGATTGATGACGAACTTATTTTAAAATTTGGTACGAGCAATTAAGGTACTGAAAAATTTCGATCGAGCAAAGTAAGGAACTCTTATTTTTCCATGAAATGCAAAATTATTCGTGTGATTCATTTTTGTTTATTTTTTATTTTTTATTATTATTATTTTTTTTTTTTTTTGTTTAAAATTAAAAGTAATTGCACAATATCAATTTTAAACGTACGACTAATTCCTAATGATCTGCTTTGTAATTTTATTTATATATCCATTATGACTCTGATTAAAGGCTGCATTCAAAGTTTTAAGACGAACATGTTAATGCAAAGGATTAGCAGGTTTCATAACAATCTGTGCTTGACATTCAACAAACTTCACATGAAGGGTTATTTGTCAGGTGCCTTCCATACAAATCTGGTTCAGCATGGTAAAATCAAGGTTACATGTAATTTTGTACAATACACCTAGGTCCGATGTATAGTTACAGTAAACCCTAGTGAAAATAGTTTGGCGTTTTATTCCAGGTCAGATTTGGTTTGGTATAGTAAAATCAGTTACTATTTGTTAAAGAATAAAGATGATGATTTATATGGTTTATAAAACGTCAGTAAAATTCAAATTGGACAAGAGCTTGTCGAATGTGGTTTAGTACATTATACTAGGTTCGGTAAGGGTTTGTATAATACTCCAAAGCAGATATGGTTTGGTACAATATACCAGGTTTTGGTATATATGGTTTTGTGCAAAATGGTGATCGGAGATTTTTTGGTACACTAAACCAAGGTCAGATATGGTTTCGTACAGTATATTTTTGTATATATCTTGGTTTTTAGTATATTCTACCTAGTTCAATTATTGTTTAGTACAGAATACCTAAGTGCGATACGGTTTGGTTAACCCACGTCCGGGGTGGTACTGTACACACAAAAAATGGTTTTGCTACATTATACCCAGGTCACTTATGGATTTTTTACAATGTATAAGTTTCAAGGTTAAGTAAAATATAAGTTCAGATATGGTTTGATGTGTTATTCCGAGACAGATCTGGTTTGATACATTATACAAAATCATTTATGTGTGGTACAACATACCCAGTCATTTATGTTTTTTCTTCAGTATATCAGTCCTTATACGGTTCGGTACAATTTTTCTAAGAAGTCATTTATAAATTGGTATAGTATACCAGATTACACATGGTTGGCACAGTATACTCAGGCAAGATATAGTTAAGCAGAGTTTACCCGGTTCGGATATAGTTTTGTGTATTTTACCAAGTTAGATATGGTTTGGCATAGTTTAAAAGGTGCGATATGGTTTGGTTTGGTACACCTGTTAATGTATTATTTGTTACAATATATAAATTCGAAAAGGGGTTTGGTACAGTATATCTGGATCACATGGTTTGCTACAATACACGAGGTCAAATATGATTTACTACAGTAAATTCAGGCCACATATTGTTTGGTACATTATACCAATGTCAGATATGGCTATGCACAATAAACCAATATCAGTTTAGTTATGGTTCAGTCTATTTTTGTCTGATATGGTTTAATATATTAACCCGTTATCAACCTTGTTTTGATCTGTTCAGTTGAAATATAGCTCATTCTTTTGTTGATGTTTCTTTTTGTACAGCTGGTTCATTTAGCGTTTTTGTGAAATTACCAGGAAAATTTTAACACGTGACGGGTGTAGCTAGCTAGACAGGAGGTGCTTACCCTTTCAGAGCACCCGGCCTCACTTCCTTGATGGAAGCTCAAGTATATAACTTATTTTGCCAGTTTTCAAAGTTTTTACTTTGTTTTTGGGATTGTAATATGGACAAGCACTGGTATTTTTTATTATAATTACAAAAATAATTTGTGAATTTTAATGACATCCTGACGAAAGTCCTTAAAATATTGTATTGTAGTTTTATAATTTTGAAAGATCTAAACTATTAAATTCTTTATTACTCTGTCGCCATAATGTTTGATATAAGTTTACCTTGTTATTATTTATCCCTTTTTTAGGTTTTTTTTTCACATACCATTTATTAACATCAATAGCCGAATTGTCCAAACAAAACTATAAAATTTCTTTAAGTTGTTGTTTGATTTACGAATGGAAGATAGAATTCGCGTTGGTCTTACCGTTTTCTTTTATCGGTAAAAAATCTGAGTCGCTTTTACATGTGTCCATGATCTGTGACATGAAATAATAGAGAAGTATTTTTTATTTAAATTTTTTAATTGATTTGAATATTTTAAAATTTGCTTGATAGATAGGTAAATCAAGTTGATGTTTGCCTAATTTATGTTGTGAAATATTATGCAACACATGTAACCAAATAAAAGATTTTACATTTAGACTCATTACTTTGTAGACTCATTCTCATTCCGTTTTACTCTTTTACTCTTTGAGGGAGTTCCCTTTTTCGACAACAAAAACATTACGTAATAAATACGTAAGAATTTTTTAGTTGTGAGAATTTTGTCAGGCTGGGAGAATCCCAGACGATGTTAACAATTTTTTATAAATCAAAGTTTGTTGTTTTAACCAGTTTTTACTCTACAACCATATCTTAATGTTGTCTATCAGAATTTATGAAAAGTGTACTGGAAGAGCTATATAATTCCCACTATAAAAAGCTAAAATTTCAAGATTCTGTAAGCGTTAATGCTCGGCATGAGAAACTATATATATATATATATATATATATATATATATATATATATATATATATATATATATATATATATATATATTACGGAAATAAAACATACCTGTAGTGTGTGTGTGTGTGTGTGTGTGTGTGTGTGTGTGTGTGTGTGTATAAAACTTTTTGTTTTGTAAAGGTAGATAAAGAATAGACTTCTGGAATGGTAAATGTTTCTGATAAAGCCATATATATTGACATATTACATTATGATAAAAAAATTAAAGTGTTTATGAATACACAACGTCTTTTTCGATAATTTTGTTGATTTAAAAAGTTTAAGTCAAAAGTTTAATGAACCATATATTTTAAAAGAACCTTTTCATGTGCGTTGGAGCATATATTATGACGTAGATTAACAAAATAAAAATCAAGAACAGACATTTAAGGATAATTTTTCATTTCGGATAAATAAAAGATCGGCATTATTTTACAGTTCCTTCAACATTACATGGATAACCAGATTCAAGAGGTATGTTTTATAATTATTTAGATCGTTTCTAGTCTGTTCAACCCAATTGATAGAATTATTCTTAGATCAGCACAATCGTTTGGTAGGCATTTCATTTTTATTGATTAATCACAAAGAAATTGAAGTTTCTTATAACTAATGAGATGAAATAAGCAATTAAGAACATATAACAAACTTGAAAACAACACGGTATTAATGTAGACTGTTTTTAAAACAAGTAATTATATGAAATCGTCTTTTAATTTCTGTTTCTGCCACTAACATGTTCCGTCAACACGACAGGTTTTTATGTATGGATATAGTGATAAATATGTTTAAATAGGTACTCACCATAATAAGTTGTAATATGTAGTGAAATAATCTTTTTCAAAAAGAAGTAACGTCAACAAGACTGAGGTAATTAAAGTAATATAAGTAGAATGGTGGACGTAAAAACTTATTTTACCGTATACACATATATAATGCATTAGATAGTTGTTGTCTATAAATAGCAAGATAAATTCCCTTTTTGTAGATCTAATTACTTAGAATTTTTTTTTTTTATTTGCTTTGATTGATCACGAACTTATTTTAAAATTTGGTACGAGCAATTAAGGAACTGAAAAATTTCGATCTATCAAAGTAAGAAACTCTTATTTTTCTATGAAATGCAAAATTATGCATGTGATTCATTTTCGTTTTTTTTTTTTTTTTAAATTAAAAGTAATTACACAATATCAATTTTAAACGTACGACTTATTCCTAATGATCTGCTTTGTAATTTTATTTATATATCCATTATCACTCCGATTAAAGGCTACATTCAAAGTTTTATGACGAACATATTAATTTAAAGGATGTTATTGACAAGTTCCATGGCAATCTGTGCTTGACATCAAACAAACTTCACAGGAAGGGTTATTTAGCGGGTGCCTACCATTTAGAAAATGTTTTGGTATTATATACAAATCTGGTTCAGTATGGGTTACATGTAATTTTGTACAATAAACCTAGGTCCGATGTATTGTTACAGTAAACCCTAGTCAAAATAGTTTTGCGTTTTATTCAGATTTGGTTTGGTTCAGTAAAATCAGTTATTATTTCCTACACAATAAAGACGATGATTTATATGGTTTATATAACGGCAGTGAAATTCAAATTGGACAAGAGCTAGACACATGTGGTTTAGTACATTATAGTAAGTTCGGTAAGGCTGGTACAATACACCAAAGCAGATATGGTTTGGTACAATATACCAGGTCTTGGTATATATGGTTTTGTGCAATACTGAAGACCGGAAATTGTTTGATACACTATACCAAGGTCAGATATGGTTTCATACAGTATATCTAGGTATATATCTTGGTTTTTAGCACATAATACCTAGATCAATTATTGCTTAGTACAGTATATTTTAGTCAAATATGGTACGCAAAAAACCAGGTCACATATTGTTTACTACAGTATACCTAGGTCACTTATGGTTTTTTACAATGTAGAAGTTCAAGGGTTTAGTAATATATAAGTTAGGATATGGTTTGCTGTGCTATACCAAGACAGATCTGGCTTGATACATTTTACAAAGTCATATATGTGTGGTACAGCATACCCGGTCATTTTTGTTTTTCTTCAGTATACCAGTCCTGATATGGTTCGGTACAATTTTCCTAAGTAGTCATTTATGAATTGGTATAGTGTAACAGATCACACATGGTTTGCCACAGTATACCCAGGCAAGATATGGTTTAGCACAGTTTGCTCGGGTTGGGTATGGTTTTGTGCATTATACCAAGTTAGATATGGTTGTTTATCACAGCTTAAAAGATAAGATACGATTTGGTTTGGTACACCTGTTAATGTATTATTTGTTACAATATATAAGTTCGAAAAAGGGTTTGTTATAGTATATCTGGATAAAATATGGTTTGCTACAATACACGAGGTCAAATATGATTTACTACAGTAAATTCGGGTCACATATTGTTTTGTACAGTATACTAATGTCAGGTACGGTTTTGTACAATAAACCAATATCAATTTTGTTTTTGTTCAGTATATTTTTGTCAGATATGGTTTCATATATTAACCCATTATCAAACTTGTTTTGATCTGTTCAGTTGAAATATAGCTCATTCTTTTGTTGATGTTTCTTTTGTACAGCTGGTTCATTTAGCGGTTTTGGGAAATTACCAGGAAAATGCTGATACGTGACGGGTGTAGCTAGCTAGACAGGAGGTGCTTATCCTTTCAGAGCACTTGGCATCACTACCTTGATGGAAGCTCACGTATATAACTAATTTTGCCAGTTTTCAAAGTTTTTACTTTGTTTTTTGGATTGTGATATGGACAAGCACTGGTTTTATAATTACAACAATAATTTGTGAATTTTAATGACATCCTGACGAAAGTCTTTAAAATATTGTATTGTAGTTTTAAAATTTTGAAAAATCTAAACGTTTGAAATTCATTGCTTTTCTGTCGCCATAATATTTGATATATGTTTACCTTGTTATTATTTTTATCATGTTTTTAAGTTATTTTTCACATACCATTTATAACTATTAATAGCTGAATAGTCCGAACAAAACTGTAAAATTACTTTAAATTCTTGTTTGATTTACAAATGAAAGATAGAATTCGCGTTGGTCGTCCGGTTTTCTTTTATCGGTAAAAAATCTGAGTCGCTTTTATATGTGTCAATGATCTGTGACATGTATTTTTAATTTGAATTTTCAAATTGATTTGAGTATTTTAAAATTTGCTTGATAGATAGGTAAATCAAGTTGATGTTTCCCTAATTTATGTTGTGAAATATTATGTATTACATGTCACCAAATAAAAGCTTTCACTTTTCTTACACAAAACGTTGAAATCATTTTTACATTTTATAAATAGTTGGTAAAGTTAAATGGTGTAATATAAAAAATTGGCAAAAATTCAGTTCGATTGACAATTCATTTTAATCGGTTCGTTTTTCAAATTATGCAAAATATAATTTATCTATTTACTAACCGATATGTACCATTTAATTAATGTATGTACAATTTCATAAAACAAATGAATCTACATATGGCGTTTATAAATGGAATCTTACAAGATTACTAATCATTAGCTGGTTTTGCAGTTCGTGTAAATTTAAGACCTTTGCTCAATAACTGTTTTCCGGAATCATCCAGTTTTGTACTTGACAAATTGATAATCATAAGGTCTATATGGTTTATTGAAGAATGATTTACATCCGGTAAGGTCAACCCCCACAAAAGCAGTTTCATCACAAAACTCTGCCTAAGACTTCTATAAGGCGAAAGTTCTGGACAAGCTAAATGACGCCAAAGAGATTTAAAATTGAGACCAATAGTTGTTATGATAAGCTTGATACTTTCCTAGAAGGATAAAATGTTAGCAAAATGTCACCTTAGTTATTTTGTTATATATGTATAATTAACTTTTTGTTATAAGGTCATGAGATCGTAGATAAGGTGTAGAATTCTTGGATAGTAAATCAAAATATATAACGAAATAAATATGTAGGTGTCGCTCAGACATTTTTTGTCTTCTGAATTATAAAATGCTATAAATATGGACTGGATTTTAACACCTTTACACAAACTTAAGGCAAAACATTAAATATGGAATCTACACAATTAGACATAATAAACAAATTGGTCAATAGAAAAATAAATATGTACACTGTTACTTCTTGAAAGTATTAACGAGTAAATTGCTTTTTGTACAATAATTTTGATGTACATTACCTTTGAATCAATGTTGCATTTTCCTTGGCCAAATTATTGGTTAATCAAAATCGTACAATTTATTATAACAATGCAAATTTCGAAATTTGGCTTTGGTTTTACAGTTTTCAGAGGTACCGATATGAATGCCTTATAAATTCAGTAGTTTGTTTCGGTCCAAATCTTATCTGTTTTAAAATGTTATCTAACAGTGAATGACAAAAGTAGTAAATATTATTACATTCTCATTAGCATTGATCATAATTGTTATGTGAAGTTCAGTTCTTTAACTTAACAAGTACCTTGTGTAAAAATAAAAGTTAACAAACTGACAGATCAATACAACCAACTGTACAATATTCAAAACAGATAACTATTTGTGTTAGTAAGGCATACGAGATACAGTTTCCGGGTGAAAATGAAACACTTTATCTTTTTAAATATCCTTTTATTCACGAAAGGAAAGCATCATTTCTGAGAAACTCGGTTTATGATATGGTCATTTAATGTCACATGGTTTATGATATCGTCATGAATTGCAGCAGGGTTTATATTATTGTCATTTAGTGTCATGTGGTTTTTTATATGGTCATTTAGTCTCACAAGGTATTTGGTATGGTTAATGCCTTGTTGTTTATTGTTTATTATTTGGTCATTCGGTTTTTGCTATATGGTGATTTTTCGTCACATTATTATGATATGGCCATTTTGAGTCACATGGTTTATGATGTAGTCATTTAATGCCACATGGTTTATAAAATGGTCAAGTATTGAAACATGGTTTGTGCTATGGTCTTTGACTGACATAACTTTTGTATCATCGATTATTACCAAATGGTTTATAAATTGGTAATTTGGTTGCCAATTTCTTTTACGATCCTTTTTAATCACAAGCTTTTTAATAAATTTTTAGTGGTACATGGTTTATGATATGGCTATTTTGTGTCACGGGAATTTATGATACGGTTATTTTCAACCACATGGTTAATGATATGGCTATTTTGAGAAACGTGGTTTATGATATCGTTAATTTATATCACGAGGTTCATTATCTAGTCATATTGGAGACATAGTTTATTATATAGTCAGTTTAAGACACATTTTTATGGTATAACGATTTAAACACCACATGGTTTTTATCTTTTAATCTGAGTTGCATTGTTCAAATATGATAATTTTGGATAACATGGCTTATGATATAGTCACATGGTTTAAGGTTAGGCTATTTTAAGTCACACAGTGTATGATACTGGTCAAATTAAGTCACATGATTAATGATATATCAATTTTGGGTCACACACTGTATGATATGGTCAGTTAAAGCCACATAATTAATGATAAAGCCATTTTGTGCCATACGGTTTATATATGGTCAGTTTAAGTCACATTGTTTATGATATGACCACTTAGTGCCACATGGTTTTTTTTATTTAACTTTTTTAGTCACATGGTTAATGATATAGTACGTTTGGGTCGCATCATTTCAAAACGCAAGGTTTATGATATATTTATTTTGAGTCACATGGTCCTCAAACGGTCCGTTAAATGGTTTACGATATGGTTATTAATTGTAACATGGTTTATAAAATGGTCAATTTATATCCCAAATGTTTTTGATGTGGTCATTAAGTGTCATATCGTTTTTGAAATTGTCATTAAAAGCCACATTTTATGATATAGTCTTTTTAAACACATAGTTTCTGGAATGATATATTTAAGCCACTTGTTTTATAAAATGTAACAAAGCTTATAATATTACTATATATTGTAACGTGGATTGTGGTATGGGCATATAATGCTACATGGTTTATGATATGATCATTTTGAGATGCATAGTATCTGATTATTTAAATGATTTATGTTACTTTGTCTGCAGAATGGTATTTGGTTATTTAACGAGTAGATTAGTATTATAGATAATAGACATTGCACATAACATGTCTCACTGCTGTCATGCAATGGACTGCAATATAAACATATCTACCGCTACAGCTACGAAGGCTGTCAACTTTAAATGACATTTCCTTGAACAACGGGCAAAATTCACATTTAATCTAGCATTCATTTTCTTTCGCGAATTTCAGTACTTTCAGTACCTTGATTATGAATTGTGTACGCTATTTACATCATATGAAGCAAACATATTATCCACATCATTTATATTAGGCCGATCCTGGACCGATTCCTTAATTAAAACCGAGTCGGTATTTCTAGGGACCGTGTCCGGGTCGTAATGACATGAACGTTTTGATATTAAAAAGTTATGGTTTTTTGAAAGTGTCAAATTATAAAACAATTTTTTAAAATCATTTTAATAAGAATAATATTTCTTAATATAATTGTTTATGAAATGTTCTGATCACCATAATAAGAAAACCAATGACCTTATTCAAGTGAAGGATACTTCACTGGTTAAACCTCGAAGTAAAGAAAAACTTAGAAAACATTAGAACGGCAATAACTACAATAATTTTATTATCTAACAATAAAGAAACAATTAAGATCGTTTGAATTATTTAAACAAGTAGACCTGCACGGTTATCCGGTCTACTAGTACAATATTATGTGTACATTGCGACATGTTGTTATTTCAGTAAATCGGATAACCGATTGAAAATCTCTTGTCCGTTATGGTTCAATACGGTGGCATTGCAACTCCTAAAAGCCGTTATTCGGAAGTAAATTATTAAGATGTAACGGGATTTTGGCACTTAAAAAAGGGCGGTGTTCAGAATTCAGATGTACCGGTTGAATGAAGTTTTTTAATATAATTAAAGAAGGATAAATTCCGGGCCGGACTCGTGTGTTCTGTATGTCGCTTTAAGAAGGGCCGTAATTGGAAATTGCACTGTATTTTATTATTCTTTATATCCAACAAATACAGAAAAAACAATTTAAATGCTTTGGAGTTGTGTAAAAGTGGTGATACTCTGTGGTTAGACAAGGTGGAAATGCCCACAATCAAACCAATTATTTCATTAACTCTGGTGTTGCCCGAACTGTTATTGCAAGGGTAAATGAAGTACATAGAGCCTTCCTTAACGCATAATGACGACAATTTTAACATCTTGATTATACAAAGGATTGGTTCGCCTGCGTATAATGTCATTGCCTGAAGATAATTAAATTAGATTTTAACACCCAAGAAATCGATTACAGCACCCAAGAAATCGTTTTAAAACCTAATCTTTCACAGCAAGAACTATCCACGATTTGCAGAAATAAGTGCAAGAACCGTCAAAAACCGTTTTTTCGTGAACGCCACAATAATTCATTATTTAAAGCCACCCATCTATTTCCTCTACAGCGTTATTGTGATATACGCCTTGTTCAGTGTGGAGAAATTTACCACCAGGATGGCTTAACCAAGTGCGAAAGGAAGTGAATTTTTACAGGAGTTATTGTTGATCTAAGCTGAATTTTTGTTTCGGAAAATGTAATCAACACAATTGTGTCGTACAATGTCTTCTATTTAGTGGAAGAAGTGTAATGGTCCGGAACGGTATGTTGATAAATTGTATAACTACTTAGCGGTCAGTCCAGAATTTTAAGCTGGTGTCTATTACCGCGATTGAATATTGCTGATTCATGATGTTCTGTTTGTTTAGCAACAAAGCATTACAATGCAAGATGACAAAGATTAAGAAGGTTTAAAATCACCAGTTGACGTTAGTTTAACTTCTTTATTACATCAATTATTAACTGAATCTGGATTCCTCGGGCTTTTTAATACCCTTGTAGAATCTTTCATACATATTTTTTGCATTTATGACATTTGTGGAAATACTCGTGAATTACTTTGTAAATGAGTTTTGTCCTTGGTGGCAAAATGCCATTATATGCCTCCAATGCTATTCGACTATGCCTAAAATTTAGTCACATTAACGAATAGGCACGTACGTACGTGCGTACCTATGTATGTATGTATGTATGTATGTATGTATGTATGTATGTATGTATGTATGTATGTATGTCTGTATATATGTATGTATGTATATATGTATGTATGTATGTATGTAACATGCAACATACATACACAGTACACATCAGTTTGACATTTAAAAGATAAAGTAAAAAGATATTATGTCATGTTATAAAATATAACATAAAGGTGTCTTTGTAAAGTAAAAAATCTAGTTTCTTTTCACATACCTTGTATAAACATCAATAGCTGTATTGTCCAAACAAAACTGTAAAATAACTTTAATTTCTTGTTTAATTATACCAATTCAAATAGGATTTGCGTTGGTCTTCCCGATTTCTTTTATCGGTAAAAATTTGAGTCGCTTTTGTATGTGTTCATGATCTATGACATGAAAAAATAAAGATTTATGTCAATTAAGTCTGAAGATTCAAAATTAATCTTAATATTTTTTTTAATTTGTTTTAATAGATAGGTAGACAATTAGATAAAAGTTATTCTCTCATGAATAGCAATCAATACTCTATCGAGACGCTTTGTAAGTATCAAATATTGGATACCCAAGTACGTTTAAGCTAGTCCAAAACTTGCACCAAAAAAACGAAATTATTCAAAACTAAAATCTCACAATGAATTATGTAAAAATTGAGTTTTTAAACAGGGATTTCCTTTCTTGCTTGATTAATACAGACTAATTGTTGAATGTCCTTTTCAAATAATAATTTTGATGAAGATGAAGTAAATCATCAGTGTTTTACACAGGGATTGTTTTATTAATTCTAGAGTTTCTACTAGATTTCGGTTTTTACAACCATTGTAGACTCATTCTTTAAGTTTTACTCGAAGGGAGTTACCTTTTCCGACAACAAAAACATTACGTCATAAATAAGTAAGAACTTTTCATGTGTTAGGTCATTTTTCAGTTGTGAGAATTTTGTCAGGCTGGAAGAATCCCAGAGAATGTTTTTATCAATCAATTTTTGTTGTTTTAACCAGTTTTTATTGTATAGCCATCTCTTAATGTTGTCTATTTTACGAAAAGTGTACCGCATCAGCTATATAATTCCCACTATAAGAAGATCCTCTTAAAGATCCTCTTATATGTATATATATACATTGTTGGAATTAAGAATACCTGTAGTGTGTGTGTGTGTGTGTGTGTGTGTGTGTGTGTGTGTGTGTGTGTGCATATAAAAACTTTGTGTTTTGTTAAGGTAGATAAGGAATAGACAACTGAAATAGTAAATGTTTCTGATAAAGGCATATCTATTGGCAAATTACATTATGATAAAAATTATAAGTGTTATATGCATATATAAATACCTCTAACAATGTGTTTGTCGATAATGTTATTGATATAAAAAGTTTTAGTCAAAAGTTTAATGAAACCATATATTTAAAAAGAACCTTTTCATGTGCGTTGAAGCATATATTGTGACGTAGATTTACTTAATAAAAATCAAGAACAGACATTTAAGGAATATTTTTCATTCCGGATAAATAACTTATCGGCATTATTTTACCGTTCCTTCAACACTACATGGATAACCAGATTCAAGAGGTATGTTTTAGAATTATTTAGATCGTTTCTAGTCTTGTTCGATCCAATTCACAGAATTATTCTTTAATCAACACAATCGTTTGGTAGGCATATCATTTTTATTTATAAGTCATAAACAAATTGAAGTTTTTTTATAACTTATGCGACAAAAAGCAATTAGGAACGTATAGTAAACTTGAAAGCAACACGATATTAATGTACACTGTTTTTAAAACAAGTTATTATATGATATTTTCTTTTAATTTCTGTTTCTATTACTAGTCTTTACAAGTATGGCCACTAACATGTTCTGGTCAATACGGCAGGCTTTACTGTATGGATATACTGATAAACATATTAAGTTAGGTACCACCATAATAAATTGAAATATGTAGTGAAATAATCTTTTTCAAGACGAAGTAATGTCAACAAGATTGAGGTAATTATAGTAATATAAGTAGAATGGTGGACGCATTTTACCGTATACACATATATAATGCATTAGATAGTTGTTGTCTATAAATAGCAAGATAAATTCCCTTTTTGTAGATCTAATTACTTAGAATTTTTTTTTTATTTGCTTTGATTGATGACGAACTTATTTTAAAATTTGGTACGAGCAATTAAGGTACTGAAAAATTTCGATCGAGCAAAGTAAGGAACTCTTATTTTTCCATGAAATGCAAAATTATTCGTGTGATTCATTTTTGTTTATTTTTTATTTTTTATTATTATTATTTTTTTTTTTTTTTTTGTTTAAAATTAAAAGTAATTGCACAATATCAATTTTAAACGTACGACTAATTCCTAATGATCTGCTTTGTAATTTTATTTATATATCCATTATGACTCTGATTAAAGGCTGCATTCAAAGTTTTAAGACGAACATGTTAATGCAAAGGATTAGCAGGTTTCATAACAATCTGTGCTTGACATTCAACAAACTTCACATGAAGGGTTATTTGTCAGGTGCCTTCCATACAAATCTGGTTCAGCATGGTAAAATCAAGGTTACATGTAATTTTGTACAATACACCTAGGTCCGATGTATTGTTACAGTAAACCCTAGTGAAAATAGTTTGGCGTTTTATTCCAGGTCAGATTTGGTTTGGTATAGTAAAATCAGTTACTATTTGTTAAAGAATAAAGATGATGATTTATATGGTTTATAAAACGTCAGTAAAATTCAAATTGGACAAGAGCTTGTCGAATGTGGTTTAGTACATTATACTAGGTTCGGTAAGGGTTTGTATAATACTCCAAAGCAGATATGGTTTGATACAATATACCAGGTTTTGGTATATATGGTTTTGTGCAAAATGGTGATCGGAGATTTTTTGGTACACTAAACCAAGGTCAGATATGGTTTCGTACAGTATATTTTTGTATATATCTTGGTTTTTAGTATATTCTACCTAGTTCAATTATTGTTTAGTACAGAATACCTAAGTGCGATACGGTTTGGTTAACCCACGTCCGGGGTGGTACTGTACACACAAAAAATGGTTTTGCTACATTATACCCAGGTCACTTATGGATTTTTTACAATGTATAAGTTTCAAGGTTAAGTAAAATATAAGTTCAGATATGGTTTGATGTGTTATTCCGAGACAGATCTGGTTTGATACATTATACAAAATCATTTATGTGTGGTACAACATACCCAGTCATTTATGTTTTTCTTCAGTATATCAGTCCTTATACGGTTCGGTACAATTTTTCTAAGAAGTCATTTATAAATTGGTATAGTATACCAGATTACACATGGTTGGCACAGTATACTCAGGCAAGATATAGTTAAGCAGAGTTTACCCGGTTCGGATATAGTTTTGTGTATTTTACCAAGTTAGATATGGTTTGGCATAGTTTAAAAGGTGCGATATGGTTTGGTTTGGTACACCTGTTAATGTATTATTTGTTACAATATATAAATTCGAAAAGGGGTTTGGTACAGTATATCTGGATCACATGGTTTGCTACAATACACGAGGTCAAATATGATTTACTACAGTAAATTCAGGCCACATATTGTTTGGTACATTATACCAATGTCAGATATGGCTATGCACAATAAACCAATATCAGTTTAGTTATGGTTCAGTCTATTTTTGCCTGATATGGTTTAATATATTAACCCGTTATCAACCTTGTTTTGATCTGTTCAGTTGAAATATAGCTCATTCTTTTGTTGATGTTTCTTTTTGTACAGCTGGTTCATTTAGCGTTTTTGTGAAATTACCAGGAAAATTTTAACACGTGACGGGTGTAGCTAGCTAGACAGGAGGTGCTTACCCTTTCAGAGCACCCGGCCTCACTTCCTTGATGGAAGCTCAAGTATATAACTTATTTTGCCAGTTTTCAAAGTTTTTACTTTGTTTTTGGGATTGTAATATGGACAAGCACTGGTATTTTTTATTATAATTACAAAAATAATTTGTGAATTTTAATGACATCCTGACGAAAGTCCTTAAAATATTGTATTGTAGTTTTATAATTTTGAAAGATCTAAACTATTAAATTCTTTATTACTCTGTCGCCATAATGTTTGATATAAGTTTACCTTGTTATTATTTATCCCTTTTTTAGGTTTTTTTTTCACATACCATTTATTAACATCAATAGCCGAATTGTCCAAACAAAACTATAAAATTTCTTTAAGTTGTTGTTTGATTTACGAATGGAAGATAGAATTCGCGTTGGTCTTACCGTTTTCTTTTATCGGTAAAAAATCTGAGTCGCTTTTACATGTGTCCATGATCTGTGACATGAAATAATAGAGAAGTATTTTTTATTTAAATTTTTTAATTGATTTGAATATTTTAAAATTTGCTTGATAGATAGGTAAATCAAGTTGATGTTTGCCTAATTTATGTTGTGAAATATTATGCAACACATGTAACCAAATAAAAGATTTTACATTTAGACTCATTACTTTGTAGACTCATTCTCATTCCGTTTTACTCTTTTACTCTTTGAGGGAGTTCCCTTTTTCGACAACAAAAACATTACGTAATAAATACGTAAGAATTTTTTAGTTGTGAGAATTTTGTCAGGCTGGGAGAATCCCAGACGATGTTAACAATTTTTTATAAATCAAAGTTTGTTGTTTTAACCAGTTTTTACTCTACAACCATATCTTAATGTTGTCTATCAGAATTTATGAAAAGTGTACTGGAAGAGCTATATAATTCCCACTATAAAAAGCTAAAATTTCAAGATTCTGTAAGCGTTAATGCTCGGCATGAGAAACTATATATATATATATATATATATATATATATATATATATATATATATATATATATATATATATATATATATATATATTACGGAAATAAAACATACCTGTAGTGTGTGTGTGTGTGTGTGTGTGTGTGTGTGTGTGTGTGTGTGTATAAAACTTTTTGTTTTGTAAAGGTAGATAAAGAATAGACTTCTGGAATGGTAAATGTTTCTGATAAAGCCATATATATTGACATATTACATTATGATAAAAAAATTAAAGTGTTTATGAATACACAACGTCTTTTTCGATAATTTTGTTGATTTAAAAAGTTTAAGTCAAAAGTTTAATGAACCATATATTTTAAAAGAACCTTTTCATGTGCGTTGGAGCATATATTATGACGTAGATTAACAAAATAAAAATCAAGAACAGACATTTAAGGATAATTTTTCATTTCGGATAAATAAAAGATCGGCATTATTTTACAGTTCCTTCAACATTACATGGATAACCAGATTCAAGAGGTATGTTTTATAATTATTTAGATCGTTTCTAGTCTGTTCAACCCAATTGATAGAATTATTCTTAGATCAGCACAATCGTTTGGTAGGCATTTCATTTTTATTGATTAATCACAAAGAAATTGAAGTTTCTTATAACTAATGAGATGAAATAAGCAATTAAGAACATATAACAAACTTGAAAACAACACGGTATTAATGTAGACTGTTTTTAAAACAAGTAATTATATGAAATTGTCTTTTAATTTCTGTTTCTGCCACTAACATGTTCCGTCAACACGACAGGTTTTTATGTATGGATATAGTGATAAATATGTTTAAATAGGTACTCACCATAATAAGTTGTAATATGTAGTGAAATAATCTTTTTCAAAAAGAAGTAACGTCAACAAGACTGAGGTAATTAAAGTAATATAAGTAGAATGGTGGACGTAAAAACTTATTTTACCGTATACACATATATAATGCATTAGATAGTTGTTGTCTATAAATAGCAAGATAAATTCCCTTTTTGTAGATCTAATTACTTAGATTTTTTTTTTATTATTTGCTTTGATTGATCACGAACTTATTTTAAAATTTGGTACGAGCAATTAAGGAAC
The DNA here is from genome assembly GCA_029721355.1 of Tegillarca granosa. NCBI lineage: Eukaryota > Metazoa > Mollusca > Bivalvia > Arcoida > Arcidae > Tegillarca > Tegillarca granosa. The sequence goes on along the minus strand of JARBDR010000311.1, from coordinate 94,118 downwards.
TGAAAAATTTCGATCTATCAAAGTAAGAAACTCTTATTTTTCTATGAAATGCAAAATTATGCATGTGATTCATTTTCGTTTTTTTTTTTTTTTTAAATTAAAAGTAATTACACAATATCAATTTTAAACGTACGACTTATTCCTAATGATCTGCTTTGTAATTTTATTTATATATCCATTATCACTCCGATTAAAGGCTACATTCAAAGTTTTATGACGAACATATTAATTTAAAGGATGTTATTGACAAGTTCCATGGCAATCTGTGCTTGACATCAAACAAACTTCACAGGAAGGGTTATTTAGCGGGTGCCTACCATTTAGAAAATGTTTTGGTATTATATACAAATCTGGTTCAGTATGGGTTACATGTAATTTTGTACAATAAACCTAGGTCCGATGTATTGTTACAGTAAACCCTAGTCAAAATAGTTTTGCGTTTTATTCAGATTTGGTTTGGTTCAGTAAAATCAGTTATTATTTCCTACACAATAAAGACGATGATTTATATGGTTTATATAACGGCAGTGAAATTCAAATTGGACAAGAGCTAGACACATGTGGTTTAGTACATTATAGTAAGTTCGGTAAGGCTGGTACAATACACCAAAGCAGATATGGTTTGGTACAATATACCAGGTCTTGGTATATATGGTTTTGTGCAATACTGAAGACCGGAAATTGTTTGATACACTATACCAAGGTCAGATATGGTTTCATACAGTATATCTAGTATATATCTTGGTTTTTAGCACATAATACCTAGATCAATTATTGCTTAGTACAGTATATTTTAGTCAAATATGGTACGCAAAAAACCAGGTCACATATTGTTTACTACAGTATACCTAGGTCACTTATGGTTTTTTACAATGTAGAAGTTCAAGGGTTTAGTAATATATAAGTTAGGATATGGTTTGCTGTGCTATACCAAGACAGATCTGGCTTGATACATTTTACAAAGTCATATATGTGTGGTACAGCATACCCGGTCATTTTTGTTTTTCTTCAGTATACCAGTCCTGATATGGTTCGGTACAATTTTCCTAAGTAGTCATTTATGAATTGGTATAGTGTAACAGATCACACATGGTTTGCCACAGTATACCCAGGCAAGATATGGTTTAGCACAGTTTGCTCGGGTTGGGTATGGTTTTGTGCATTATACCAAGTTAGATATGGTTGTTTATCACAGCTTAAAAGATAAGATACGATTTGGTTTGGTACACCTGTTAATGTATTATTTGTTACAATATATAAGTTCGAAAAAGGGTTTGTTATAGTATATCTGGATAAAATATGGTTTGCTACAATACACGAGGTCAAATATGATTTACTACAGTAAATTCGGGTCACATATTGTTTTGTACAGTATACTAATGTCAGGTACGGTTTTGTACAATAAACCAATATCAATTTTGTTTTTGTTCAGTATATTTTTGTCAGATATGGTTTCATATATTAACCCATTATCAAACTTGTTTTGATCTGTTCAGTTGAAATATAGCTCATTCTTTTGTTGATGTTTCTTTTGTACAGCTGGTTCATTTAGCGGTTTTGGGAAATTACCAGGAAAATGCTGATACGTGACGGGTGTAGCTAGCTAGACAGGAGGTGCTTATCCTTTCAGAGCACTTGGCATCACTACCTTGATGGAAGCTCACGTATATAACTAATTTTGCCAGTTTTCAAAGTTTTTACTTTGTTTTTTGGATTGTGATATGGACAAGCACTGGTTTTATAATTACAACAATAATTTGTGAATTTTAATGACATCCTGACGAAAGTCTTTAAAATATTGTATTGTAGTTTTAAAATTTTGAAAAATCTAAACGTTTGAAATTCATTGCTTTTCTGTCGCCATAATATTTGATATATGTTTACCTTGTTATTATTTTTAGCATGTTTTTAAGTTATTTTTCACATACCATTTATAACTATTAATAGCTGAATAGTCCGAACAAAACTGTAAAATTACTTTAAATTCTTGTTTGATTTACAAATGAAAGATAGAATTCGCGTTGGTCGTCCGGTTTTCTTTTATCGGTAAAAAATCTGAGTCGCTTTTATATGTGTCAATGATCTGTGACATGTATTTTTAATTTGAATTTTCAAATTGATTTGAGTATTTTAAAATTTGCTTGATAGATAGGTAAATCAAGTTGATGTTTCCCTAATTTATGTTGTGAAATATTATGTATTACATGTCACCAAATAAAAGCTTTCACTTTTCTTACACAAAACGTTGAAATCATTTTTACATTTTATAAATAGTTGGTAAAGTTAAATGGTGTAATATAAAAAATTGGCAAAAATTCAGTTCGATTGACAATTCATTTTAATCGGTTCGTTTTTCAAATTATGCAAAATATAATTTATCTATTTACTAACCGATATGTACCATTTAATTAATGTATGTACAATTTCATAAAACAAATGAATCTACATATGGCGTTTATAAATGGAATCTTACAAGATTACTAATCATTAGCTGGTTTTGCAGTTCGTGTAAATTTAAGACCTTTGCTCAATAACTGTTTTCCGGAATCATCCAGTTTTGTACTTGACAAATTGATAATCATAAGGTCTATATGGTTTATTGAAGAATGATTTACATCCGGTAAGGTCAACCCCCACAAAAGCAGTTTCATCACAAAACTCTGCCTAAGACTTCTATAAGGCGAAAGTTCTGGACAAGCTAAATGACGCCAAAGAGATTTAAAATTGAGACCAATAGTTGTTATGATAAGCTTGATACTTTCCTAGAAGGATAAAATGTTAGCAAAATGTCACCTTAGTTATTTTGTTATATATGTATAATTAACTTTTTGTTATAAGGTCATGAGATCGTAGATAAGGTGTAGAATTCTTGGATAGTAAATCAAAATATATAACGAAATAAATATGTAGGTGTCGCTCAGACATTTTTTGTCTTCTGAATTATAAAATGCTATAAATATGGACTGGATTTTAACACCTTTACACAAACTTAAGGCAAAACATTAAATATGGAATCTACACAATTAGACATAATAAACAAATTGGTCAATAGAAAAATAAATATGTACACTGTTACTTCTTGAAAGTATTAACGAGTAAATTGCTTTTTGTACAATAATTTTGATGTACATTACCTTTGAATCAATGTTGCATTTTCCTTGGCCAAATTATTGGTTAATCAAAATCGTACAATTTATTATAACAATGCAAATTTCGAAATTTGGCTTTGGTTTTACAGTTTTCAGAGGTACCGATATGAATGCCTTATAAATTCAGTAGTTTGTTTCGGTCCAAATCTTATCTGTTTTAAAATGTTATCTAACAGTGAATGACAAAAGTAGTAAATATTATTACATTCTCATTAGCATTGATCATAATTGTTATGTGAAGTTCAGTTCTTTAACTTAACAAGTACCTTGTGTAAAAATAAAAGTTAACAAACTGACAGATCAATACAACCAACTGTACAATATTCAAAACAGATAACTATTTGTGTTAGTAAGGCATACGAGATACAGTTTCCGGGTGAAAATGAAACACTTTATCTTTTTAAATATCCTTTTATTCACGAAAAGAAAGCATCATTTCTGAGAAACTCGGTTTATGATATGGTCATTTAATGTCACATGGTTTATGATATCGTCATGAATTGCAGCAGGGTTTATATTATTGTCATTTAGTGTCATGTGGTTTTTTATATGGTCATTTAGTCTCACAAGGTGTTTGGTATGGTTAATGCCTTGTTGTTTATTGTTTATTATTTGGTCATTCGGTTTTTGCTATATGGTGATTTTTCGTCACATTATTATGATATGGCCATTTTGAGTCACATGGTTTATGATGTAGTCATTTAATGCCACATGGTTTATAAAATGGTCAAGTATTGAAACATGGTTTGTGCTATGGTCTTTGACTGATATAACTTTTGTATCATCGATTATTACCAAATGGTTTATAAATTGGTAATTTGGTGCCAATTTCTTTTACGATCCTTTTTAATCACAAGCTTTTTAATAAATTTTTTATTGGTACATGGTTTATGATATGGCTATTTTGTGTCACGGGATTTATGATACGGTTATTTTCAACCACATGGTTAATGATTTGGCTATTTTGAGAAACGTGGTTTATGATATCGTTAATTTATATCACGAGGTTTATTATCTAGTCATTTGGAGACATAGTTTATTATATAGTCAGTTTAAGACACATTTTTATGGTATAACGATTTAAACACCACATGGTTTTTAATCTTTTAATCTGAGTTGCATTGTTCAAATATGATAATTTTGGATAACATGGCTTATGATATAGTCACATGGTTTAAGGTTAGGCTATTTTAAGTCACACAGTGTATGATATGGTCAAATTAAGTCACATGATTAATGATATAGCAATTTTGGGTCACACACTGTATGATATGGTCAGTTAAAGCCACATAATTAATGATAAAGCCATTTTGTGCCATACGGTTTATATATGGTCAGTTTAAGTCACATTGTTTATGATATGACCACTTAGTGCCACATGGTTTTTTTTATTTAACTTTTTTAGTCACATGGTTAATGATATAGTACGTTTGGGTCGCATCATTTCAAAACGCAAGGTTTATGATATATTTATTTTGAGTCACATGGTCCTCAAACGGTCCGTTAAATGGTTTACGATATGGTTATTAATTGTAACATGGTTTATAAAATGGTCAATTTATATCCAAATGTTTTTGATGTGGTCATTAAGTGTCATATCGTTTTTGAAATTGTCATTAAAAGCCATATTTAATGATATAGTCTTTTTAAACACATAGTTTCTGGAATGATATATTTAAGCCACTTGTTTTATAAAATGTAACAAAGCTTATAATATTACTATATATTGTAACGTGGATTGTGGTATGGGCATATAATGCTACATGGTTTATGATATGATCATTTTGAGATGCATAGTATCTGATTATTTAAATGATTTATGTTACTTTGTCTGCAGAATGGTATTTGGTTATTTAACGAGTAGATTAGTATTATAGATAATAGACATTGCACATAACATGTCTCACTGCTGTCATGCAATGGACTGCAATATAAACATATCTACCGCTACAGCTACGAAGGCTGTCAACTTTAAATGACATTTCCTTGAACAACGGGCAAAATTCACATTTAATCTAGCATTCATTTTCTTTCGCGAATTTCAGTACTTTCAGTACCTTGATTATGAATTGTGTACGCTATTTACATCATATGAAGCAAACATATTATCCACATCATTTATATTAGGCCGATCCTGGACCGATTCCTTAATTAAAACCGAGTCGGTATTTCTAGGGACCGTGTCCGGGTCGTAATGACATGAACGTTTTGATATTAAAAAGTTATGGTTTTTTGAAAGTGTCAAATTATAAAACAATTTTTTAAAATCATTTTAATAAGAATAATATTTCTTAATATAATTGTTTATGAAATGTTCTGATCACCATAATAAGAAAACCAATGACCTTATTCAAGTGAAGGATACTTCACTGGTTAAACCTCGAAGTAAAGAAAAACTTAGAAAACATTAGAACGGCAATAACTACAATAATTTTATTATCTAACAATAAAGAAACAATTAAGATAGTTTTAATTATTTAAACAAGTAGACCTGCACGGTTATCCGGTCTACTAGTACAATATTATGTGTACATTGCGACATGTTGTTATTTCAGTAAATCGGATTAACCGATTGAAAATCTCTTGTCCGTTATGGTTCAATACGGTGGCATTGCAACTCCTAAAAGCCGTTATTCGGAAGTAAATTATTAAGATGTAACGGGATTTTGGCACTTAAAAAAGGGCGGTGTTCAGAATTCAGATGTACCGGTTGAATGAAGTTTTTTAATATAATTAAAGAAGGATAAATTCCGGGCCGGACTCGTGTGTTCTGTATGTCGCTTTAAGAAGGGCCGTAATTGGAAATTGCACTGTATTTTATTATTCTTTATATCCAACAAATACAGAAAAAACAATTTAAATGCTTTGGAGTTGTGTAAAAGTGGTGATACTCTGTGGTTAGACAAGGTGGAAATGTCCACAATCAAACCAATTATTTCATTAACTCTGGTGTTGCCCGAACTGTTATTGCAAGGGTAAATGAAGTACATAGAGCCTTCCTTAACGCATAATGACGACAATTTTAACATCTTGATTATACAAAAGATTGGTTCGCCTGCGTATAATGTCATTGCCTGAAGATAATTAAATTAGATTTTAACACCCAAGAAATCGATTACAGCACCCAAGAAATCGTTTTAAAACCTAATCTTTCACAGCAAGAACTATCCACGATTTGCAGAATTAAGTGCAAGAACCGTCAAAAACCGTTTTTTCGTGAACGCCACAATAATTCATTATTTAAAGCCACCCATCTATTTCCTCTACAGCGTTATTGTGATATACGCCTTGTTCAGTGTGGAGAAATTTACCACCAGGATGGCTTAACCAAGTGCGAAAGGAAGTGAATTTTTACAGGAGTTATTGTTGATCTAAGCTGATTTTTTGTTTCGGAAAATGTAATCAACACAATTGTGTCGTACAATGTCTTCTATTTAGTGGAAGAAGTGTAATGGTCCGGAACGGTATGTTGATAAATTGTATAACTACTTAGCGGTCAGTCCAGAATTTTAAGCTGGTGTCTATTACCGCGATTGAATATTGCTGATTCATGATGTTCTGTTTGTTTAGCAACAAAGCATTACAATGCAAGATGACAAAGATTAAGAAGGTTTAAAATCACCAGTTGACGTTAGTTTAACTCTTTATTACATCAATTATTAACTGAATCTGGATTCCTCGGGCTTTTTAATACCCTTGTAGAATCTTTTATACATATTTTTTGCATTTATGACATTTGTGGAAATACTCGTGAATTACTTTGTAAATGAGTTTTGTCCTTGGTGGCAAAATGCCATTATATGCCTCCAATGCTATTCGACTATGCCTAAAATTTAGTCACATTAACGAATAGGCACGTACGTACGTGCGTACCTATGTATGTATGTATGTATGTATGTATGTATGTATGTATGTATGTATGTATGTATGTATGTATGTATGTATGTATGTATGTATATGTATGTATGTATGTATGTATGTATGTATGTATATATGTATGTATGTATATACAGTTGAATCTCGTTATCTCGAACTCCGCGGGGAAATGCAAAAAGTTCGACTTATCCGAAGTTCGAGATAAACGATGTGAAAAAAAAACCGGCAAAAAAGGGAAGTAACTCGTATAGACCTATCGGAGGTCACTTCCGGTATTATGTAATGCTTATGTCGACAAAATTCTCAGTATTTACCGATGCCTCTGTATCTCTTTTAATACGTGATAAGCAAGTCGGTTACAAAATAGTGTCGACATTTAAAAATTTTAAACTTGAATATCCCCCCCAGTACTAGGACCGGGTTCTTCGTCCAGTTTATTTGTAGCAGGTTCACTTAATGACATGTTAAAATGATTGGTAAATGATAGATTGATGCATTTTGTTTTATAAGATTTTCTTTATTTACTCAAAATCTGTCAATAACTTATTACACTATTGTATTTTACCGACAAACAGCGAGTCCGTTTTGTTCCGCATTCCGGTTTCGCTTTGTATACTTTAATCACCCCAAGATTCCGGTTGTTTTGATTGATGTTCACATCACACAACCACTATGTTAAGCTTGGCAGTAATTAAAACACCCGTTAATCTTCTTGAAAGTTTATTTGTTTATGCAACGATAATAATTAACGGATTAAAGAAATCAGAAGGTCAGTGCAGTTTAATAATAATGAATGTATTGGTTTTAAATCATCAGTGCCGACAGTCACTAGATTTTTAAAATCTATTAAATCTACCAAAAAATATGTTCTTCAAATTTTTGTTCGAGTTAACGAATGTTATTTTTCTAGGATTTTCATTCATGGGGACGAAAAATTTGTTCGACATATCCGGAAATTCGAGATATCCGAGTTCGAGATAACCGGAGTTATTTTAGTTAAATAAAGAACAATTCTGTCCGGACTTTTTCTAAAAGTTCGACTTATCCGAAAGTTCGAGATATCCGTGTTCGAGATAACGAGATTCAACTGTATATATGTATGTATGTAACATGCAACATACATACACAGTACACATCAGTTTGACATTTAAAAGATAAAGTAAAAAGATATTATATCATGTTATAAAATATAACATAAAGGTGTCTTTGTAAAGTAAAAAATCTAGTTTCTTTTCACATACCTTGTATAAACATCAATAGCTGTATTGTCCAAACAAAACTGTAAAATAACTTTAATTTCTTGTTTAATTATACCAATTCAAATAGGATTTGCGTTGGTCTTCCCGATTTCTTTTATCGGTAAAAATTTGAGTCGCTTTTGTATGTGTTCATGATCTATGACATGAAAAAATAAAGATTTATGTCAATTAAGTCTGAAGATTCAAAATTAATCTTAATATTTTTTTTAATTTGTTTTAATAGATAGGTAGACAATTAGATAAAAGTTATTCTCTCATGAATAGCAATTAATACTCTATCGAGACGCTTTGTAAGTATCAAATATTGGATACCCAAGTACGTTTAAGCTAGTCCAAAACTTGCACCAAAAAAACGAAATTATTCAAAACTAAAATCTCACAATGAATTATGTAAAAATTGAGTTTTTAAACAGGGATTTCCTTTCTTGCTTGATTAATACAGACTAATTGTTGAATGTCCTTTTCAAATAATAATTTTGATGAGGATGAAGTAAATCATCAGTGTTTTACACAGGAATTGTTTTATTAATTCTAGAGTTTCTACTAGATTTCGGTTTTTACAACCATTGTAGACTCATTCTTTAAGTTTTACTCGAAGGGAGTTACCTTTTCCGACAACAAAAACATTACGTCATAAATAAGTAAGAACTTTTCATGTGTTAGATCATTTTTCAGTTGTGAGAATTTTGTCAGGCTGGAAGAATCCCAGAGAATGTAAAGAATTTTTTATCAATCAATTTTTGTTGTTTTAACCAGTTTTTATTGTATAGCCATCTCTTAATGTTGTCTATTTTACGAAAAGTGTACCGCATCAGCTATATAATTCCCACTATAAGAAGATACTCTTAAAGATCCTCTTATATGTATATATTTACATTGTTGGAATTAAGAATACCTGTAGTGTGTGTGTGTGTGTGTGTGTGTGTGTGTGTGTGTGTGTGTGTGTGTGCATTAAAAACTTTGTGTTTTGTTAAGGTAGATAAGGAATAGACAACTGAAATAGTAAATGTTTCTGATAAAGGCATATCTATTGGCAAATTACATTATGATAAAAATTATAAGTGTTATATGCATATATAAATACCTCTAACAATGTGTTTGTCGATAATGTTATTGATATAAAAAGTTTTAGTCAAAAGTTTAATGAAACCATATATTTAAAAAGAACCTTTTCATGTGCGTTGAAGCATATATTGTGACGTAGATTTACTTAATAAAAATCAAGAACAGACATTTAAGGAATATTTTTTCATTCCGGATAAATAACTTATCGGCATTATTTTACCGTTCCTTCAACACTACATGGATAACCAGATTCAAGAGGTATGTTTTAGAATTATTTAGATCGTTTCTAGTCTTGTTCGATCCAATTGACAGAATTATTCTTTAATCTAACAATCGTTTGGTAGGCATATCATTTTTATTTATAAGTCACAAACAAATTGAAGTTTTTTATAACTTATGCGACAAAAAGCAATTAGGAACATATAACATATATATATATATATATATACGTAGATTTACATAATAAAATCAAGAACAGACATTTAAGGATTTATTTTTCATTCCGGATAAATTACCTATTAGCAATGATTTACTGTTCCTTTAACACTACATGGATAACCAGATTCAAGAGGTATGTTTTAGAATTATTTAGATCGTTTCTAGTCTTGTTCGATCCAATTGACACAATTATTCTTCCATCAGCACAATCGTTTGGTAGGCATATCATTTTTATTTATAAGTCACAAACAAATTGAAGTTTCTTATAATTTATGAGATGACAAAAATCAATTGAGAACATAAAGTAAACTTGAGAACAACACGATATTAGTGTACACTGTTTTTAAAACAAGTTATTATAAGATATTTCCTGTTTCTATTACTAGTCTTTACAAGTATGGCCAATAACATGTTCTGGTCAATACGACAGGCTTTACTGTATGGATATACTGATAAACATATTTAGATAGGTACTCACCATAATAAATTGAAATATGTAGTGAAATAATCTTTTTCAAGACGAAGTAACGTCAACAAGATTGAGGTAATTACAGTAATATAAGTAGAATGGTGGATGCATTTTACCGTATACACATATATAATGCATTACATAGTTGTTCTATATAAATAGCTAGATAGATTCCCTTTATGTAGATCTTAATACTTAGAATTTTTTTTAATTGGCTTGAATTGATGACGAACTTATTTAAAAATTTGGTACGAGCAATTAAGGTACTGAAAAATTTCGATCGAGCAAAGTAAGGAATTCTTTTTTTTCCATGAAATGCAAAATTATTCGTGTGATTCATTTTCGTTTATTTTTTATTTTTTATTTATTTATTTATTTTTTTTTTTTTTTTGTTTAAAATTAAAATTAATTGCAGAATATCAATTTTAAACGTACCACTAATTCATAATGATCTCTTTGTAATTTTATTTATATATCCATTATGACTCTGATTAAAGGCTGCATTCAAAGTTTTAAGACAAACATGTTAATGCAAAGGATTAACAGGTTTCATGGCAATCTGTGCTTGACATTCAACAAACTTCACATGAAGGGTTATTTTTCAGGTGCCTTCCATACAAATCTGGTTCAGTATGGTAAAATCAAGGTTACATGTAATTTTGTACAATACACCTAGATCCAATGTATTGTTACAGTAAACCCTAATGAAAATAGTTTGGCTTTTTATTCCAGGTCAGATTTGGTTTGGTATAGTAAAATCAGTTTCTATTTGTTAAAGAATAAAGATGATGATTTATATGGTTTATATAACGTCAGTAAAATTAAAATTGGACAAGAGCTAGTCGAATGTGGTTTAGTACATTATACTAGGTTTGGTAAGGGTTTGTATAATACTCCAAAGCAGATATGGTTTGGTACAATATACCAGGTCTTGGTATATATGGTTTTGTGCAAAACGATGATCGGAGATTTTTTTGGTACACTAAACCAAGGTAAGATATGGTTTCGTACAGTATATTTTGTATATATCTTGGTTTTTAGTATATTCTACCTAGTTCAATTATTGTTTAGTACAGAATACCTAAGTCCGATACGGTTTGGTTAACCCACGTCCGGGGTGGTACTGTACACACAAAAATGGTTTTGCTACAGTATACCCAGGTCACTTATGGATTTTTTACAAGGTATAAGTTTCAAGGTTAAGTAATATATAAGTTCAGATATGGTTTGATGTGTTATTCCAAGACAGATCTGGTTTGATACATTATACAAAGTCATTTATGTGTGGTACAACATACCCGGTCATTTATGTTTTTCTTCAGTATATCAGTCCTGATGTGGTTCGGCACAATTTTCCGAAGTAGTCATTTATATATTCGTATAGAGTACCAGATCACACATGGTTTGGCACAGTATACTCAGGCAAGATATAGTTAAGCAGAGTTTACTCGGTTCAGATATGGTTTTGTGCATTATACCGAGTTATATATGGTTTGACACAGTTTAAAAGGTGCGATATTGTTTGGTTTAGTATGCCTGTAAATGTATTATTTGTTAAAAGTTCGAAAAGTGGTTTGGTACAGTATATCTAGATAAAATATGGTTGCACAATACACGAAGTCAAATATGATTTACGACATTAAATTCAGGACACAAATAGTTTGGTACGGTTTACAGATGTCAAATTTAGTTTTGTATAATCAACCAATATCAGTTCTTTTTGGTTCAATATATTTTTGTCAGATATGGTTTAATATATAAACCCATTATTAAACTTGTATTGTTCATTATTCTGTTGTTGATGGTTCTTTTTGTACAGCTGGTTCATTACGGTTTCCGGAAATTTCCAAGAAAAAGTTTCCACGTGCCGGGTGTAGCTAGTTAGACAGGAGGTGCTTACGCTTCCAGAGCCGCCGGCCAAACTTCCTTGATGGAAGTTCACGTATATAATAAAACAAACATACCAGTCCTTGTCCACATCACAATCGCAAAAACAAAGTAAAAACTTTGCAAACTGGTAAAATATGTGATACACGTGAACTTCTATCAAGGAAGTGAGGCCGGGTGCTCCGGAAGGGTAAGCACCTCCTGTTTAGCTAGCTACTAATTTTGCCAGTTTTCAAAGTTTTTACTGTGATTGTGATATGGACAAGCACAGATATTTTTGTTTTATTATTACAACAATAATTTGTTAATTTTAAAGACATCCTGACGAAAGTCCTTAAAATATTGTATTGTAGTTTTATAATTTTAAAAGATCTAAACGTTTCAAATCCATTGTTACTCTGTCGCCATAATGTTTGATCTATGTTTACCTTATTATAATTTAAAGCATGTTTTTAAATTTTTTTCATATACCATTTATAAACATCAATAGTTGAATTGTTAAACAAAACTGTAAAATTACTTTAAATTTTGTTTGATTTACCAATAAAAGATATAATTCGCGTTGGTCCTTCCGTTTTCTTTTGTTCCTAAAGATTCTTAGTCGTCTTTTTTGTGTCCATGATCTATAGGTAAATCAAGTTTATGCGTGTCTTATTAATGTTGTGAAAGAAGAAACTACCTAAATATTATGCAACACATGTCACCAAATAAAAGATTTTGCTTTTCTTACACAAAGCGCTGAAAGTATTTGTACATTTTATAGATAGTTGGTAAATTTAAATGATATAATGTAAACGTTTGTCAAATATTCAGATCTACTGACAAATCATATTAATCGATTCGCTTATCAAATTATGCAAAATATAATTAATTAATTTACTAAAAGATATGTGTCATTTAATTATTGTATGTATAGTTTCATAAAAAAATCTATATATGGCGTTTATAAATGGAATCTAGCAAAATTCCCAATCTTTTAGCTGGTCCAGGACTTTCGCCTTATAAAAGTCTTTGTCTATCATAACAATTGTTCCACCTTTATCTTCTTTTTTATGATAATGGACGTATAATTTAAGACGGTTGAGAGTTTTTTGTTTCTTTTTGCTACTGTTGTTTGTGGGTTTACTACTACGGGAAAAATTGCAATTTTGTAACAACTACTATTAAATATATAATACAAATACAAATTTTGATGTGCCAGATGTGCATCTAAATCAAGGTCTCGTTTCAGTTTCGGGGAAGATTTTGATTTATTTTTTACTAATGAATATTCGAGATATTTTCCGAATTTCCAAAGAACCCTCGTAGTTATATAACACAAATTCCAGTAAAAGTATAATGTGCCACATGTGCACATTTCGGAAAATCATTCCCCATCAGTGCAATCTGTCTTCGACAAAAGTTTTTTACATCGGATTTCAATAAGTGTATGTTTGATTTTGCAGTTCGTGTAAATTTCAGACCTTTGCTTTATAATTTTTCCGGAATCATATAGTTTTGTACTTTTTTATATTTCATTTATATTATTTTACAACAACACAATTATATTATAACCAAATTGAAATTATTAAGACTACACCAATATATAAGTTCAGCATTCGCAACAATATATTTATGATGTCGAGCCGCTGAGCAAATCCGTACCCGTGACCAAGACCTTGTAATTTAACAATGACAGAACTGGTTTAAAGACAAGTCACATACGTCCGTAATCATTACTGTTTTGCTCAGAACTATAGCCACGTGAATATTATATGTAGCATTCGATGTTGAATATATTCCAAAGTTAAGACCTTCTTAAAAGTTTAAATGGGGACGTATATGTGCTTAATTCCTAAAATAAGTGTACAGGTAAATATATACTTAGTTCATAAAATATTAACGAGAAAAGAGGGAGTAATTTTCATAATTCTATACAAAAAGGTTTGTATCGCAAGAAGATGTAATTTTTTCATTTCTATACAAATATTGCAAGGATGATATTAAGGCATTCAAAGAAAATTTACTTTTAACACATTTAGTTTTATAAATAAAGAATTTGGTTGCCAAAATTAATATGTTTTCTAGCTGTTTTGGCTAGTTATTCCAAACAAAATATGATTTTTATTATAATTAAATTCTGTCTTGCATTTAGCCGCAATTAAGAAAATAAGATTTTACCAGAGTTTCTGTTTCAGGGCATTCCGAAAATAAGTGGTCAATTGTCTCTGGGTGTCTCTTACAAAAGTTGCAGTTTGGAGAAGGAAGGATTTATGTAAGAATCCATTTGTAGTTAAAATATGGTTGTTAATTCTATACTCGAACCATCTAAAACAAGTACTCTGAGTAATCCTATAGGGCAATATACTTATCTTTTCCCATTCAAAACAGTTTGTATCAAAGATACTTTCCCATTTAATCTGACCGTTTGGTTTCATCCAATGAGTTTGTAATCTGTTATACATTGATTTGCATTCTTTTTAGCTCCATAAAACAAGTTAAATAAAAAGGTATCAGTGGATTCGGTATTTTTGCTGAACGATTTTCAATGTTATATAATATTAGTAAATTTTTGACTGCTTTAGTCATTCTTTCAAAATTTAGAAAGTTCTCATCAATATCATATATATATTTAAATTCGCCAAACTCCATAAAATTCCCCAGTCATTAACGAAGTAAATAACATTATACAGTGCAACTTCCAAAAAACGGCCTCGTGTTGGACCGAGGAATTGGCCGGTTTTTAGAATTTTTTCAAACAGTGAATTTACAAAAAACGTAAATTGCAACACATTTTTATAACCATTGATCTTGCATGTAATTCTTGAACTTAACAAGTACCTTGTGTATAAATCCAAAGCATACAAACTGGCAGATTATTACAAACAAATGTACAATATCCAAAACAGAAACATGTGTGTTGTTTGTGTTAGTTAGGCCGCGTGACACAAGTTACTGTTTACGGTTGAAAATGAAACTTTTTTTTCAAAATATATATTTTTTATAAATTGATTACGCGTTTTACAACATTTGAAGCAAAAATATTATCTAAATCACTTAAAACGATGACCGATTCGTTAAATACAAGCTTATTCGGTATCTCTAGCGACAGGTTTCCGGATCATGCTGACATAATGTGTCTAAATAAATAAAAAGAAAGAAAATAATAATGTTTAAATAAAAAAAAATATTTCTTTATTCAAGTGAAGGGTACTTGATGGGTAAAAAACTCAAAATAAAGAAATTAAAAAAAATAAGAAAGACATTAATTGTAATAATTAGATTATCGAACAATTAAGGAAACAAATTAAAATCGATTAAATTATCTATTCAATCATATTTGCACAGGTAATTCCGTCCACCAGTACAATGATGTGTACATTACGATACGTTGTTTTTTTCAGTAATCAGATTAGCAGATAGAAAATCACCTGTCCGTTACGGTTCGTTGATGCATTGCGACTCCCTAAGGCCGGTTTTCGGAAGTAAATTATTAAGATGTTACATGCTTTCGGCATTGAAAAAGGCCGGTGTTCGGAATTCAGAGGGGCCAGGTTTATAGAAGTCTATTTTAATATAAACAAAGAAGGATAAATTCGGGACCGGTCCGGCGTGTTTGGTATGTGGAGGTGATCGGTTTTTTAGAAGGGCCGGTATTCGGAAGTTGCACTGTATATACCTTTACTGTACCAAGATTTTCCTATTACCTGGCTTAATAGACCCTAACAATCCAATAAAGCCTTTTATAACATCTTTCCAAAACTATTGCTTATAGTACCCAGTTTATTTTTCCAAAAGTCTCTTTCATATATTAAGAAATTTTCAGTATTTAAAGTAAGTGAAAATAGTCACTGCCATTTTGATCCGTTAACAGTTATGCGTCTTATCCATGTTCGTTTAAAGCTTTTTACAATGTTTTCCAGATTTTTCATTTTGAGCCATTCATTTATATAAGACTGACTCAGTAAAACTCTTTTTATATTGTCGGGTTTCCCGTCTCAAATAAAACTATAAAACAGTTTATTCATTGTTTTAAAAAAAGTTAGGCGGTGGATATGGTAATGATCAAAATAAATGATTAAGAATAGGATTTATCAGAGTTTTTAATACCATTATTTTCCCATAAGGTGTTAATTGTCTTTTTGACCACTGATAAATCATTGTCTTTATCTTAATACCTTTTTTTTATAATTTATTTTTACCATCTTCTCTAGATGTACGTTAAAATCTATGCTTTACAAAGTGAAAGTTGTTTTGCCCCAGACTTATTTACTTACTGTACATAAATTAACGTCGAAGAATATATTTTAACCAATTCAGATACTATTCGTGTTATAAAATTAATTAAGAGACCAGACATACTACCAAAATTACTTAATGTTTGTAGACAAGTATTCGGTGATTTTTCAGAGCGATCCAATATAAAAGATGTATCATCTGCAAATTGTGAAATTTTGTATTCTTCGTTATTTATAATGATACCCTTTATATCTGTGTTCATTCGTATCATTATTGCTAGAATTTCAGCACAAAGGAGAAAAACATTAGGTGAGAGAGGGTCGCCTTGGCGACACCCACGAGAAATAGTAAAAAAGTTTTGCACTTGACAAATTTATAATCATAGGGTCTATATGGTTTCTTGTAGAAAGATTTATATATGGTTAGGTTAACCCCCACAAAAGCAAAGAAATCCAAAATGCAATTTCATCACAAAATTTTGGATATATTAAAACTCTTCGCCCAAGAGATTTGAAATGAAGACCAAAATTGTTATGTTAAGCTTGAAAAGTTTCTAGAAGGATAAATGTTAGCAAAATGCCACCTAAGGTTTTTTGTTATTATATGTTTATTTAATTATGTGTTATATGGTCATGAGATCGTAGATAGGATGTAGACTACTTAAATGGTTAAGGTTTCTGGTTAAGCCATATATATATATATTATATTGACATATTATTTTTTGATAAAACCAAAATTTTAAAGTTATTTGAGATATGCGTATAAATGACACTCGCAATGTGAAAGTGGATTTTCGCTAGGAATCAATATCTATTTTCTCATGTCGAAAATTTTTTATAATAGCGAGTGAGTGAGTGAGTGAGTGAGTGAGTGAATTTTTGTTAATAGCCGCATCAGCATTATTGCAGCTTTTCGCGCCTAGAAAATGTTAAAAATTAATACATAAATATTGAACAGATGTAAATTTTAGATTTTAAGATTTTAAAAATAATAAGCTGATAAAAGCCAGTTATATCACAGATAATGTTAATAAAAGACTGGAGATTATAAAATTATATTTTATTAAACAAATTGATTTCCCGTAGAAAGTTAAAAATGTTATGTCCATGGACATTTTTTAAAAAGAACTTGCATCGATATTTTATTATATCGATTTTCCTTTTTATTTGTGCATGAGTCAATATATTAAGTATTGAAATACGAAACAAAATGATAACAAACATCAATGCTTTACAAAAATGCACATTGTTCGAAATATATTAAATATAGCATAATGTTATTGATTTAAAAACTTTTAGTCAAACGCTCGGTAAATATGTTTGATAACGATTTTTCATTCAATTCCTAAACGTGTTTTATTAAACCATTTATTTGAAAAGAACCTTTTCATGTGCGTTGGAGCATAAAGGCTGACGCAGATTCATAAAATAAAAATCAAGAAAAGACATTTAACAATTATTTCTCAATTCGGACAAAAACAGATCGGAGGTATTTTAACGATTTTATTAACTTTACATAGATAACATGATTCAAGAGGTATTAAAAAAACAAACATACCAGTCCTTGTCCATATCACAATCCCAAAAACACAGTAAAAACTTTGTAAACTGGCAAAATATGTTAAACACGTGAACTTCAATCAAGGAAGTGAGGCCGGGTGCTCCGGAAGGGTCAGCACCACCTGTATATTATTAGAATTATTTAGATCGTCTCCTGTCTATTTAGATCCAACTGACATAATTATTCTTTGATTATCACAACAGTTTGGTAGACATTTTGATTTTATTGATTAGTCAAAAACAAATTGAAGTTTCTAATAACTGAATACGTTTCAACAAAAAGCAATAAAGAACATATGCAAAATTGAAACAAGAAAACAAAACAATATCAATTTAAACTGTTTTAAAACTAGTAAATGTAAAGAGATCGTTTCTATTGAATTTTATGTCTATTACAAAACAAAACATTATCGATGTAATCTGTTTTAAAACAAGTAAATGTATTTACAATAGATCATTTCTATTGAATTTATTTCTATTACTGTTACTCGTCTTACTTACAGGTTTTAGTGTAAAGACATGTGGACAAGTTTCACGACAATCTGTGCTTGACCCCCTACAAACTTCACAGGTGCTTCTTATGTTATACTTTTGGTTTTCCTACCAATAAGGAAATAATTTGGTATTTAATTCTTGGTCAAATTTGGTTCAGTATGGTAAAATTTGGGTTATTTATGATATGGTCATCATAAAATTTACACAGATTTAATGTTCTAACGTAGATCTAGGTCCGATGTATTGTTCCAGTAAATCTGAGTCACAATAGCTTGGTGTTTAATTCCAGGTCAGGTATGGTTTAGTAGAATAAAATCAGTTACTATTTGTTACACAATAGGATGTTAATTTATATGGTTGATATAATGTCAGCAAAATTCAATTTGGACAAGAGCCAGATACATGTGGTTTAGTAAATTATATTAGGTTCGATAAGATTGGCACAATAAACCAGTTCAGACATGGTTTTGTGCATTATTCATGATCGAAAATTGTTTGATACACTAAACAAAAGTCAGATATTGTTTGATTTTACCTCTGCAAATATAGTAAGTACAATACAAGATCAGATATGGTTTCATGATACCCCGATCTCGCATTCATTAGTACAGTATACCTATGTCAGATATAATTTAGTAAACCCAGTAGTACCCCAAAATAAAATGCTTTGACATAATATACCAGGCCATATATAGTTCGCTACAGTATATCCAGGACACATAGGGTTTAGTACAGTATAATGATTACATATGGTTCTGGTACAGTACACCAGATCACATATGATTTGTTATAGTAAACTAAGTCACATATGCCTCATGAAAAAGTTTACTTAAATCATATATGGTTTAATACATTATCCCGCGGCCATTAATCGTTTGGTACAGTCTACCGCGGTCATTTATGGTTTGGTGTAGTAAATTAGTTCAGATATAGTTCGCTGCGTTACAACAAGTCAAATCTGGTTTGGTGCATTATAAAATGTCATGTATCATTTGGTACAATAGTTCAGTAGTTTTTGTTGATGGTTCTTTCCAAAAAGCTTGTTCCTAAACTTTTTACATGAACAGGAAAAAGTTAACAATTAAAATTGGTGACTTTATAATGGCATTCTGAGGGAAATCTCTTTAAAAAATTGCTGATAGTTTTATATTTTTGAAAGTTCTAAACTTTACAAATTCATAATTATTTTGTCGGCATAATGACCTGATCAATATTTATCTTATTTGTGGAATATTTCTTATATCAATTATAACAACAAGATCTGGTTATTTTTTAATGAATTGTTCTTGTTTTGGACCACTCTTTCTCTTGTTGTAATTTGTGGTATGTTGTTGGATAAGTTAAATATAATCAATCATATTTTTAAATAAAATATGTTAACCAAGGCTATTTGTTCCTTATAAACAATACCAACAAAATGTATTCACCTTCAACTTAAAAAAAACAAAGTCTGTCGACTGGAAGCAGCTTAATGTCTAAATTGTTAATCGCATATTGGTAAATGTTTTGAGGTTTTAATTAGTTACAAAGCCTTTTTAATGATTAATGATGTGCCATTTACCAAATAAAAAAAGATTATTTAATTCTAAAAACATTTGAGCCTATAACATTTTTTATTGTTTTTAAGAAACGCAATCCTCGAATTCACTTTATCAGCCCTGAGGTCATATTAAAGCCATTTTGCTCCACACTGCTGCAAATGATGATCATGTTTGATATAGCATCTAAATCATTGAGGTATTTTATAATAATTTTGTTTTAATTTTTATTTATATTATTTTTTTCTGTTTTTATGATTTTAATTTAATTAGTCATTTATTTGGAATTAATTCAAAACAAAAAATAATGATTATTTATATATTTGGAGAATATATGAATGTCATCGTTCTCACTGAACTTGAATTAAAAGATACGACGACTTTTCATGAAACAAGATACAACTTATTCTTCATTTTCAGCTTCGTACTTGGAGTATTCCTAAATTATGACACCCAGAAAAGGTTACATCTAGAGTTATACGACAAATTTTCTTTGCAGTAATGTTCATCCTTTCTTTACGTATGGTGTGTATGTTGATATGGTATATTAGAGCTTGTTTTTACCAAAAGGACTTTCTACAACAAAGCTAGTGCTTCCAATTATGTTATTAACTCAGGATTATTGCAAACCAAAATTATAATGGATATATTTCACTTTAATAGTTTCATGATCATTTCATTCTCAAATTTGATTAAACACGTGACGGGTGTAATTATCTAGATAGTTTCCCTGTTTCTACTTTATCCAAATTCGCTAGATTATGTTATCACGGTAACGGGTATTGACTTACAGGAAAATTTAAAAAAAATTCAGACTGACGTTTGCTATAATTATTCAAATTTGATTCAGTATTTTAGGTGGGGTGGTTAAAGCATTTTTTGTTATCTCGAGGTTGTCCAAAGTATAAGCTGACTTCAAGTTTTGAAATGGTTGAAGTAAAGCTATGAGATTATTATCCATACTTATTTTAAATGAAAAAGTGAAAATTTTAAAACAGCCTACAGTTTACACTTCTTCTAATCATACTTTTTTATGATAAACGAATAAAACTAGGTTGCACTTCTATTTATTCTGCATGATATATGTAAAAGAAGTAAAATTTCAAGCTGCTTCACAGTTCTTAACATATTTTTGCAATTTTGGTCGCCAGTGGTAACACAAAATGAATTGAAATTCCGGCAAAAAAATTTATCGTGTATGTTTTCTAAATATATAGAAGTTTTTCTTCCATCATTCTTTTTAAGTGTTAAAATAATGAGTCGAAAAATGTGCTCTTACGTGAACATGTCCATTGAAATAACAAAATATTATTGTCTTTTTATGAAGTGATAAGCTGATAATTCTGTAATGAACTGATATGCAAAATTTCAAAATTTTACTTTGTGTAGGATTTTATTAGGTGTTAAAAATGAAATTATTTTTTTATAATTCACGTTTTCCAACAGCTGATTTCTGGATATTTTCAAAATTCTGTGGATATTTATAGAAATTCTCGTTTAACTACATTCTTGTTATTTTCGTTGCCATTGTAACCGATATTAAACTGAAAATTGTTTTAATACAAAGGTAAAATTCATTTATTGTTTCAAAGTAACAAAAGCATTATTACACCAAGAAAAATGTACATCGAAATTGTGGTCATTTTCTTCAAATATGAATTTGTATAGAAAGTTTGTTTAGTTTTTAGAATTTAACCAGAAATACATGAAATTTGTTGGTTTTATTTTTTGGAAAACAAACATTTTTTAAATCATCTTTTGAAAGCTTATTCGAATAAAGCCTAACTTCAGTTTAAAAGCAAGAAAATTTATTTCTTTTATGCAAGACAAAAGCCATATATTTGAATCAAGCAAAAATATGAAAATTCACATATTTGTGGTGTAAATGCTTTGTTTATGTTGCCATGGTAACGGAAATTTTATTTCACATACCTTAACGTAAAGTATGTTATGTAGGGATACCAAATATATAAGACTTTGGTTATTAACAATTATACTGCAAATGCAAACAATTTGAATAAAAGATACGGTGCATTTTTTTAATTTACAAAACTACTGTGCCAATTAAAGAGATAAGGGTGTCATAACGTATCTGAGGAATCTGACAACGACTTTGGCTGAAATGTCTGAAACCGAGTAAAATCATTTACGTTAGCTACTTTTTAAAAGTTACTGATTACGTTTACACATGATAAAAGACACGTATATAACTAAAGGGATTAGCAACTTAACTTATGACAACAGTCGTTATCGTTAGTATCAAGAAACTTGAGGATAGATCGAAGGGTAATAATCATCAGATATTCGGGTATCGGTAAATACAATTTTGCGAGATTGATAGGAGATTAAAATAGCATTGTTTTGATATTTACCAAAAACTATCAATCATATTGCTTTAAAAAAACACAATTTAGTGCTGTTTGTATCACCAAACAAATATATAGATAGGCTTAACACCTTAATTATTACTTTTGGTACTTAACCAATGGTTCAAAACAAATCAAATCGCCAAAAATAGGCAATAAATATGACCATTCTCGGAGAACTCATTTCATCAACTTTTTGACGGTTTTCGACCGAAAGTGCCCTTCGTCTATTGTTTATATTGCCAAAAAAGAATAAGTACAAAATATAATCATATATGTTAGAAATGTTTCTTCTACTATGATGATTATAAGTCCTTCTTCTTTAAGCAAGATTTAAAAAAAAATTAATTAAAATTAGTTAAATAAACTAAGACAGTTCTGAATATCATATTTGTATCAATGTCTGTCCAACAACGTTCAAACTTTTTTTTTTTAATAAAATTATTATCATTATTTGATATACGAATTTCAAGTTGATTTTTTAATAAAGTTATTTGGTTTGATAACGTGTTACTGTCTTGTTAATTTTTGATGAGTTTGTCGTGTAAATATGTATTTAGATTTGTCAGGTGTTGTGTTTTGTAATGTATATGTATAAAGTTTCTATTAATAAGAATACTTATTTTCATTGCTTAACTTTTTTTTTTTTTAAATTTTGATAAAGTGACAATTTTGTCAGAAACACAGGGTTCACAAAATAAATAGGGGTGTTTGATGTTTATGGAGTTAGTTTTGGGCACTTTGAAGGAAAATATTGAAATTTCTATTTTTCATTTTTCTTTGGGTTTTTAGTCAGTTTATGTTAAAAGTATAATGTTAGAGTTGAAATAAAAATTATTTTATGACTGACTTTTAAACTTTAGACACTGACATAATTTGAAAAATAAAAACTTTAAAAAGGTAGGTTTATACGAAAATCTAGCGAATCATATATAGGCCTATTTTATCTTTTGTGTTATTTATATTTTTTAATTTAAATTTGCATTTAAGATTCTGAAAAGAACTTGTTTTCGGTTTAATAAGGAAAATCCGAAAATGCTATTTTCATCTGCTATGCCGATTGGTCAATTTTTATCGAACGATCACTAACATCACATGATATCAATTCTTTGAAAGGAAGATAGTCGGCTGTTTTCAGAGTAAATTACAAAATGACTGTTGTGTAAGAAGTTATTCATTTTAATTTCCTGAAACCACATTTCCAGAAGGTAGCTGTATCGGTTACTCGAAGGTACAGTTTAAATATATTTTATCGTCGCGTTGAACACAAAGTCCTGCAATCTTAAATTCACGTATACCTGATCATTCCTGTTTCACGCACTGTGTTCGTGACAATGACCTTGGGTAAAGTACAATGTAGTAGTTTATTTATTGATTTATTGATTTATTTATTTATTTATTTGTTTATTAATAACAATTTTGTGCATTCACATTCAGGCGAATTAATTAAATATTAACTTACAATGCATTTTTTGCTAAACAACTGGTTCCTGAACGTACCCAAATAATAATTAATATTTTTGTTGTTGTTGTTATGACACCACACCCATAAAATTGTCACAAATAATAAAAGTGTCCAATGAATGTTCAAGCAAATCTAATTCTGTTTTATGCAGTTCATTTAATGGCTTATCTTTATTAAAAGGAAAATCAGGAAAATTTCAGTCTAAACCTTCAACTGATTGAAGTGTCACTTTTCCTTATTTTGTGGCAGTAACGAACTTTTTTCTTATTACAAAATACCATATTATTTCAAGGTGAGATCTATTCTATTCAACAATCTTTTGGACCAGACCAGACCTTCTACCTTCATTATCATTATTATTTCTGAAAAGATTTGTCTAAAATGTAATTAAAAATTTTCCGAAGACCATGTATGACTAAATTATTATAAACTCCATAACGCTGAATTTCAGGGGGTGGGGTTCTTTCCCTAAAATCGTTTGTTGATAACAGTTCCTACGTGGGAAAGTTAAATAATCAGTGATAGAAAATGAGAAGAGAACTAAAATTGCTTAATGTTTTACACTAGATATTAAAATTTAAATATAAGGAGTAACTTGTAATTTCTACAAGTTTATTGAGTCATAATTTGAAAAACGGTGTGCACGCTTTTTCACAACGCTTCACGCGGGTATCGCTATCCAAGACTCTTAAAAGCCACCATGGGATATTGTCGATAACTTTGATGTTTCTCTATGCAATCTTATACTTTATGTATTTGTTGTTCCGCAGTTCTATGTTCCTTTCATTTTTAAAATTGATTTTGTTCTTGACATATGTATCAAGCTAGACAGGACTTGTTTACAAATCCGGAACAATCGGTCCAACATCTCTGGTGGATATAAAAAGCTTTCGGAGTTTTTACTTTGCTTTTAGGATTGTGAATTGGACATGTACCTGAACAATTTGATTAATTTCAGATTTATAACGTTTTTAATTAGGTAAAAATAAACAATAACATTACTAAGGATTTAAATATAATATATTATATGTACTATATATGTATTATATTTTCGAAAAAATGTATTATATATTAACCGTGTCATATTGTATAATAACAAAACATAAACATACTAGTCCATGTCCGTATCTAAGGAATTCGACGACGCCTTTGACTGAAAAGCCCGTATATCTGAAATCGAGTAAAAATCATGTACGTTAGCTACTTTTTAAAAAGTTACTGTTTACCTTTAAACATGATAACAGAAACGTATAAAACTAAAAGAATTTTAAGGCAATTTAACTTATGAAAACAGTCGTTATCGTCAGTATCAACAAACTCCAAGGATAGATCGAAGGGCAATAAGCATCAGATAGTCGGATGGCGGTAAATCAAAGATTAATATGAGTTTAATATAGCGTTTTTACATATTTATCTAAAACTGTCGATCAAACTGCTTTAAAAATAAACAATATAAGTAGTGTTTGTGTTATTAGACTGGTATAGATAGACCTTAATTATTACCAGCGTTGCTTAACTTAACGTTCTAAACAAATCAAGTCGCCAAAAATAGGCAATAAATATTGCTATTCTCAGAGAACTCATTTCGTCAACATTTTTACGGTTTCAGCCAAAAGTGCCATTCGTCTCTGGTTTATCTTTTAAAATATTTGGGAGAAATAGTATCTTCTTTACACATGTTGTTTTTATGGCGTGGTGTATATTTACAGTTTATTGATACTGTAATTACCGAGACAGTTAGGGACAGTACCGACTTTGTTATTAAATGCAATAAAAAAGAGTCGCTTTGTTCTAACAGAAAAATTTATGGACCAGAAAATCTACAACATATAGTCATATATTTCCGGAAACTGCAGAATTTTTTCTCTGCCATAATGTATAAATGTTCTGTGCTGTCAGTAGAATTGTAAAGATAAATTTTCACAATTAATTATGATTTTCTCTATAACGGGATAGCTTATGAATTTTATTTTTAAATGTTAGTTTCGATCTTATTGATAACTTTCATTTAGGTTTTTATTAAAAAACAACAATTTTCATCGGTTAAATATTTATCCCTACAAATTTGATCTGTTGACAAGATTGTCAGAACACTGGATACACTTAAATTAGAGTGCACTTTCCTGGGGTTGGTTTTGCAAATTTTTGATGGAAAATATTGAGGTTTGTTTATTTTTTATCTTTGGGTTTCGAGTCATTTTAATTAAAAAATAAATGTTAGAGTTGTATTAAACACTTATTATATAATTCATTATTTAGACACTGGACAATGACAAAATTCGAATAATTAAAATTATAAAAACGTATGTTTAAATGAAAATTAAGGGTATGATATACAGGTCATTTTATGTTTTGTGTTATCTTTATATTTTGAGTACAAATTTGCTTTAAAAATCTTCTCTAAATCTACAAGAGATATATCTTACTTGTTTCCATTAAAACATTCTTATGTCATCTAGTTTCAGATTTGCAAAAATGAAGAAGTTATGTCCCCTTGGGGCTTCATAAGGGGGGGGGGGGATAGTGAAAACTTTAAAAATCTTCTCTGAATCTACAAGAGATATTCCAAGGATTAACATCCTTAAGTCATCTAAGGTTTGCACAAATGGTAGCCATGGGGCTCAAAATGGGGAAATTGTAAGGCACTGAGTGGGAAAATTGCTAAAAAAGTCTATATTTGTCACTATATCTTGAAAACTATTAATTCTTGTAAAGGCATGCATATTAGAATATTGTAAGTATTGACATGACAATCATTTTGATATATGGTTCAAGGTCATATGTTGAAAGGTCAAAGTCTCAGCTGCAAAAGAAGACTTAAATTGCTAAATATGTTGCAAACTATTAACTTTTTGTACAGACATGTATATTAGAATATTGCTTAAGTATGTTTCTTATTAAAAAATGGTTAGGAAGTTAAACATGAAATCAATGTACACAACGATCTGCTGACTTCCTTTTTTCGACATGAGATTACAAATATGTCTTATGTTTTATAGACATCTTTAAATAGATTCTTGTCATATGTCAGTGTCACTCGCGAAAGCCAGACTCCACAGAATTGAGTTTTATCTATACAACTATCCAACGGTGAGTTTGTAACTTGTTCTTAATGATATCCATGTTATCTAACCATATTTGAATATTAATTCTGTTAATTGACTACTGTAAAAATTTCGCGCGTTTTCGGTCAAATAAAAACATCGTCACTTGTTTAATTATGACTAGCAGGGACATAAGATCAGGTGTCAATATTTTAACTTGTTTTTAAATGAAGTTAATACCATAAAATTAAATAACATTTTTACGCCATCAATTTGTTGGTTGTCATATTTGTTAACAGGCAGTGAAATATCGTCCGATATAAATACTTTTACTCTTGATGGGTAAAAAGTGGCGCTAAATTATACGTTCATTTATGTTGCATAAGATTTATGATATGTTTATTTGGAGTTGCATAGTTTATGGTATAGCCATTTAGTGCCACATGGTTTATAATATGGTCATTTAGTGAGACATGGTTTATGCTATATGGTCATTTTGAGTCACATGATTATGATATGACCATTTTAAGTCACAGTTTATGATATAGTAATTTAGTGCCACATTGGTAATGATGTGGTCATTTAGTGCAACATGGTTAATATTATTGTTATTTAATGTCATGTGGTTTATGATATGGTCATTTAGTACGACATGGTTTATATTATTGTCATTTAATGTCATGTGATTTATGATATTGTCATTTAGTGCCACATGGTTTATGATGTGGTCATTTAGTGCCACGTTATATATGATATGGTTAATAAGTGAAACATGGTTCAAGCCAAGTTTGTCATGTTGAGTCACATGATTATGATGTGGTTATTTTGTGTATCTCAGTTTGTGATATGGCCATTTAGTGTCCCATGGGTAATGATGTGGTCATTTAATGTAACGTTGTTAATATAATTGTCATTAAGTGTCATTTGGTTTACGATGTGGTCGTGTAGGTAACATGGCTTATGCTATAACATTTTTGTTTTATATTATTGTCATTTAGTATCTTGGGGTTTATGATATGGACAGTAAGTTTATATTATTGTCATTAATTTCATTTGGTTTATGATGTGACATTTTTGGGCCACAAGATTTATGATATGGTCATTAAGTGTCACATAGCTTATGATGGTCATTCACTGAAACATTGTTTGTGCTACATGGCTATTGTGAGTCACATAATTTTGATATGGCCATTTTGAGTCGCACAGATTATGATATAGTCATTAAGTGCCAAATGGGTAATGATGTGGAAATTGATGCAACATGGTTTATATTATTGTCATAAAGTGTCATATGGTTTATATTATTGTCATTTAGTGTCATGTGGTTTATAATATTATAATTTATGCCACATGGTTTATGATATGACATTTTTGAGTCATGTTGTTTACTATTTGATCATTTAGTGCCACATGGTTTATGATATGGTGATTTAAAGCAGGATGGTGTATGATTTGGACATTCAGTGAAACATGGTTTATTATATGACATTTTGAGTTACATGGTTTATAATATGATCATTTTGTTTGACATGATATGGCTTTTTTGAGTCACCCAGTTTTTTGATATGGTCATTAAGTGCAACATGGTTTATATTAATATTACTGTCATTTAGTGTCATGTGGTTTTTAATATGGTCATTTAGTACCATATGGTTTATTATATCACTTTGTTGAGTCACACTGTTTATCATATTGTAATTTATCGCTACATGCTTGATGATATGGTCATTTAGTGCTACATAGTTGACCATTTGAGTCACATGGTTTATAATATGATCCTTTTGTGTAACATGCTCAATGATATTGTCATGCTTAATAATATTTAAGTCACCCAGTTAATGATGTGGTCATTTTCAGTCACCTTGTTTATGATATTGCTATTTTGAGTCACGGTGGTTTATGATATGTTTAATTTTAGTCACATGGTTTATTTCTTGGCCATTTTGAGACACAGTTTATGATATGCCAGGTTTAATCACATGTTTTATGGTCTTTTTTGCCCCACATGGTTTTTTATCTGTTAATTTTAGTTGCATTGTTTTGATATGATTATTTTGGGACATACGGCTTATGATTAAGTAATTTTGAGTCACATGGTGAATTATATGGCCATGGTATACCACATGTGTTTTAATTATTATTTTGAGTCACATTGTTAAAACTATGTTTCTTTTGAGCCACATGAGTAATATAGTCATTTTGAATACATGGTTAAATGGTATGGTCAAATAGTTCCCTAACATATGTGATGTAATCATTTTTCACACATGGCTTATAATGTGACCATTTTGTCTCACATGGTTTTATGATCAGTTACAGTCAGATGGTTAATGATATGGCCATTTGTTGCCGCATGGTTTTTGATATGATAAATTTGAGTTACATTGATAATGATAAAGAGGTTTTGAGTCACATGGTTTATGTGATAATTATAATATGGCCATGAGGTGTCACATGGTTTATGATATGGTCATTTAGTGTACGTGGTTTATGAAATGGTCATTTAGTGTCACATGGTTTATGATATGGTCATGTTGTGTAACATGGTTTATAATATGGTTAATTAATACCAATGGCTTATTATGTGGTCATTAAGTGTCACATGGTTTTTGAAATGGTCATTGAATGCCACATTGTTTATGAAAGTCTTTTTAAACAAATAGTTTATGGAATGATATTTTTATGCCACTTGGTTTATGAAATGTAATAAAGTGTATTATTTGACTATTATATAATCTTGAAAAGGGTGCAAAATTCACATGCAATCAAACTTTCTTTTTTTTTTCTTCCGCGACTTTCAGTACTTTTAGTACTTAAATTTCTATAGGCATGTATATGAGAATTGTTCTGCCACTAGGCAGACGGACAATCAGAACTCAATATTTTAGAGTATGCATCAGATTATTTTATTCTTTATATGATAAGATGATGATAATCATGATGATAGCTGATGATAAGGTAAACACTGAAAATACAAAATGTGAAAAAATACATCACATTATGAAATAATTACATAGTCAAAACCAAAAGAACAGGTAATTAACCTACTGTTTCTGTGTATAAGATATCTATTGACTATAATATGTATGACATATTAATGTTTAAGCAATATCAGAGTGGTCATAACATAAATAAACTTATGTGAAATTATCATTAAAATCTCAAAAAACATACAAGTATATTATTTTGTCAACACTAAAGGGCTACCATACCTTGGTATATCCAGTACTTGAAAATATAATGCAGATTTGTAAAATATACAAATGTACGTACAAAAGATCTCAAAAATATGAATAAAATCTTGCAACAATAAAAATGACATTTCAGTCATGTGCAATTAAGTGGTTTTGGTATTCAGAAAATATAATCACTTAAAATTACTAAAAGGTGCATGAATCTAGAACTAGATATGAGCTAATATAGATAATAGCCGTGTTTGCATACAAGAAGATGCAAATAAATATGACCAAGTAATCTAGCATGACATGACATAACAAATGACATGTGAAATATACCATACTTGGAAGCATGTCAAATAAACAAATGACATGATAATACACATTGATGCATGTACCTAATAACTATGTAAATGTGTAAACTGACATTTATGAAAGTATGACTATATGACACTATAGCATAAACTAATATCAACTGTTTATGTACGGCAGACATGTGGGACATGTGCATAGCATACGATAATAGTATCGAGTAAATTATAATATAAACAAAAAATTAACATGACAGTAGAAGAACAACACATTATATGCACAGGGAAGAGATGCATTGGGGATGTGCTAAATGACAACTTACATCAAGGTGCTTTTTGTCAATATTTTCCACATATAGCAAATTTAAAGATGGTCCAACCATGTGTACAAAATGAAAATGAAATCGAGGCGTAAACAAGGGGAGCTACTCTACAACACAGCAGTCATATACAAAGAAAGATAACTCTAAAAAAAACTGGTTCCAAAGATTATTGAAGTATTGATATGACAATGATTTTAATATATGGTTCAAGGGTTATACATTTAAAGTTCATGGTTGCAAAAGAAGCCTGAAATGAATAATGATTTGGAAAGTATTCATTGTACTTTAGTTACTACATGTGTATTAGCTACTTATAAATGCATTGTGATTAGATATATTTTGGTAAAGCATTGTGACAGTTTCTAAATTGAGAAAATCTTGAAAATTTCTTTAATAAATATATTGTTTATTGCATTTTTCAAAAAAAGTAGGACATATCCTCAGGTTATCATTCAGGTCCATGTGCCTCTTGTTTAAAGTAGATGTATTTCTATCTATATTATATTACTATAACTACATCAGAACTACATTTACCTTATCAGTTACCCGATTTGTGATTCTTTGTTTGATTGGCTGTTTTTATCATAAACTTGTATTGTGTAATGTTTGTGGTTGTGTTGGATGTTGCAATCTACATGTTTGTTTGTAATATGCTATCGCAATAATGTTAAATATGGTTAATATTATCTTAATTTATTTGTTTTAGAACCATAAAGACCTAAATAACCAGTATTGGAAAAAGAAAGAAACTTCACAAAGCTAAAAGAAAAAGGCAGATATGCAGCAATTATCATCTAAACACGTTGCGGTATTAAGCTTTACTTTTGAGTTCCGCAAACCTAACTTTCAGTTGCATTACGATCAAAGTGATGTCTTCATCCAGTAAAAATAAAACATAAGCAGGTCGTTTTCCATATATACAGATAAAATGGATCCAAAAAGTGAAATATCTGATACTGAATTTCCACCTAGTGGCCAAATAGGCAGGACAGAAAAGCAGTTGTCTTTTTTTACAGATATATCTTGTGATCAGGACAACCCATTGAAAAGACCTTTACATACTTTACATAAAAGAAATGAAGAGCAAGAAAAAGAATACACAAATTTATCAGACAGTAAAAAAATATTGGAGAAAACAGATTTCTCTGTTTTACCAGATGAAGAAGATACTGAGATGGTTTTAAATAAGTGTTCACGACTGTTATTTGACTATAGCTCCCCGTGCTGTTGATAGAGTGCTCTTAAACAAATACATAGGTTCTCCTAAATATTTATTTTATGACCTACATAAATTAAGATTTGAAATTATTGAAATGGAATCTTATGGATTAGATGAAATTGATTATTTGAACATTAAAGAAGTTTTATCTGAAAAAGGTATGTAATCTATTTTGAAAAAAATTACCATGTAACTTCCAGTATTGTAGAGAAATGTGTCTTGTTTAAACTTTTTTGTGTCTATTCATCAGCTGTAATCTTCTCTTACAGCACTAGAAAGAAACTTTTGGTTTAAGTTTTCTTTGAAATGTAAAAAAAGATTATGGATTTTGATCTTACATCCATGATATAGAAATGTAAATGAAAATGAACAGTTTATTGGCTAATGGATATGTACAATTTAAAGCTAAACTGAACTTAAAGCTCAAATCCGATATTCTTATCTATATTCGACGTTTGTGCATCAACTGCCATACGTAAACATTAAATTTTAATACTCTCCTCAGATAATACTTTGTCAAATTTAACGAAACATGAAAATATTTGTCTTACTAACCAACTTCAGTTTTTTTTACAAATGAAGAAGTTTTGTTCTTTTTGGGCTTTAAAAAAGGGGAAAAGTAAAAATCTTTGATTTTTTCTCCCATAAAGACAAAAAAGATATACCTTAGATATATCATTTGTAGCATTCTTGGGTCACCTATTAACGTTTGCACAAGTTATAGCTCCGGGGCTCTAAATAGAAAAACTGGCAAGTCATTCTGGAAAAATTACTACAAACAATAAATCTGGATAGTTTTTGTATAGGTTTGTATTTAAAAAAAATAGTCGGTATTTGTATCACAATTATTTTGATGTATGGTTTAAGGCCATCGGTTACAAGGTCAAGATTAAAGATGCAAAAATACTCGAGTAGTGAATTAACTCAAACTCTATAGACTTTTTAATTAGCACTAGAATACTGTAGGTATAAATTTATAATCTGATCATTATGCGTGCCACGAAGTGGGACACGCATTATGTTTTTGCTTTGGGGTCAAACTGGTGCATTTGGTGTTTTAGGTCGTCCCTTTCGTTCTGAACAACGAGATGGATTATGGTTATAAAAATTAAATGAATAACTTTATAAAGCTATACAGATGTGTCCGTTGATTTCATTATTTTAAAAAAATATCGCCATGGTTGATTCGACAACATGTCATTTTTACATTCAAATTATGCGCAAAAATGTGTGCGCATGCGCGGTGGGTGTTGTCCCAAATATCCGGTGCCGCGTATTTACAGAAGACATAGTTTGATAGCTGGCTATATGTTCAACCAAAGACATATAACAATTATCTAACGATGAGTATATTAACATGTACGGTTTTTTTTTCACGTACTTGTAATAAATGTTAATGGAGTCTCAGATTCACTGTGTGTCGGTCAAACAACATTGATACGTTACGTCCAGTGTGCTCCTACAGTCCTACTCGGGCCAAGTGCACCGATAAAAAAATATCGATTTTTACTGCCTTTCTGATCGATCGACCAGCGATATTACTTCACTTTGAAATCGAATGTGCATATTTTTAATAATGTGCATTTTTATTACTTAGGCTTTGGGAAATGTGACCTGGAAAAGTTGACCTAGATCTATTTAAGTAGGACGTTTCGTACCATGTCATTTCGTACTTTCGTACACGTATTCGACATTTCGTCCCTGAGGACGTTTTAAGGGATTAATAAAAGTTTTTGAGGTCATTGTTTGTTTTGATAATACATCAAGATAATAACATGTAAATTTGTATAGATTCTTCGAAATTATGATATTGATTATTTATGAAGCAGTTGGTTATTTAAATATTAACTTCATTTTACAACGATAAGCATAAAGTAACAAGTTATTCAACGTATAATATTTACATGTGACAGAGAAATAACAATATAATTGATCCAGATATTTCCACTTATTACCAAGTAGAAGGAAAAAAATAATTATTAGTGGTTAGGGCGTTGGACTCATAATCCAAGGGTTAAGGATTCGAGTCCCAGCGTGGGAAGCATGTTGTGACTTTAGGCTAGTCACTTCATTCCACGCTGCTACTGACTTACCCGGTGTCAGGATAATGGATCGGTGGGGCAGTATGTAATTCTGCAACTGCTGTCTCAGTGAATTTTGAATTTGAATGTTGTTTTACGCCCACTCAAGAATATTTCACTTATAAGGGGTGACCTGTTATTGGGTGGTGAAGGAAGACTCAGATTCGTGGAACCTGGTAGAACCACCAACAGATAGCAAGGAAACGGGTTATAGAGTTGTGCGGTATTACCAGTACACCGGTTTACCGTGGTATTTTGCTCTGGCGGTACGTACCGTGGTACGAACTCCAAATACCGGTTTTGGTGGTACTTTTTAGAATTATAGATATATATTCAGCAAATATTGAAGTGATTTTGCATTATTATAGTTTTACTGTTTATTTCATAAATATTCCTATTCAGGTGTTTAAGCCTACAACTTTACCAATACAAATATATAGACCCTTTCAATAAATCCCCCGATGACCATGATTTTCTCCGATGTGACGTCAAAGTGGGCAAAAAGACTTCTATCTTGGTTAAATTTCTTCTGCCGAATTCATAAGAACAAGTCAAGACTGAGGACACTTCTTCAATCTTTAATTATCAGCAAGATCACCTAAATATGACCAGGGCTTTAGTGTGTCAGATTTTAGCTGTAAAGAAGTAAGTTATAACATCTTTACGAACTGCAGGAATGTGCAAAATTATAAAATTTCCATGTTGACTTTTTAAGTTTGATTTAGTTTTCGAATAATGTTTTATGCCCCAGACAAGAATATTTCACTCATACATGTATTGAGGCGTCACTTTAGGTGGTAGAGAATGGTAGGATAACCTGGAGAAAAACTACTGACCATTGGTATGCAAGTGACATGTTCAATTCCTGTCTGAAGGGACCAAGAACCGAAGCGTTAAAAGGTCTGTGATCTATAAGCTAGCACTTAAGATTTTGAATTATGGCTTTTAAGGTCTTGCATTTCCTTAAGGAAATGGTTTGTTCTTTGTTTTTAAGACAAACCCCACATAATCTTGGATGCCCACTCATGCTCAGTATCTATTTTTTAATTTAATTCTCACAGAAGTAATTTAAACTTGAGAGTACCATAATCCAGAGGGTCAGTTCTCCTGAATTTCAGAAACAGAAAATGTCTCGCCGACGACTTGGCCAATTAAGCGCCTGTACACGGTGTTCTGAAATGCAGTTAGCAGCTTTAACTATATATATGCATCAAACAGACAAAAACCAAGTGGCACGCATTTGTGTTAAATCTGTAACACTGCTCTAGTTAAATATATGTTTGAGGGTCATGGGAATAAACTTCAAGCTGTCTGCATCAAGAATGATTTAAAGACTTAAATAATGAATTGCAAACATAAGAATTTACAGGCATGAAATTTGTAGGTAATGATATTACAATCAATTTGTTGTTTGGAAATTTGGATAGTTTCTGTAATTACTGTATTTGTAAATATATATATAGTCCATCTGCAGAATATTGGACATATTCGCAGGTTAGCGTGAGACCAATGGGCCTCTTGTTACCATTTGATATTTTTACATATAACTACAAAGTTAAAGAACTGTTTTTCTATTTTTGTACTTTATCTCTTTTCACATTATAGGCAAATTTGATGATATATTTTTTAAAAAATTATCGTCAAATCAAAAC
The DNA here is from genome assembly GCA_029721355.1 of Tegillarca granosa. Lineage (NCBI taxonomy): Eukaryota > Metazoa > Mollusca > Bivalvia > Arcoida > Arcidae > Tegillarca > Tegillarca granosa. The sequence goes on along the minus strand of JARBDR010000311.1, from coordinate 58,528 downwards.
AAATTATGTTGAATGTTATAAAGCTAATTTATAAAACTATCTTTTTAATTTTTTTTCTTTTTGCCATATCTTCTCCCTTGAGACTTCTCAAATCGTATATGTATATATATTCTCCTTTTACCTTCATTTATATTCATTGATGCATTTAATTATTTGATAGAGGTAACCTTGTCAATTGGATCTAAAATTTAAAAAGGGATACGTGTGAAATAATAAATAAATTATTTCCAAATAATTTTTATATTATTAATGAATTATTTATTTTTTATTATTTACATGACTTTTGAAACATGATTTTAACTTTTTATTTATAACTGAACTATGTACCAAAATGCCAAACAATTATTGCGATTCTACTTTATAACCATTTTTATGTTCTTCATTATCCATAAAATGAAATTTGTAAAATGTGATTAAAGTATAATTGACCTTTACCCTATACAGTTTATAGTTAAATGTTATGTTTGTAAGATATTGTTAACTTTGCTGTAGCTTCTGGTAAAATACACAATTATTTAGTATTCGTAAATTCATCAATCAATACTATTAATTAGTTGTTATTACATATAAATGCATAAGTGCACAGTTTTACAGCTTACAACCACGTTAACATTATTTGAAGGATATAAAATCATATTACTACATATGGGAACATCATCTTAAAAGTTTCTACTGAATAATACATCACAATTTGAGATTTGGGACAATTGTCATCTCACTTATCCAGTGTAATCAAATTATGACTAACGACTGAGAATCTCGCCTTTTTCATTTTAACTTTCACATTAAAAAGTATAGTCTGAGTGGCTGTTGGTACAAGACGGACATTAGAACACACGTACGTTAAACATATACAGTGTACTTAATTTTAGAATGATCTTTAGAAATAAATTAATAATTTTCTCATTACAGATAGATGAAAATTGCTGATGCGGTGTTTAAAATCATTTAACCAACCATAAAATTAGAAGTTTCGTTTGAAGAAATAAATATTAAAGTTAACAAAGCAAATAAACTTATATATATGTATTTCAAAATTTTGTCAATAACTTGATGTTTTTTTCTTTTTGTCCCCAAACCTTAAACATAAAGCAACTTTCATGCAGATTTTTTTTTCAAGAAATATTATTCAATCTCTGCCGCATTGTCTTTAACAAATTTATATGGATAGTTTTACTGAATAAATAAATAATAAAATATAATTTATCCAAAAGAGATTCATTGTTATATATATTTGAAGGGCTGGGTCATTTTAATAGATTTAGTTGGGAAGATTTGTGGTTAATGTAAATGCAAATGTATCTGACATGTCCGTCCAAAATTCAAGATGTCTGCAACAGATAGAAATTGAAAACAGATAAATAGCCATGACACATTAGATTATTTAGCCTATTATTAAGATATTTTGCAACAATAGGATTCCGCAACAAATTTTTCGTTTATGATAATAAAGGGTTATTTTGATCATTTTCCGCAGATACCTTCTTTAATCTGATTTTTTTAATGAAACCATATTTGAAAGGGACAATGAAGATAAAACATTGCTCTGCTCTTTAAAATTTAGTATGTCCAATACTACTATAAAATAGAAAAACATACGTATCAGCCTCATGTCCGTTTATCGACTGGTTTTTCCCTAAATTAACATATAGAAAGTAGAAGCACACATATAGCTAAAAGGACCTCTATATTGGTTCTGTGTCATTTAAATTGAACTTTGTTAGGAATCTCATGTCAAAAATCTGTGTCTGATATATGTTGAAAAAAGTGTTGTGTACTTCGCCCTCATACACTATGCTATACTTTATACACTGGGCTGAACATTTGCTATTTTTTTGTATAGATTATTTAAATTTTATTGTTTTGTTTGTGAGTACAGGGCTACTTTATGCTATTGATAAATCGTTGATAATTTCTCTAAATACCTACCTATATCAGCCTAAATTAGACAAATGATTGAACATCTATTATCCTGCATTTGATCGCAATTTCATATGATTTACCCTAACATGTAACTGATAATATGCAAATTACTTTTCTATGAGGGAATTTGTTGGTAATAGTTCAATAAACTATCTATTTTAAAATACATGCATGCTTCGATGATTATTAAAATATATTTTATTCCTTTTTTTCAGATGAATATATGTCAGTAGAAGAGATAATAAAGGGTTAGTAAAGTTTGCTTACATAATTATTACATATTAAATGATGTATGTCTTATTGAGAGAGAAAAAGTGTTCCCTGTAATAAAAGTGACTTGTTTTGTAATCATAAACTTTATGCCAAGCAGTACCAGAACTTGTCTTCTTGCACCCCAGATAGAAATTTCCATATAAAGAGAAGTGCTAGATATTTCCATCTTGCACCCCCTGTACAAGATAGCTTACACGCTCTTTTTCCCGCGACAATTTATCAATGAAATCAAAGGTGTATCGATATGAGAACCACCTTAAACCCAAGATTCTGGCATACCTTCGCTTAAACAAATAAACGGAACAGGCAATACTACAAATTATATTTTAAATGTAATTTTTAAAAAAAAAATTTTCTAAATCAATAACAAGTTTATTTCACATTACATTAATTTTTATATGACGTAATGTAAATATGAATTATGACGTCACGCTTGTTCCTGTCTTTTGTATTCACACGCCACTTCCATCATACGTTGAATTTTGATTTTTAATAGAACTTGTATATTTTGTGGTTCAAGAAATAGAATCAATCACTTCTTATGGTGTCAGATAGGGAAATCTCAACCCTCGTTCTGGACAAGATATATTAGAACTCTGGTTGAAATTTCCCTATCTGGCACCACAAGTAGTGAAAGATTCTTTTAATATAGTTTAGAATTTAATTGCTATGAATATTGTCAATTTTTGATTAATAATTTTAAAATCTTGCGAAAAATATTAAGAAAAAATTATGGCACTAATACAACTTTAAGTAAAACTCTATTTTTCTAATATTGACAATATTGATATGAAATTTGTCTTATTAGAAATTTCTTAAATATATTCTATTATCAATTAATCTTTCAGACCTTACTCTAAGTACTAAGATTCTGCTGTTATTTGGACATCGTCGATGGTATTTCATATCAAGATATGGAAAAGACAGAATTCTAGAAGATAGTGAAACTGGAGTTGAAGATGATCTTTTGAAAATTGAATACTATTACAGTTGGTTGTTGTGTGTCAATAAACAAAATCTTGCCAAAACAGAATTATGCTTTATGTGGAATTTAATAACCAAGGTAAGTGTAAAACAATTATATACAAGTATAACTCTGTAAGTTTGCAATGGTCAATGAAGTCCATGTCATTTTAAATGATAGTTAAAGCTATGAGACTATTTGATTATATTCTGACATTAATTTTTTTTTATCTTTAAATTTTTCATAAATGGTAAAAACAGAGAAATACATTGTTTAATGATAAGAAGTCATTTCCTTCAAACTAAATTGAATATTTACTTTATATTTTAAGACACAGAAATTTTCTTTTATTTAAATTAATTTAATCATTTAATTAACCAGTGTGTTTTACAACCAAATAAATACTTTACTGATAAAGAATGATTTTCCGAAATGTGCAAATATAGCGCATAAACCTTTTAAAGGTATTTGTGTTATATATTTACCATGATCATTAAAGCAGCTTCATAAACGATTTGAAAGTGAATTAGACCAATATATTAATCCACACAATACAAATTGATTAGAAAACTAAAGACTTACTTTAAAAAGAAACAAAGGTTGGTTCTGATCTATATCCTCTCATTATTCCTATTGTTTTTGCCACCTAAACACAAGTACTGAGCTTTGAATGTTTATTTTCCATGATACAGTGACAGGTTTTTTTTAAAGTTCATGCAATTAGTGTAAAATACTAAAACAAGTTGAAACAAAGATGAAGCAGATAGATAGTTATAAAATCAAACATCTTTGATATATTTACTTCAAGATCATATGGGTTTTGCATAGATTTTCATGATTATTAATTTATTCTACATGTATGACGTGTATTTCTTTAAATCCTCCGAATTCAAGGTACTTTTGACATAAGTAAACATTAATAAGTATATGTTAAGATATATCGCTAATTCAGGTCAATATACAAAGGTGTTATTATAAACTGTCAGTTAAACTCTATTACAAACAGTCAGCTACCTGTCAGTTTAACTCTGTTATTATTTTATTTTTTATTGATCATCTTTATTTGAAAGTTAAAACTTACTTTATACATGTTACATATATTTAATGTTTTGATCGATTTTCTCCACTTTTTGTGTTGATTCATTGTAGATGTTCATTGTTGCAACAACATAAAAAAGAGCTCAAACAAAAGTCAATTTGAACACCGCATTTGATCGCTTATGCTTGCTTTTAATCATTATTAAATTTGATTAAGCCAAGCAGGTTCTTTACTTGCCTCTTGAATACGAAAAAGCTTAAATCCACATTGATAAGATCAAATAAAAAATCATCCTTTTTAGATCACAGAATTATCAATCAAGATTTAACATCTTCTTTTTCTAAACCAAGAGGTCGTAAAGTGTGAAATTTCATGCAAAGCTCTTTTGAAGTCTAATTGCTGATCTTAAGTGAAAGGTCACAGAAACATTCAATACAAAATTTTAACATCTTCTCGTGAAATTAAAGCCCTGGAACTAATCTGTATAATCAAAGCATGATGCTCGTTTCAAATTTATAATTATCCTAACTTTGTCTTTTATTCAAGGTAAGAGTTAGCATGTAGCATTTTGTTATAATTCTTATATATATATATATATATATATATATATATATATATATATATATACACCCTGAGGTAAATGTTTTAAACCAATGGCCTTGTTGTTTAGTTTTTCTTTTCTTTATGCAAGGTATAAAAGAAGAAAGTTCTTTGGACAAATATTTTGCTGCATCATTTTAATTTACTTCTCATTATATACATTTAACATGTCTCGAAAACATCTATTTTTTACATCTTCGCTGGATATACTGGATAGATTCTAATGAAACTTGGTCAAAATTTTATATGGACTGATGCAATTTAAATTTGTTACAACTTATTTGTTGACTCGAGGATATTGTATTCTTAGGCTAATCAGAACCCTTTAAAACTTTTATGGCCGTGATCACAATATTGTCGATAAGTGTGGAGTCACTGCATCCAAACCTATACCGGATATATTTTACTCACCATAGTTCCTTGTTCTTTTCATTCTCAAAATTGACTTTGCACATAGCAGATGTAGCTAGCTAGCAGGAGGTGCTTACTTTTCTGGAACATCCGACCTCATCCTTAATAGAAGTTCACGTGTATAAATGAGTTGGCCAGTTTTCAAACTTTTTCCTTTTTTTCGATTAGTATTTAGACATGGATTAGGACTGGAATGTTTTTTGTCTTATTCCATAGCATTGTCATATATGTGAAAAGGTCACCTATGGGAACAAACAACTATAAAAAAACTTACCAATTTGAAGGAATACGTATGCCTCCTATAAGTCAACATGAATAGAAAATAACCGTGAATTTTTCTGTTGAATCTGATATGAAATTTATATCACATTTATGATACCTTAGATAGGCTACATTTGAAACTTCCTGAAAAACGAGTTAAGTTTATTTTTTTATAAAGTGTGCAGGTAAAACAGTGTGCTAAAACTAGTTCACAATATGGATTTTTTACAACATAGCTAGTTGCTTTCAAATGAATTGTTTAATTGAGGACATTGCAAGCCTAGGCTTATTAAAGCCCTTTAAAGGTTTTATTCCAGTCATCACATATTTACATATGTTTGACATTTTTCATGAAATTCTGTAAAATGGAAGTCGCTTTTTTCGGCCTTTTTCATTTTCAATTCTAGCAACCCAAGGGTCAAAGATTCAAATCCCATTGGGGCCACTTTTTTTAGCTCACCTGAGCACAAAGTGCTCATGTGAGCTATTGGTATCAATAGAGGCAGACCCTCCGTCCGTCCGTCCGTCCATCAACAATTGCTTCAAACAACTTCTCAGAAACCTCTGGTCACATTTTGTTTAATCTTGGTCAAAAGCATCTATAGAACATTGCCTTTCAGATTTGTGTTTTTGGTTGCCATAGCTACCAAATGTGGGTCTCAATGACCTACATAGTTAAAAACCTAAAAAATCTTCTTCTCCAAAACAACTTCACTGAGATAAAATCTGATGTGATATTTGGAATCTATGGCATCTTATATAACAAGTTTGTGAATTTCAAGAATTTTTGTGAAAAATTAGGTTACGCGTTTTTGCGTTTATTTTTTGTATTTTGTAAATAGTACTTTCTTTGAAAAATTACAATAATGAATGAATTTTGGTGAACTCTTTTCCCAAACATCATTTTCTTATGTGAAGAAACACATGTTTGACAATTTTCATGAAATTCTGTAAAATACAAGTCGCTTTTTTCGGCCTTTTTCATTTTCAATTCTAGCAACCCAAGGGTCAGGGGTTCAAATCCCAGTGGAGCCACTTTTTTTAAAAATTTTTTTAGCTCACCTGAGCTGAAAGCTCAGATGAGCTGTTGCTATCCATCTTCGTCCGTCGTGCGTCGTGTGTCATGCGTCTTGCATAAACTTTTTACATTTTAATCTTCTCCTCCAAAACCACTGGGCCAAATTTAATGAAACTTGGTAACCATCATGCCTGAGCTGAAAGCTCAGATGAGCGATTGCTATCCATCTTCGTCCGTCGTGCGTCGTGTGTCGTTTGTGGTGCGCCGTGCGTAAACTTTTTACATTTTAATCTTCTCCTCCAAAACCACTCGGCCAAATTTAATGAAACGTGGTAACCATCATGCCTGGGAGAAGCTCTTTCAGATTTGCACAAATGAAGGAGTTATGTCCCCTTGGGGCCCCATAAGGGGGGAAATAGTGAAAAACTTTAAAAATCTTCTCCTCTGAATCTACAAGAGGTATACCTTAGTTATTTCATTTATAACATCCTTAGGTCATCTATTTTCAGATTTGCACAAATTGTAGCCATGGGACTCAAAATGGGGAAATTGTGAGGCACTGAGTGGGGAATTTGATAAAAATTATATATTTGTCACTATATCTTGAAAACTATTAACTTTTTGTATAGGCATGTATAATAGAATATTGTAGGTATTGAAATGACAAACATTTTGATATATGGTTCAAGGTCATATGTTGAAAGGTCAAGGTCATAGCTGCAAAAGAAGACTTAAATTGCTAATTATCTTGAAAACTATTAATGTTTTGTATAGGCATGTATATAAGAATATTCTAGGTATTGAAATGACGATCATTTTGATATATGGTTCAAGGTCATATGTTCAAAGGTCAAGGTCACAGCTGCAAAAGAAGACTTAAATTGCTAATTATCTTGAAAACTATTAACCTTTTGTATAGGCATGTTTATTAGAATATTGTAGGTATTGACATGACAATCATTTTGATATATGGTTCAAGGTCATATGTTGAAAGGTCAAGGTCACAGCTGCAAAAGAAGACTTAAATTGCTAATTATCTTGAAAACTATTAATGTTTTGTATAGGCATGTATATTAGAATATTGTAAGTATTGACATGATGATCATTTTGATATATGGTTCAAGGTCATATGTTGAAAGGTCAAGGTCACAGCTGCAAAAGAAGACTTAAATTGCTAATTATCTTGAAAACTATTAACCTTTTATATAGGCATGTATATTAGAATATTGAAGGTATTGACATGATGATCATTTTGATATATGGTTCAAGATCATATGTTGAAAGGTCAAGGTCACAGCTGCAAAAAAAGACTGAAATTGCTAACTATCTTGAAAACTATCAACTTTTTGTATAGGCATGTATATTAGAATATTGTAGGTTTTGACATGAGGATCATTTTGATATATAGTTCAAGGTCATATGTTGAAAGGTCAAGGTCACAGCTTCAAAATGAGACTTAAATTGCCAATAATCTTGAAAACTATCAACTTTTTGCATAGGCATGTATATTAGAATATTGTAGTTATTGACATGACAATCATTTTGATATATGGTTCAAGATCATATGTTGAAAGGTCAAGGTCACAGCTGCAAAAGAAGACTTAAATTGCTCAATATCTTGAAAACTATTAACTTTTTGTATAGGCATGTATATTAGAATATTGTAGGTATTGACATGACAATCATATATATTTTGAGGTAATATATGTTCAAAGGTCAAGGACATAGCTGCATAAGTATACTGAAATTGAATTATGATTTGGAAATTATTCATTGCACTACAGTTACTTCATGCATATTATATAAGCTACTTATAAATGAAATGTGAGTGGATATATTTCTGATTAAGTTTTGTGGGAGTTCTTAACTTGAGAAAACTTTTAAAGTTTCTGTACTTAATATATTGTCTATTGCACTTTGCAAACTGCATTGGACAATATCTTCAGGTGAGCGTTAAGGCCCATGGGCCTCTTGTTATTTTTTTATTTTAATTTTGTGAATTTTTTGACTTACAGTGGTGCCTGGATGAAATTTTATGAATTTTTAGTGTAATTTTTAGCTCACCTGACCGAAAGGTCATGTGAGCTTATGGCATGGCGCGGCGTGTGTATGTGCATGCGTGCGTGCGTGCGTGTGTGCGTCGTTAACACCTATTTTTGACTTCTCCTCCAAAACTGCTGGACAGATTTCAATGATACTTGGTCAGAAGCATATATGGGCTGGTGCAATTCAGATTTGTTCATGGTGTTGCCATGGCTACCAAAACTAGGTCAAGGTGACCTAGGGGTCCAAAAATCTTAAAAAATCTTCTTCTCCAAAACCGATGATGGGAGAAAAAATCTGATATGATATTTGGCTTCTCTATGGTCTTAAGCCTATAGTTTGTTCATTTCGTGAAATTTGGTCGAAAAATGGATAACGCGTTTTTGCGTTTAATTATAAAAATTTCGTAAAATGGCTTCAAATTGTTATAACTTGACTATTTGAACAGATATTGACATGGGGTTTTAAGTTTTGACTTTTTCTTGAAATTACCTTTAAAATAGGGTCAAGGTCACAAATCAAGGTCATGACCTAATTTGTGATTTATGCAGTTTTAGGCAATTTTCTTGTAAATTTTAAGAGATATATGAAATAAGAAAATTGTTTAAATGTTCAGCATGACAAAATTTAAAAAGGTACCAAGTTTCGTAACTATATGATAATCCACGTAGGAGTTGTTGCCCCTGAAATGTTATTTTTGGCTTATAAATACTAAAATTGTGCATTAGCTTGAAAACTATAAACTTTTTGTATAGGCATGTATATTAGAATATTTTAGGTATTGTGACAACGATCATTTTGATATATGGTTCAAGGTCATATGTTCAAAGGTCAAGGTCACAGCTGCAAAAGAAGACTAAAATTGCTCATTATCTTGAAAACTATTAACTTTTTGAATGGGCATATATATTAGAATATTATAGGTATTGCAGCAATGATCATTGTGATATATGGTTCAAGGTCATGTGTTCAAAGGTCAAGGTCACAGCTGCAAAAAAATCATAAATTGCTTATTATTGTGAAAACTGTTAACTTTTTGTATAGACATATATATAAGAATATTGTAGGTATTGCAGCAATGATCATTTTGATATTTAGTTCAAGGCCATATGTTGAAAGGTAAAGGTCACAGCTGCAAAAGAAGACTTAAATTGCTAATTATCTTGAAAACTATTAACTTTTTGGTATAGGCATATACATTAGAATATTATAGGTATTGCAGCAATGATCATTTTGATATATGGTTCAAGGTCATGTGTTCAAAGGTCAAGGTCACAGTTGCAAAAGAAGTCGTAAATTGCTTATTATCTTGAAAACTGTTAACTTTTTGTATAGACATATATATAAGAATATTGTAGAAATTGCAGCAATGATCATTTTGATATTTGGTTCAAGGTCATATGTTGAAAGGTCAACTTCACAGCTGGAAAAAAAGATTTAAATTGCTAATTATCTTGAAAACTATTAACTTTTTGTATAGGCATGTATATTAGAATATTGTAGGTATTGACAAGACAATCATTTTGATAAATGGTTCAAGGTCATATGTTGAAAGGTTAAGGTCACAGCTGCAAAAGAAGACTTAAATTGCTAATTATCTTGAAAACTATTAACTTTTTGTATAGGCATATATATTAGAATATTATAGGTATTGCAGCAATGATCATTTTGATATATGGTTCAAGGTAATGTGTTCAAAGGTCAAGGTCACAGCTGCAAAAGAAGTCATAAATTGCTTATTTTCTTGAAAATTGTTAACTTTTTGTATAGACATATATATAAGAATATTGTAGGTATTGCAGCAATGATCATTTTGATATTTAGTTCAAGGTCATATGTTGAAAGGTCAAGGTCACAGCTGCAAAAGAAGACTTAAATTGCTAATTATCTTGAAAACTATTAACTTTTTGTATAGGCATGTTTATTAGAATATTGTAGGTATTGACATGACGATCATATATGGTTCAAGGTCATATATGTTCAAAGGTCAAGGACGATCATATATGGTTCAAGGTCATATATGTTCAAAGGTCAAGGACATAGTTGCATAAGTATACTGAAATTTGTTAATGATTTGGAAATTATTGATTGCATTACAGTTATTTCATGCATATTATATAAGCTACTTTTAAATGAAATGTGAGTGGATATATTTCTGATTAAGTTTTGTGGGATTCTTAACTTGAGAAAACTTGTAAAGTTTCAGTACCAATTATATTGTCTTTTGGACATATCGTTAGGTGAGCGTTAAGGCCCATGGGCCTCTTGTTTTTTTTTTTTTTCTGTAAGTAATACACATCGAGATCGCCATTTGTTTACAAGTAAACGATGTGACTTTTTTCATTAACTCCCAACGTTTGAGGTGCACCAACATGCCGCTTTCTAATTTTTAATTGTCTGCAGTCAATTGATTATTATTCTTCATGTGTTACATTATTTGTGAATCAAGTTCAGAGAATTTCATTTCAATCAAACATTCAATATTTTAACACGCGTAGGCCTCCATGTATGTGTGTACATTTTAGGAAATGGCAATGCAAAGATGAAACAAGTCCTAATTCCCGCAAATAAAAGGTTAAAAAATTTAATTATTTTAAATCATATTTCAAACATATTTTAATGTAATATTCTCATCTTAGAAAGGCATTTTTTTATTGTGTCTGTCGGCTGGAACAAACACATGGTCATTTGGGAAATTTCCATAAGAATAAAGTGAAAAACGTCACTTCCTGTTTTCATCAGAAAAAATGTCTTTGATGTTGAACTAGTGTACCGACAAGATTCTGTCTTACACGATTTTCTCGGCAGTAAACATTAATTTTAATCAACTTTCATAGAAAATTAAGGCACTTATTTAACTGTTTAAGGTATGATTTGATTGAGTTTACTCAAAAACGTAAATACATTGCACATACCTGTTTCAGGTTACGATGCAATGGCGCCAATACACAATGAAATAAATGTGTGAAAACAACAATTTATTGTTTAAATAATTGAAAACAACAAAGTTTCTTTTTGATTTTATTAAATCTTGATTTCAAGCACTCTGTATTGCATGCTGCAACTGCATTTCAGTAAAAACGTGTCCGTATTTAGAGGTAAAAAATTGCCGTCCGAATTTAGAGGAAATTTAAAAATTATTAAAATTTAAAAATTAGGGCGTCCGAAAACATAGAGGGTCCGAAAACATCAAAGGATTACGGGTAGTACACAAATGTACTCTTTACCAAAATTGCAATATTAATAAATTTAGGTAAACTTTTTTTCCAAACATCATTTTCTGATGTGAAGAAACAAATGTCCATGAAATTCTGTAAAATACAAGTCGCTTTTTTCTAGGCTACCTTTTTCTTTTTCAATTCTAGCAACCCAAGGGTTGAGGGTTCAAATCCCAGTGAGGCCACTTTTTTTTTTTATACACCCGTCAAAGACGGGGCGTATTATGGGATCACCCTTGGCGGGCGGGCAGGCGTCCGGCGGGCGGATGGGCGGGCGGGCGTACTGGCGGCGGGTTTGTCCGGCCCATAACTCTGACATCTATGGTCAGAATGACTTGAAACTTGGTATGCTTACTTACCACGATGATGCGAAGTGCAGTGCACAGGAAACGTAACTCTAGCTTCCTTAATTTTTGAGTTATTCCCCTTTGAATGCTGTTAGCATGTTTGTCCGGATCATAACTTTGACATCTATGGTCAGAATGACTTGAAACTTGGTATGCTTACTTACCACGATGATGCCAAGTGCAGTGCACAGGAACCGTAACTCTAGCTTCCTTAATTTTTGAGTTATTCCCCTTTGTGTGCTGCCAGAGTACGCGGCGGGTTTGTCTGGCCCATAACTCTGACATCTATGGTCAGAATGACTTGAAACTTGGTATGCTTACTTACCATGATGATCCGAAGTGCAGTGCTCAGGAACCGTAACTCTAGCTTCCTTAATTTTTGAGTTATTCCCCTTTGAATGCTGTTAGCATGTTTGTCCGGATCATAACTTTGACATCTATGGTCAGAATGACTTGAAACTTGGTATGCTTACTTACCACGATGATGCCAAGTGCAGTGCACAGGAACCGTAACTCTAGCTTCCTTAATTTTTGAGTTATTCCCCTTTGTGTGCTGCTAGAGTGTTTGTCTGCATTATAACTTTGACACCCATGATTGGAATGTTTTGAAACTTGGTATGTTTACTTATCACAATGATGAGAAGTGCAGTGCACAAGAACAGTAACTCAAGCTTCCTTAACTTTTGAGTTATCTCCCTTTGAATACTACCCGCATGTTTGTCACCAGCAATTACCAGTTTCTCCGCTTGTAATTGACTAATAATCTGGAATGATTTCTCTAATCAGGGGTGAGAGACAAATGACCATTTGGCTCAATATCCAAGATCATTTATCACAGAGAAGTTCGCCCCACCCAAGGATTGAACCTGTGACCTCTGGACTACTTATCCAAAGCTTTCCTTATTATGGTGGATACTTCTACTTATTCTACCAGGGAGCAGATACACATAGAGTTGTAGGCTGAAGAACTTGCTGTCTTTGAAACAACCCAGTATACTAGAGATTACCTCAATTTTGTGATGAAGGTTACAAGAACATGATGGTAAAATTATATAAATGGTGTGGCTGGTGGTAAGTCTATTTTGTTACTGAAAATAATACCAAAATCTCAATAATTACTATTGTTTTTTATTGTACTTGTTGACTTGTGCACTGCATTTTGTATCATTGTGATGAATAATTGAATTGACTTATTGATTATGAACAGCTCATATGAACTGTATAAGTTCCTTTACAGTTCATAATAAACAAAATATCCACATAAATGACTTGCAGATTTGACGGGCGTATCATGCTCTGCCATGCGGAGCTCTTGTTTTTTTCAATTTCTGAATTTTATGACTTACACTGGTGCATGGAAGAGATGTTATGAATTTTTACTTTTTAGTGAATTATTATTTCAGGGATTTTTCTGGCCACTCACAGGGTCCGGTAAAGGGACCCATTCCCAATGCCAAAAAGCTTACATTTTTCCCAATTTTGTAGGTAAAAATTCCCAAATGATCCTGCTTTGAGAAACTTAAGAAAAAGTGAAAAAAAAATCTATATTTTTGGTGTAGCTTGTATATCTTTATAATAACCTGTATTTATGCACATTTTGATTTATACTCAATGAGGATCTGGTAGAATGGGAGCAACTCATGAAACAACTTTCTCAGATGTTTGTATTGAAGCCAGTTTACGAAGATATTGTGTTAATGTCTGAGTGATTTGGTACAAATGAGTGACTTCCAGCATGTATCAAAATAATAAATATTCCAGGCAAAATATTTGATGTGCTGACAATGTGAAAATTTTTAAAGTTTAATGAAAAATTTTCCGAAAATGTCAGTTTTGTCAATGATTTTCCCAATTTCATCCCAAGGTCCCTTTCCCAAAATGGCCAGAAAAATCCCTGTATTTTTGAAATACATGTGATACTGATATGTAGATTTAGCTAAAACATTGAATTTTTTTTGTTATGGATAGGAACTCTGCCATCCATCCATACATCCATCAAAAGACTTCTTCTCAGACACTACTGGTCACATTTCAGTCATATTAGTCAATAGCACTTTAGACCATTGCCATTCTCATTTATGTTTCTGGTTGCTTTTGCTACCAAAAGTAGGTCACAGTGACCTATATAGCTAAAAACCAACACAATAAAAATAATGTTATCTGAAACCACTTCTATTGAGGCAACATGTTATGACTTTACCAGGTATTATCAAGTACATTTAAAATATGTTACATCAGAGACATATATATCAAGAGACTGGTAAGTTATCGATAGATATCAATACTCGGGTGGCTGTATATTCATATGCAAATTAGTTTAGTCTATCGATCGATCAAAGGTAAATCAAGACTTGAAATTTAAAGTGGGTAGTGGCTGTTCTTTTGCTAAGTACTGGGCATTACGTAATGAAAGTCAAAGTTCTTTCGGATGGGAGCTTAAAATGCTATCAGGGCAATGCACAGGCAAAATTTCTGCACTGTATCTATAGCTGGCGACGTCTTGATATAAGTGAACTATTCTTCACTGGGACATTAAACACCATTACTCAACTAAACTCTTCAAGCTAAAATGTCCCTTAAAAGCTTCATGAGTTTACAAAGATATCATGTTAGAAACTCTAACAAATTTGGTTTCAAATTTTAAATATAGTAGCATAAATTTTGTTTTATATATGTGAACATTACAAAGAAAACTTAATAAATTAAAAAGTGCAAAAACTGAAAATGTCAATTGTTACATAAAAGACCATTTAGCTTATTATCACAACAACCATACTTTTTACACATTACACTGACATATGTCATTGTCATCTTTGTTTATAAAGTAATGCATATTACTAAAACAAGGTTACTAGTTCAAGCAGACATTATATCACATTCTGCATTCAACATGAGGGTACAACAAAGGCCAAGTGGTTTACACATTCTCTTTGTTCTCTCACAAGTGTGAGTTTGGTCCAAGTCTGGGCTTATGTGATAATGCCTTTATTCACCTGCCATTGCCCTGTACCGGTTGGCTTGGTGTCATTATAACATAACAGGGTAGTATGTATCTGCTGTACTTTGCATCAGTCTACTAGCATTATGAAGCACAGATCAATCAAAAAGAAAATTAGGATTACAATCGTCAATTTAAACTGGTAAAAGACAATTTTCTAAAATATATAATATATTTAATTTATTGTTTTTTTCACAAAAATTTACTTTATTCCAATGCATTAACCACACCATCAATATATTATATACATATACACACAATTTTATAGCAGTCATTTCATTTACTAGTAATGTCACAAATATGTCAATTCATTTCACTCATCAAAATAGTAAAATTAAACCTCACACACACACACACACACACACACACACACACACACACTTTTTTGCAGTCCATAAATTTACTAATTCAAAATGACCAATACTGCATTTTAATGCATTGCATATTTTGAAATCCATTAGAGCAGTAATGTGTCCAACAATTATGTCATTAAACTGCAATTCAATTAACTTATACATTTTAACATTTTAACAAGTAACAAATTAAATAAAATAAAAAAAAATCCAAAAGTGAAGTTTGAATTCTGACATTCATTATTAAACTTAGTTGAATAAATTTAGATATTTATTTATGTCTTGGCAAGGGTGTATTGTCAATCGCTGAAAGTTTCCATCTAATCTCTGAATATTTCCTTGTTTTGGAACAATTGCCTGTGAACCAATAGCTCGAATTTGGGTTAGGACATTTCTAACTTCATATACGGTTGGATTGTTGTTATTTCCACCTTTATGTCGGTAATGGCCAAAATGCTGCTCTAGTGGATCTTGATTAAATGCATGTGTCAGAATAAATGAAGCCCCTTCCCTTAACATGAAACGAACACATTCAACAACTGACTTTACAGTTATCTTTAATCCAGTCAGAGTTTGGTGACTGATTTGCATGTTGGCAATCTGACTTTTTGTAAATTCACCTTGACGATTCTTTACGCTTGTTTGCCAGTCTGCGAAATAATTAAGAAATTCATTCTCAAGCCAATCAAGTCGATCATCATTTGGATCACTGTAGGGATTTAAGTCAGGGTTACGTTTATTCCTGCCTTCATATAAATTACACACGTTAAGAAGATCAAAAAAATTATTCATCAGTCTAATAAAGTTTACAGTTTCTATCACACAATCACCATATAACATTTCCAATGCATTAGCAACAGTATCGCTCAAGACCTGTGCGGCTAGGTTGACTTTCATGCATGAGTATGCAGTAAGATCTATATGGCTTCTGTTTAGCCGTGGACATGGTTAGTCGCATTTCACAATGTTCTTCAAATAACCGCACAACATAAATCCACGAAATATCTCTACCATCTTTCCATAACCTTCTGGTGTTGCGGTTAGAAAATGAATTAGAAAAACAATTCCTAGTTGTTTTCAGTAGATGAGGAGCATCTGAGATAAAATAGATCTTCCTTCCATCATCATGGGGGTTTTGTGTGAAATACACCAAATTCTGATCATCATTTACTTTGTGTAAATTGAAAAATCTCCTATTGGCTGCGGCACCATATCAGGTACAAAAAAGCACTTTTATTTTTACAAATACCTCCAAGTGATGTATTGCTCTCCAGACAATGGGATAGAGTAAATCAGCAGTGATGCTTGTTGTTGCATAGGCAGCTAAGGGGAACTTCAAATGTGCTGTTATTCCATGCACCATTAAAACTAGTACACATTTTGCAACATTGGGTACATTGTCTTCCTTGGTAAGTTTTTCAAATTCCAAAATTTGATTACCCATTTTATCTAAATCAACATACCCAACCAATTCCCCTGTATGCTTATCATACACTAAGTCAGATTTTATTTTGATTTCATCAAACAGGATTCCACAATAGCATTTCCATGGTTCCTCTTTTTTAAACATTCCCAGTTTTTCACATTCAGTTTTTAACATCTTGATAACATCTGGTTGAATTCCTAATGTACTTTTTGTATAATGAGAATAATCATACAGTGTCCTTGAACTTGGTAAGTTAATAAAGCCAGACTCTCTCATGGCATCATATGCTTTTGTTGACTTCTGACGCATGAACAAACACCATCTAACAATCATTGGGTGCCACCTCATACTACGACTTGCATTATCCTTACTGCTTCGCAATTGTTGTTCCCAGAATAATTGTTGCAAGCTGTTAGGATTCGGATATGCTTTTTCTACATCTTCACTGCACAATTTCATTAAATCCCCCATATCCCTTGATTCAGTTTCATTTAGTAAAACTCCTGTTGAATTTATAACCTGCTGAAAATTTCTCTTTATTTTCATGTTCTCCTGCTCAAGTGTTTTTATCTCATTTTTTTGTTGTTTTAATTTCAGTATTAAAGTGTCTCTGTCCATATCTGTGTGTTTATATGTATTTCTTACATAATTAATTGGTGTGGATTTTCTCTTCTCAATCCTTTGTTTTCGCTTTCTCAAATTGTCTCTATATCTTGAACATGGGGAGCATCTACTTCCAGCAACTAAAAAACTGCAACAAGTTGACCTGATTGTTGAGCTATAACTTAAAGTTCCCTTCTGGGCTGCAAAATCACCTTCTCTGTATGCTACGATTCCTGGACTCTTATTGTCACTAAGCCCTACACCAACAGGAACTAAATCTTGGTATTCCTGGTCAGGATTTCCACAACAAACAGAAAAATTTGAAAGTTTATCCAATAGTTTTAAAATGTCTTTCACCGTCTTAAATTTTGCTGGCAAACCAAACCAGAATTCATGTTCATTTGACACTGCCACGTTATGGATTATTATTTTCCCCTTGAAATGTTCATTTATAGTAACAGTCCACTTTACACCTTGTTTATCAACACCACTGTACAATTCAATGAACTGAATCAATGCAGAATTAGTTTTCAATAAGAATGGTTTGAAATTGCTGACACTTTGAAGATCCCTTTGTAAACTTTCATACTGGTTGGGTACATATGGTGTACTTTTTGACACACTACTGTTCTCACTAAATGAGTTTATCAACACTGGTTCAGTATTAACACTGCTATCTGCAAACTGATTCACTAGTACATTAGGTGAAACCTCTGTCAGTGCTGAATAATTATGGTCCAACAACTCAAATCTTTTGTTTGGAGATACAGACAAGACAACTTCCTCCTCGTTTGCAATAATGAACTCTGGATCTTCATTCTCAATATGGATAGTAGATATATCTGATTTCTTTTCATTAGGATCTTTTGGTTTATACCAGTATTTTCTCTTTTTAGCAAGGCACGATTTCTTTGGAGGCATTCTAAAATAAAAAAATTAATCCATTAGTTAATCAAATTGAGATAGTTTTGTTTTATATGTTGATGTTTCATAAATTTTATTTCTATCGTAATTTAATTCATTCTATACAGTGCAACTTCCGAATACCGGCCTCGTGTGGGACCGAGGAATTTGGCCGGTTTTCAGAGGGGTCGGTATTTAGAGGGTCTTATAAATCCGTAAGTCCGATCCGGTCCGAATCTCTTCCATTTTAGAATTTTATCAAACGTAAATGTCAATACATTCTCAAGCATTGATCTTGCATGTAATTCTTGAACTTAACAAGTACCTTGTGTATAAATCCAAAGCCTACAAACTGGCAGATTATTACAAACAAATGTACAATATCCAAATTGTATACACATGTGCTGTTTGTGTTAGTCAGGCACACAAGTTACTATTTCCGGTTGAAAATGAAACAATTTATTTTTTAAAATATATTTTTTTATAAACTGTTTATGCTATTTACAACATATGAAGCAAAAATATTATCTAAAACACTTAAAACGAGGACCAATTCGTTAATTAAAATCCTGTTCAGTATCTCTAGTGACCGGTTTCCGGATCGTGGTGATGGAAAGGTTTTGATATTAAATAGTAATAATATTGTTTAAAAAGTGTCTAAATTTAAAAAAAAAACAGAAAGAAAGAAAAAAATTAATGATTTTTCAAATAAAATATATTTCTTAATATTTTTGCATTGCGCGGGTGATAGAAAAATAATTGTTCATTAAACGTTTTGATCGTATTCAGGTGAGGGGTACTTGACGGTAAAAACATTGAAATAAAGGAATTAAAACTATAAGAAAGACAATAATTGCAATAATTTGATTATCGAACAATAAAGGAAACAAATTAAAATCGATTAAATTATTTATTCAGGTATATCTGTACAGGTAAACTGGTCTACCAGTACAATGATGTTAGCATTATGATACTTTGTTATTACAGTAATTGGATTAGCAGATAGAAAATCACCTTTCCGTTATGGTTCATTGATGCATTGCGACTCCCAAAGGCCGGTTTTCGGAAGTAAATTATTAAGATGTTACATGATTTCGACACCTAAAAAAGGCCGGTGTTCGGAATTCAGAGGGACCAGTTTATGGAAGTTTCTTTTAATATAAAGAAAGAAGGATAAATTCGGGACCGGTCCGGCATGTTCGGTTTGTGGAGGTGATCAGTTTTTAGAAAGGCCGGTATTCGGAAGTTGCACTGTACTCAGTTTGTGTCTTGGGGAGCACATCTCACTTGTCATTTGGCTTCACTGCTTGACTCTGTGTCTGTATAAAGGGATTAAGTCTATCTGTAGGATACTATACTTCAGTGAACTAGCATTATAAAACTGGTTACAAAAAAATGCTGGAGCAATTACATTATCTGCACACATTTACATGGAAATGCCTAGTTATTATTAGTATAAATTACTTTAAATTTGGTTCCAACATTTCTGTAAAATTACAATATGATGAATTTATTTTATTTCAATATTAATTTAATATAATTTATCTTTTGGTGGATTGTAGAGAAGTAACAAGAAACGTTTATTTAAAATATAATTTTATTTTAACATTTTTTTCTGAGAAAAATATGTAAATATACACCAATAATAAAAGATGTGGGCTTCATTAGTTCACTAGTACACAAATCCGGGTAAAAAAAACTACCGATTATGTTTTACATATAAATAATTTACAAATTGTATTTTACAAACTGAAACATTTAATCGAATTTCTTGAGGAAATGTGTCATCTTGAATACCATTCGATAGGTAAATCGTCTAGAATTCGAAAATAGCAAAGGAAAATACTTCGCTATCAAGTACATCGAGTTCATAAATCAGAATGGAATGGCCATTTTCTGGACCGCTTTTGGAAAATCTTTAAAAAAAATGTAGGAAAAACATATTTTTAACCAGAAATTTTCATCAAATTGTTTGAGATAATAAAATCAATAAATATATCACTTGACAGGAAAATGGTAAAGATTACAAAAATATGTAACAATACATTTGTGTGTCTAAGGTTATGGAGTCCAAAAGCCAGAGCCGAAACACACATTTCAACCGCGAGTTTTGGGATTCAATATGCCGGTGAAAAAGGTCATATTTATGGTCATAAATGTCCACTAACTAGGCTTTCAATGTCTTAAAAATCATTGTAAAACGGTTGATTGGTTATCTGAAACAACATCAAAAATGTCTACATACCTTTATTGATGTAAAAACAACCAAGAATTGTTTTCACAACTATGATGAAATTAATCGTCTGAATACAGTATGGCGGACAACGCTATCTTCCACTCTCGCTGTGATCTCGGGCGTCTACGAGATTTATAAATTTACCTGGATAATTATCGCCCATGACTACACATAACGGGTTGTAATAAACGTAACTGGAGCTGATAACAATTAATTTTTCGTGTTAGTTGCTAATCCCTTGTGTAATGAAAATCTCTGGTTACATGTTAAAATATGTTAATGTTACATTTAAACTCAGGTGAGCAAATTAGGGCCATCTTGGGCCTCTTGTTTTTTTAATTTCTGAATTTTTTGACTTACAATGGTGCATGGAAGAGATTTTATGAATTTTTATTTTTTAGTGTAATTGTTATTTTTTTAATTACATGTAATACTGCAACCCAAGGGTCGAGGGTTTAAATCCCAGTGGAGCCACTTTTTTTTCTTTTTTTCTTTTTTAAATTTTTAGCTCAACTGGCTATAGCCAGCTGAGCTTATGGCATGGCGAAGAGTGCATGCGTGCGTCCGTGCGTAAACTTTTATCTTCTCCTTTGAAACTACTGGACCTATTTGAACCTATTTTGGTGTGGAAGGTCCGTAGGTGATTCAGATTAAAGTTTGCACAAATCAACTTCCAAGATGGCCGCCGTTACTATAAATAGCAAAAAGTGATAAATGGCTGATACACGTTTATTAGCTCACCTGAGCTGATCCCTCAGATGAGCTATTGCTATCCATCTCCGTCCGTTGTGCGTCGTCCGTTGTGTGTCGTCCGTCCTGCGTCGTGCGTAAACTTTATACATTTTAATCTTCTCCTCCAAAACCACCAGACCAAATTTAATGAAACTTGGTAATCATCATGCCTGGGTGAAGCCCTTTCAGATTTGCACAAATGAAGGAGTCATGTCCCCTTGGGGCCCCATCAAAAGTGGAAATAGTGAAAAACTTTAAAAATCTTCTCCTCTGAATCTGCAAGAGATATACCTTAGTTATTTCATTTCTGACATCCTTAGGTCGTCTATTTTTAGATTTGCACAAATGGTAGCCGTGAGGCTCAAAATAGGGAACTTGTAAGGCACTGAGTGGGTAAATTGCTAAAAACTATATATTTATCACTATATCTTGAAAACTATCAACTTTTTGTATAGGCATGTATATTTGAATATTGCAGGTATTGACATGACAATCATTTTGATATATGGTTCAAGGTCATATGTTGAAAGGTCAAGGTCACAGCTGCAGAATAAGACTTGAATTGCTTATTATCTTAAAAACTATTAAGTTTTTGTATAGGCATGTATATTAGAATATTGTAGGGATTGAAACAATGACCATTATGATATATGGTTAAAGGTCAAATGTTGAAAGGTCAAGGTCAAAGCTGCAAAAGAAGACTTTAATTGCTAATTATCTTGAAAACTATTAACTTTTTGTATAGGCATGTATATAAGAAAAATGAAGGTATTGACAATCAGTTTGATATATAGTTCAAGGTCATATATTGAAATGTCAAGGTCATAGCTGCAGAAGAAGACTTAAATTGCTATTTATCTTGAACTATGAACTTTTTGTATAGGCATGTTTATTAGAATATTTTAGGTATTGACATGACAATCACTTTGATATATGGTTCAAGGTCATAAATTGAAAGGTCAAGGTCATAGCTGCAGAAGAAGACTTAAATTGCTAATTATCTTGAACTATGAACTTTTTGTATAGGCATGTTTATTAGAATATTGTAGGTATTGACAATCATTTTGATATATGGTTCAAGGTCATATATTGAAAGGTCAAGGTCATAGCTGCAGAAGAAGACTTAAATTGCTAATTATCATGAAAACTTTGAACTTTTTGTATAGGCATGTTTATTAGAATATTGAAGGTATTGACAATCATTTTGATATATGGTTCAAGGTCATATATTAAAAAGTCAAGTCACAGCCGCAGAAGAAGACTTAAATTACTAATTATCTTGAAAACTATCAACTTTTTGTAAAGGCATGTATATTAAGATATTGTAGGTATTGCAGCAATTATCATTTTCATATATGGTTCAAGGTCAAATTTTAAAAGGTCAAGGTCACAGCTGCAAAAAAAACGTAATTGCTAATTATCTTGAAAACAATTAACTTTTTGTATAGGCATCTATATAAGAATATTGTAGGTATTGACATGACGATGATTTTGATATATAGTTCAAGGTCATACGTTGAAAGGTCAAGGTCACAGCTGCAAAAGAAGACTTAAATTGCTAATTATCTTGAAAACTATTAACTTTTTGTATAGGCATGTATATTAGAATATTGTAGGTATTGACACGACAATCAGTTTGATAAATGGTTCAAGGTCATATATTGAAAGGTCAAGGTCATAGCTGCAAAAGAAGACTTAAATTGCTAATTATCTTGAAAATTATTAACTTTTTGTATAGGCATGTATATTAGAATATTCTAGGTATTGGCATGTCAATCACTGTTATATAGTTATTGAAAGGTCAAGGTCATAGCTGCAAAAGAAGACTTAAATTGCTAATTATCTTGAAAATTATTAACTTTTTGTATAGGCATCTATATAAGAATATTGTAGGTATTGACATGATGTTGATTTTGATTTATAGTTCAAGGTCATATGTTGAAAGGTCAAGGTCACAGCTGCAAAAGAAGACTTAAATTGCTAATTGTCTTGAAAACTATAAACTTTTTATATAGGCATGTATATCAGAATATTGTAGGTATTGACATGTCAATCACTGTTATATAGTTCAAGGCCATATATTGAAAAGTCAAGGTCACAGCTGCAAAAGAAGACTTAAATTGCTAATTATCTTGAAAATTATTAACTTTTTGTATAGGCATGTATATTAGAATATTCTAGGTATTGGCATGACAAAAACTTTGATATATGTTTAAAGGTCATATATTAAAAGGTCAACGTCACAGCTGCAGAAGAAGACTTAAATTGCTGATTATCTTGAAAACTATTAATTTTTTGTATAGTCATGAATATTAGAATATTGTAGGTTTTTCGACATTGATCATTTTGATATATGGTTCAAGGTCATATATTGAAAGGTCAAGGTCATATCAACATAGTAATACTAAAAGTATTCATTATCTTAAAAGCTATTAATTTCATGCATAGGCATGTATAGTAGAATATTGTAGGTATTGACATGACAATCATGTATAGTTCGAGGTCATATATGTTCAAAGGTCAAGGACATATCTGCATAATTATACTGAAATTGATTACTGATTTTGAAATTATTCATTGCATTACAGTTACTTCATGCATATTATATAAGCTACTTATAAATGAAAAGTGATTGGATATATTTCTGATTAAGTTTTGTGGGAGTTCTTTACTTGAGAAAAAATTTAAATATTAATACTAAATATATTGTCTATTTCACTTTGCAAACATTATTGGACATATCTTCAGGTGAGCGTTAAGGCCCATCAACCGATTTAGTTCCAATTTGGCATATAGAAAGTAGATGCATAGCCATTTAACATATATAACGGGTTTTTCAGAAACATTTTTATTGGGTGGCTTTTAGCAGAATATTCAAATAAGGTGCTATATTTAGCAAATTCTTTGAAAATCTTATTCTCAGAAACTATTGGACCGATTTGAAACTAATTTGGTGTGCGAGGTCCCTAGGTGATGCAGATTAAAGTTTTGTACAAATCAATTTCCTGTGAAATCCAAGATGGCCGCTGTTACTATAAATAGCAAAAAGTGATAAATGGCTGATACACATTTATTTTCCAACTGATTTAGTTCCAATTTGGTATATAGAAAGTAGATGCATAGGCATTTAACATATATAACGGGTTTTTCAGAAACATTTTTTATTTGGTCACTATTAGCAGAATATTCAAATAAGGTGCTATATTTAGCCAATTCTTTGAAAATCTTCTCCTCAGAAACTACTAAACCTATTTGAACCTAATTTGGTATGCAAGGTCCTTAGGTGATGCAGATTAAAGTTTGCACAAATCAACTTCCTGCAGCATCCAAGATGGCCGCCGTTATTTTAAATAGCAAAAAGTAATGAATGGCCGATACACATATATATATCATACAATTTTGTATATAGACAGTAGATGTATAGCCATTTCACATAAATATCATTTTTTTTCTGAAACATTTTAGCTCAACTGCCAATAGCTAGCAGCATGGCTATCTGAAATTCACATGCAAATAAAGTGCCAGTTGAGCAATACAGGCCCTTTTGGGCCTCTTGTTATGACTTACAATGGTGCATGGAAGAATTTTTATGATTTTTTACTTTTTAGGTTGCCATAGCTACATTAACCTAAATAGTTGAAAACCTAAAAAAATTTTCTCCAAAACCACTGCACTGAGATAAAATCTGATGTGATAATTGGCATCTAAAGCATCTTATTAACCAAGTTTGTGAATTCCAACAATTTTGTGAAAAATTAGGTTACATGTTTTTGCGTTTATTTTTTATACATTGTAAATAGTACTTTTTTACCAAAATTAAAATATTGATAAAATTATGTGAATTCTTTTTCAAACATCATTTTCTTATGTGAAGAAACATATGTTTAACAATTTTCATGAAATTTTGTAAAATACAAGTCACTTTTTTAGACCTTATTCTTTTTCAATTCTAGCAACCCAAGGATCGAGGGTTCAATTACCAGTGAGGCCACTTTTTATTTTTTTTTTTCCTGAATTTTATTACTTACAATGGTGCATGGAAGAGATGTTATGAATTTTTACATTTTAGTGAATTATTATTTTTGAAATACATGTGATACTGATATGTAGATTTAGCTAAAACCTTGAATTTTTTTTCTTTTTTCTTTTTTGTTTGTTTTAAAAAAATCATTCTTATGTGACATTATCAAATTAATTGAACAATTTTTTAAAAATAATTTGCAGTTGAATTTTACAATTTTTTTAAAAAATATTTTAATTAATGTGTCAAATCCGTAAAGTCTTAAATCTGGATCTGAAAATTGCTCATGTGAGCTTTTGTTATGGATAGGAACTCTGCTATCCATCCATACATTCATCAAAAGACTTCTTCAGACACTACTGGTCATATTTCATTCATATTAGTCAATAGCACCTTTAAACCATTGCCATTCTCATTTGTGTTTCTGGTCACTTTGGCTACCAAAAGTAGGTCACAGTGACCTATATAGCTAAAAACCAAAACAATAATAATAATGTTATCTGAAACCAGTTCTATTGAGGCAACATGTTATAACTTAACCAGGTATTATCAAGACATACCAGTTACATTTAAACTCAGGTGAGCAAATTAGGGCCATCTTGGGCCTCTTGTTATACTTCCTTGGATATAATTGACTTCCCATTGTTCTATGTTCTTCTCCTTTAAAAACTATTTTGGCACATGATGGATATAGCTAGCTAACAGGAGGTGCTTACCTTCACATAGTACCCGGTCTAACTTCCCTAGTAGATATTTAAGTGCAATTGTTTAACTTAATTGGCCAGTTTTCAAAGATGATATTACTTTGCTTTTGGGATAGTAATTTGGACATTGTCCACTTTGTTTCTGTTTGTTTATGCTTTATTTTGTTAGCGGAGTTGTAATTGGGACAAATTTTGAGGTTCATGACAAAACCTTTTCTCTTTGTAATTTAGCTACTATTTTAACAATTTAGATCATATTCCAATATGATAGATTTTAGTCTTAAGTATTTGAAGACTTCAACCAAAAACTTGACAAAAAAAGGTGAAGTCTTACTTATGATATTGGAATTGTTATCTTCTAAATTCATGTTTGGATTTTGACATAAGGTTATCAAATTTTTGCTAATTCATGAATTGATTTATGACATGGAGTCAAAATTGAATGTCAAGGTAATTAGTTAACTTTATTACTTTTGTATTTTAGCAATTTTTTTTTTTTAACCTTTTTTCATGAATAAGTTCTTTTTAGTTGTTTTTATTTTTGTTTTACAGCTAATGCCACTTTATATTTCAGGCTGTTGTACGTATCGGGGGAAGTGAATTTAAAACTGAAATTGAAAATCTTGCAAGTTCGCAGACCTGTGATCCATTTAAAATTCCAGACAAACATACTGGTAAGAAAAATAAAAATAAATGGTTATTTTATGTACATGTATGTACAGTATTGTGATAAATGTTTTTACATTTTGTGCATTTGATTCTTGAAACTTTATTTCAGATACAAACCTGATACAATTGCAAAATACTAGCCAGAAATGTACCTTGCTATCAATGTTTACTAAGCCCAATTAGCGCCATATGACGCAAACTTTATTTCAGATACAAACCTGATACAATTGCAAAATACTAGCCAGAAATGTACCTTGCTACCAATGTTTACTAAGCCTAATTAGCGCCATATGACACAAATTTGTTTTTTAAGAAATGTGAAAATTGTAAGGTTTAACTGATTCAGACTAAATGATATGTGGAAGGCCCCTAGGTGGAAACATATTGAAACTTTCATCAATCACCTTTCTTCAGCAACCAAGAGAGAAAATATATATATTAAAATCAAAAGGTAATAAATGGTCTAAAGTGGCTTATTAAATTTATCAACAATTTGTATTAAATTTTGTGCAATTATTGCAACTTTCTATGGCAACCTTGATGGCCGCCATTACTAGGAATAGCAAAAAGTAAAAAATAACCAATGCAGATTTATTTATCAATCATTGTGAGTCAAATTTGAGATTGAGAAAGTATAGGTATAGTCATTTAAAGAATACCTGTAATGATATTTTGCTCATTTGGCTATGGCTTTTACTAATTTTCTGTTGTCTCTACAGTGCACTATGATGTCCAACAAGCACTAAAAACGGCATCACCCGAAATTCTTGTCGGGGAATTATTTGCATATTCCGCTTAACTGCATAAGAATTTCTGACAAATGAATAAACAATTACAATGAATCTACTGTATAAAGAGATTAGATGTATAGTCATTTAACATATGTAAAAGGTTTTTCCCTCACGTTTATAATAAGCTCTTAATTAGCAGAATATGCAAATAAGCTGCTATTTATAGCTTTTTTGAAAATCTTTTCCTCTGGAGCTACTTTACCAAATAGAACCATATTAAGCTTGGAGGGTCCCAGGTAGAGTAGTGTAAATATTGCAAAAAACAACTTCTTGTGACATCCAAGATAGCCACCATTGATATGAATAGCAGAAATTGCTAAAAGGCAATTACAAGTTAATTTATCAAATGATTCAGTTTGAATTTGATATAAAGAGATAAGAGAGATAGCCATAAACTGTTACTGTCTTATGTAACAGTTTTTTTCTCTCATAATTAGCTTACTATTAACGGGATATTCAAATAAGCTGCTATCAGTAGTCGATTCTTTGAGAATCTTCTGCTCTGAAATTACTGAACCAAATAATACATTTTTGGTGTGAAACGTAGAGTAAATTCTCTAAAAAATAATCAGCTTCTTGTGAAATCCAAGATGGCCACCATTGCTATAAATGAGATACAACTTGTCTGCCAGTTTAGCAATACAGGCAATGGGTCTCTTATTAGTTTTGACATATTTTATTTGAATTTACGCAAAATTTCATGAAAAACCATCCTTAAATAAGGATTTAAGGCATCGATGAATTTTAAAAGCATCAATATTTCAATATTATACACCAACTCCTTTATTTATTTTAACTATGTTTTGCATTTTATCTATACACTACTTCTATTACTACTACAAATAATAATAATACTAATACAACTACTTTTACTACTATTATAGCTACTACTTCTTATAATAATAATAATAACTAGAGATTGTAACTGGGATACCAGTTACGTATGATTCCCCACCATCCATAATCTATATATTGTCTAAAATATACACCTGCTGATGGACTGATCTCGAGATGGATCGATAGTATCCATTACTAGTAACGGTAATCGAAAGCTAACTAAGAGAAAGGGCGGAAGACAAGTAAATTTAAAGTTAACATCGAATTGTACAAGTATAATTCGAGTAGTATTCATTTTTATATATATTTTCATTCCCTCGTACCCCATTGTTGCAACAACGTTTTTTGTTAAAAGAAACCAATTGATCACGGGAGTCCGAATCTGCATGTTTAAATTTATAATTTTTTTAAATGTATGTAAATTTTACAAGTTCGATAGATCAGAATCATGCGTTCTGTCTTCTAACATAGGCCCTATCCATTAATTTGGCAATTACAATTAGCTGGTGTATTTTGATTGGACAAGTATTCAACTTTGATTGATAGCAATTTTATTTCACGAACTGTGAGGTGTTTAACCAACAAATTTGATTGACGTGTGTCATGTCTGTGAAGTAGCCATAACCTACATATTTAATTTAATGGATAATTGACAAAGAGATTAAAGCAATTATACATATCAAAACATGTAATAATGCTATTGAATTTGTTTACAATTCTTTGAATAGGAATTTAATCCTGTAAAATTGCCTTAAGAAATGAAATCAAGTATGCCATAAGATAGTGTTTCTTGACTGAGGGTGGGTTTTAAGAATTCTGGCTTCCCACCCCTACCCTCTCTTGAAAATGATTTCCTGGAGGTTTTTATCACTCTTTTCAAAAGTCCATAATGAACAAGAAAATATACAGATGAGTGGAAGGGATTTTAACTATTTAAAAGCTATACATGTACATAGCACCACCCACAGTGGGAAATGACCTTAGATGCTCTTTATTAATATCACTCTATTCAACTTTTCTTAAGGAACCAGAAAATACATAAATTAGGGGTGGGGATTTCAATAGTTTAAAATTAACTTAGCACCACCCAGCCCTACCCTTCAATGGGAAAGGACCTAAGGTGTCTTTGATTAGTGTCATTCTTTTCATTTTATCATTAAGAACCAGAAAATATATACTTTAGGGGTGGGGATATCAACAGTTTAAAAGTTATGACAAAGCCATATTTTCAAAAGTTTAAAATTTATTACAAAGCATTATATATAGTTTTATAGTTCACCGCAAAGTGTTTAAGGAAAAATTGGTGATTTTTGTTTTTAAGACCTCATCTTCCTGTCCCTACCCCAATAAATACCCATGGATGTAAAAACTTTAATGGTGCAGGAACCTATCCTAAAATTTTGAACGAGATTGAATGATGCGTTTAATTTGTTTGGCAGTGCTGATAAAAATTTGATATATTTTTTAACAATTTAATACCTAGTAACTGAGAATTTATTAAGAACAAATTCTGTATGTGAGAAAGAGGTTAGTCACTTAATTAACATGTAGTTCATTAACATTCAATCATTTTTGTTTAGTGCTTAACTTTATACATGAATTCAGATTACCCATTTTTATCGGGCGCTCATATATCTGAGAAACTGAATAAGAAAGAAGAAGATTCTGTAAGAGTTATGTCTCTTTGTACGTATTGGACAGAAAGATGTTTGGTATTAAATTATGCAATTTACACGCACCGACCGCTGAGCCGTCGAGATAGAAAAAAATTTGATCATTTATCCATATCTACCAAGATAGCAGATTGTTGGTACCAAATTTCATCGAAACCCATCATACCGTTTCCGAGTTCTGCACCGGAAAATTTTAAGGAAAAAAAAAATTATAAAATAATAATAATAATAATAAGAAGAAGAAGAAGAAACAGAACAAAAACAATATGATTCCCCACCTTAGGGTGGGGAATCATAATAATAATAATAATTCAACTACTTTTACTACTGCTATAAATACTACTTCTGATAATATTAAAAATAATAATAATAATAATAATAATACAACTACCTCTACTACTACACCCGGGTGTAGATTTGCCATGGAATCCATGGAATGTCCATGGATTGTTTGTACATGGAAAGTGTGGAGTATTGGAACCGTATGTACTTGGAAATTCCATGGACATGTATGTGGAAATTCTATGGACAATGTACGTGGCAAAACCATGGACATTTTGGAGTATTGGAACCATATGTACGTGGAAATTTTATGGACATGTACGTGGAAATTCCATGGGCATGTACATGTCAAATCTGTGGACATGTACGTGGCAAATCTGTGGACATGTGCATGGCAAATCCATGGACATGTTAGTGGCAAATCTGTGGACATGTACGTGGCAAATCCATGGAAATCCATGTACATTGTACATGGAAAATAAGTGTCAAATTTTTAAAAAGTGATCCATTCAGATGAAGTAAAATGTATTTATAGACAGCATAAAAAAACAATGGCTACTCTGTGAGTCAGCACATTTTGCTGAAACTATGAAATGACATATTTGGTGACTTTTTGTTGCCTATGACTGTTTTAATGATTATTAAACAAAATCACATCAAGTCTTTAGAACCTCACCAATGTATTTAATTCATGATATTTTCATGTTCATACACATCTTTAAAAGATTAATTGCTCACTCTTAATGACAATTAATATATCATTTTTTTATTTTAATTTTTCATCTGAGTTAAACTTTATAACAAAAATAGTTGCCTGTATCATTATGTTAGTTACATGATAGAATGAAGTTAATAAAACTCACATGGCACTTTCCATACTTTAACATACAGCTAAATAATTCCCAAATGACACTTTCAATGGTCTGCTTATAATTTCACTAGATTCCATTATCTAAAAAAGGTTTCCTTTGTATAATATCCAGTAACTTTGCAACAAAACATAAGATTTTATGTCCTTCTTACTCTTGTATAGTCTAAAGCTGAAATGTCTAAACATGCTGGTCATACTAGGCAGCCATCGTTTTTAGCTCACCTGAGCACAAAGTGCTCATGTGAGCTATTGGTATCAATAGAGGCAGACCCTCCGTTGTCCGTCGTCCGTCCGTCAACAATTGCTTCAAACGACTTCTTCTCAGAAACCTCTGGTCACATTTTGTTTAAACTTGGTCAAAAGAATCTATAGAACATTGCTTTTTAGATTTCTGTTTTTGGTTGCCATAGCTACCAAATGTGGCTCACAATGACATACATAACTAAGAACCTAAAAAAAATCTTCTTCTCAAAAACCACTTCACTGCAATAAAATCTGATGTGATATTTGGCATCTACGGCATCTTATTTTCCAAGTTTGTGAATTTTTGTGAAAAATTAGGTTACGCGGTTTTGCGTTTAATTTTTGTATATGGTAAATAGTACTTTTTTACCAAAATTACAATATTAATAAATTTAGGTGAATTCTTTTTCCAAACATCATCTTCTTATGTGAAGAAACATATGTTTAACAATTTTCAAGAAATTCTGTAAAATAGAAGTCGCTTTTTTCGGCCTTTTTCATTTTAAATTCTAGCAACCCAAGGGTCGAGGGTTCAAATCCCAGTGATGCCACTTTTTTAATCTTTTGATTTTTTTTATTTTATTTTCTGAATTTTATGACTTACAATGTTGCATAGAAGAGATGTTTTGAATTTTTTATTTTTAGTGAATTATTATTAAATACATGTGTTACTGATATGTAAATTAAGCTAAAACCTTGAATTTTCTTTTTCTTTTTTTTTTTTTTTTTTTTTTTTTTTTTTTTGGTTGTACAAAATCATTGTTATGTGATATTATCAAATTAATTGAACAATTTCTTTAAAATAATTTGCAGTTGAATTTAACAATTTTTTAAAAAATATTTTAATTAATGTGTCAAATCTGTAAAGTCTTAAATCCAGACCTGAAAATTGCTCATGTGAGCTTTTGTTATGGATAGGAACTCTGCCATCCATCCATACATCCATCAAACAACTTCTTCTCGGACACTACTGCTCACATTTCATTCATATAAGTCAATAGCACCTTTAAATCATTGCCATTCAAATTTGTGTTTCTGGTCACTTTGGCTACCAAAAGTAGGTCACAGTGACCTATTTAGCTAAAAACCAAAAGAATAAAAATAATGTTATCTGAAACCACTTCTATTGAGGCAACATGTTATGACTTAACCAGGTTTTATCAAGACATTCCAGTTACATTTAAACTCAGGTGAGCAAATTAAGGCCATCTTGGACCTCTTGTTTCCTGTTGTTGTCTAGCAGAACCTCCTAATTGTATGAACAAAGCACTTGAATTGCTGACCTAGACACTTCAGAAAAATGCCATGGAAATCCATGGAATTTCCACATACAGAGTTTGTTGAAAATGCTGAGCCTGAAACTTTGTATATTTTGTTAAACTTTCATTGACAGACAAAAATTTGCCACAAAAATCTATGTACATGTACACTGAAATTCCATGGAAAGTGTGTACATGTCCATGGTCAAAAAGATGGCAAATTTATTTTTCCGTGGACATGCACACACTTTCCATGGATTTTTGTGGCATTTCTGTGGAAATCCATGGATTTTACATGGACATGGACATATGTCCATGGAATTTCTACAGCCGGGAGTGCTAATTACTTTTGCTAATTATAATAATAGTTTTAGGTAAAACTTAAATTCAGATGTGAAAGCTGAAGAACACCAGATTGGTCTATTTTAAAGTATATATATAAAGATTTAAACGTTTAAGTAAATTTTTATATCATAGCGTTAACTCCTATATTTGTTTTTTCATTCAAAACTGCTTGACTGATTTCAATAATACTTTGTCAGAAGTATGTAGGAGCTGCAGTTAAAATTCAGATTTCTTCATGACGTTGCTATAGCTACCAAAACTAGGTCAAGGTGGCCTAGGGGTGCAATAATCAATTCAATCTTATCCAAATCCGATGATGAAAGAATAATCTGATGTGATATTTTGTTTCTTTAGCATCTTAGGCCTAAAGTATGATCATTTCTTAAATTCGGTCGAAAAATGAATTTTTGTGTTTGATTAAAAAAATTCGTAAAATAGCTTCAAATTATAATAACTACATTTTTGACTTCTTTTAAACTACAGCGCAGATTTAGCTCCAAAAACAAGGTCAAAGTAAACTATGGCTCCAGAATTTTTTTTAAAAACCGTCTTCTTTAAAAGCAATGATGGATGGAAAAACCTGATGTTATATTTAGCTTCTCTAGGGACTTGGAAGGTGGTCAACAATTAGGTTTGCATTTTTGGGTATACATTTAAGAAATGCCATAATGTGACTTCAAATTATTATAACTTGACTATTTGAACAGGTAGTGACATAAAGTTGTTGGCCCTGAAATTTTTTTTTTTTGCTGATTAATACTGAAATTGTGCACAAGCTTGAAAACTTCAAAAATTAACTTTTTAAATAGAGTTGAATATTAGAATATTGTAGGTTTGAATATGGTTTAAGGTCATACCTTCAAAAGTCAAAGATATAGCTGCATTAGAATAATTGAATGTTTACTTATATTTTCTTGATAACAATTAATGTTTTGTATAAGCATGTATATTAGAATATTGTAGGTATTGACATGTGGATCATTTTGATCATTTTGTCGAGGTCATAACTGTATAAGTTTTCTGAAATGGCTAGTTATCTGGAAATTATTTTTTGCACTTTAGTTACTACATGCATTGAGCTATTTATAAATGGGCTGTGTTAAAATATTTCTGATTAAGTATTGTGGCAATTCCAAACTTGCAAAGACTTGGAAAGTTCCTGCAATTACAGTTATAGTCTATTGTCTAGTGTCTATTGTACTTTGCAAACGATTTTGGGCATATTTTCAGGCGAGTCTTAAAACCAATGGGACTTTTGTTTAGAATATCATGATGTATTATGTCCACCACTTTCAAGATCATTTTTAAGCATCTGCACGCATCCATCTTACGGTAAGAATTATTCTTACCACAATTCATCAAACTTCTGATTATTTCAAGATTTCTTAATGCATTACAATATATCTATTTAAGAAGATTCACAACAAAAACGAAGTGACGAACCTGGACCTAGCGGCTCCAAAATAAAACAAACTAGCCATGAAAATATAGGTAAAATCATGAATTTTATGTTGTCTTTAATAACATTTTAACAATTTTACATATTTCATCGTATTTTTTTTTTTGAGAAAGGTTTGTTTATTAAAACTTTGTTAGCGAACAACTGTAAATGATATTGGTCTGATAATAAGGTGTATGTTTCTGTTTTATGAAGTAAATATAATAAAATTAGATGAAAAAATCCCGAAGGAGGATTTTCTGAAAGTTTTTGTTAAACGTTTACCACAAAAATCCCAATTTTTGTAAAATTTGCGAAATATGTTTCTTTAAAAAATCTACAAAATAGAGTTCTACAGAATGTATTATAAAATAGAAAACGAATTAAGATGTCTCTAATGTGCTGTTTTGGGGTATAGAAACCCTAGTATTTAACACACAACATTCTTCCAGAAAGATCAGTTATTTTAAATTCAATAAACGAATTTTATCTATTTGACATATTAAAAGTTTTTTAGTATAGTTATACACATATAGTTTTGTTGCCACATATGGTTAATTACATCGAAGAACTGTGCGTGCTTCCAATACTGGCCAGAAAGATTTTTGGTAACTGTTTACCTCATGTTTTTTACACAAATGCAATCAAACTTAATTTAGGATTTGTCAAGAATACATACAGATGTTTAATGAAAGGCACAAAACCTTTAAAATCATCAACATGTGTATGAGACCCTAAACTTAAAATATTTTTAGGATCTTACATTAAAACAAAATATTAGCAAGAATATCAAACATTTAAAAAGTTAAATAATTGTATGTCGATTGTAGATCTTACGGACAAGATTGTTGTTCTTTATACAATGATTATGACTAATTGGTAGTTTTGTCTTGTTGAACAGAGTTAATTTTCTTGGTATCAGCATTTACCTTTAAGTCTGTATGAAAAATGATAAAATAAAACAATTTCCGGAACTAATTCTTACATAGTTAATATTTAATGATAATATCCGTTTCCATGGGGAAGAAAATTTATTTAAACTATGAAAGAATTTGAATCATCATATAAGTTTTTGGCAAAATTCCAAGCATTTTTTACTTTTGAAGAATTAAGACAAAGTATCACGTTCTAAACAAAATGATTATTTTCTTTTTTATGGTTTTGGTAAACATTCAACTGAAAGTAGTTTTATCAGCATTTAGTGTTAAAGTTATATGAGCCAATTCATGCAAAAAACCTTTAACGTGGTCAAATTTTTTAAATATTATGTTAATCCATAGTTTTTTTATAATCAACCAATTTTTTGTACAATAATCTAAAAATGTAGAAATGACCTTGCAAAAAATTAGATGTAACAATTTATTGATCAAGATTCAATCATTTCTAAGACTTAAAGATTTTAGCTTTCCTGAGCTGAAAAATTAGAAGATTTATTGTGATGCATCTTCGTCCGTCGTCCGTCGTGCTTAAATTTTTAACATTTTAATCTTCTTCAAAACCAATGGGCTAAATGCATTGAAATTTGTCACCACCATGCCTTTGTATAGGCCTTCCAGAATTGTGCAGATGAAAGAGTTATGTCCCATTGGGGCCAGATAAGGGGGAAAGAGTGAAATATTATATTTTCTGTTGCACGATTTTGGACATTTTTTCAGGTGAGCGTTAAGGCTCAATGACATCAGTCTTAAAACTGAAACAAAATTTTACCAAAACAATGTCAGGTCTTCGATGGTCTGGCATGTAATGACTCAAAACATAAATAGCAAATATGGTCGTGTTGACAGCTGTTGGTTATAGGTTGTCTAAGACTCTCCCTTATCTCCTTTCTGTAGTGTAGCCTTACCTAGATCTGTTCTCTTGTAAACCTTAAATTAAATATATTTAAAGTTATTCAAGTTTATCACAAGTATATTCTATTCCCATCTGTTTAATTGTCGTGTACAGCGTAACCGACAACAACCAAAACGTTTAACGATGTAAAAACTAAATGGAATTGATTTTTTAAAAAAATTATAGTATCTTTGAATTTTATTTTTTTTGAAAAAAATAAACGCTTGGGCTCGTGAATAAATTTAGTATAGCGATTGTAAAACTCAGGGTGTCAGCACTTTGTTTCGGGTTTAGTTTTCCACAAGTGAGGAAAGTTTTTTCTTTCCTGTATGACTTTATTCCTTGGGTGTGATATTTATTATTGCAATAGTGTAATAGCATTCAAAATGTCAGAACTACTTGTTTAATCTCACATACCACGTTGACTTGTGTTAAGATTAATCTATTAGATCAACAAAACAGAAATTTTCACGATCGGGTCATTGGTATTGGAGATTTAAAATGGTACACTTTCTATAAAATAAAATGAACATACCAGTCTTTGTCCAGATCACAATCCCAAAAACAAAATAAAATCTTTGAAAGCTGGCAAAATTAGTTAAACACATGAAATTCCTTCAAAGAAGTGAGGCCGGGTGCTCCCTGGATGCATGTCCCGCAATTTGCGTGTTTAGCTAACCTGACCGAAAGGACACGTGAACTTATAGCATAGCCCGGCGTGTGTATGTGCGATCGTGTTTGCTTGCGTCGTTAACACCTATTTTCGACTTCTCCTCCAAAACTGCTGTACAGATTTCAATGATACTTGGTCACATGCATATATGGGCCGGTCCAATTCAGATTTGTTCATGGTGTTGCCATGGCTACAAAACTAGGTCAAGGTGACCTGGGGGTTCAAAAATCTTAAAAAAATCTTCTCCGAAACTGATGATTGGAGAAAAAATCTGGTGTTATATTTGGATTTTCTAGGGTCTTAAGCCTATAGTTTGTTCATTTGGTGAAATTTGGTGGAAAAATGGTTTTGCGTTTTTTTGTGTTTAATTTTAAAAAAATCGTAAAAAGGCTTAAAATTGTTATTACTTGACTATTTGAACAGATAATGACATGGGATTTTCAGTGAAATGACCTTAAAAATAGGGTCAAGGTCGCAAATCAAGGTGATGACCTAATTTGTGATTTCTGCAGATTTAGGCGATTTTCTTGCAAATATTAAGAAATATATGAAATCAAAACATTGTAAAAATGTTCAGCATGACAAAATTTAAAAAGTTACCAAGTTTTGTAACTATATGATAATCCATGTAGGATTTGTTGTCCCTGAAATGATATGTTTTCTTATTAATACTAAAATTGTGCATTAGCTTGAAAACTATCTTTTGTATAAGCATGTTCAATAGAATATTGTAGGTATTGATGTGACAGTCATTGTGATATATGGTTCAAGGTCATATGTTGAAAGGTCAAGGTCAAAGCTGCATACGTGTACTGAAACTGTGAATTATCTTGAAAAATATAAACTTTTTGTATAAGCATGTATATTAGAATATTGTAGTTATTGATATGGCGATCATTTTGATATATGGCTCAAGGTCATATTTTGAAAAGTCAAGGTCATAGCTGCATAGGTGTACTGAAACTGAATTATCTTAAAAACTATAAACTTTTTGTATAAGCATGTATATTAGAATATTGATAGTTTTGATATGACGATCATTTTGATATATGTTTAAAGGTCATATGTTCAAAGGTCAAGGTCATAGCTATATGAGTGTACTGAAATTGTTAATTATCTTGAAAACTGTTATCTTTTTGTTAAAGCATGTATATAAGAATATTGTAGATATTGGTATTAGAATCATTTTGATATATGGTTTAAGGTCATATCTGTAGAAGAAGACTGAAATTGTTAATTATCTTGAAAACCATTAACATTTTGTACAAACATGTTTGTTAGAATATTGTAGGTATTGATATCATGACCATTTTGATATAAGGTTCAAGTTCGTATGTTCAAAGGTCAAAATCACGGCTGCATAACCATTTGGTCAATGATTTGGAAATTATTCATTGTACTATATTTAAATCATGCATATGAGCTATCTATAAATTAAAAGTGCTACAGATAATGGAGGATGTAGGACTGTTTAACCAAAGATGGATTTGAACCCTAGGCTTTGAGGGGCACTATGGTCTATAAGCTGATGTTCTAGATAACGTTGTTACTGATGCCTTACATGACTTATGGACCTGTGTAAACTGAATTCACCTTACTGACAGCTTTCTTCATGAGATACTGGCAAT
Organism: Tegillarca granosa; assembly: GCA_029721355.1. Taxonomy (NCBI): domain Eukaryota; kingdom Metazoa; phylum Mollusca; class Bivalvia; order Arcoida; family Arcidae; genus Tegillarca; species Tegillarca granosa. The sequence goes on along the minus strand of JARBDR010000311.1, from coordinate 19,916 downwards.
CCTGTATGTTTCAACACACATGTACATAATGCAGTCAACATGACTTTATAATAAATATGAAGTTGTTAGGCTTACAAACTCCATAGCATTAAATGTGTGTGTGTGTGTGTGTGTGTGTGTGTGTGTGTGTGTGTGTTGTGAAATTATACCATTAGCCTCACAGTATATATATAATTAAAATAAAACAAACATACCAGTCCTTGTCCATATCACAATCCCAAAAACAAAGTAAAAACTTTGCAAACTGGCAAAATATGTGATACATGTGAACTTCCATCAAGGAAGTGAGGCCGGGTGCTCCGGAAGGGTAAGCACCTCCTGTTTAGCTAGCTACACCCGTCACGTGCAAGTCAATTTTGAGAATGAAAGGAACAAAGAACTATGGTAAGTCAAATATATCCAGTGTAAGTTGTGATACAGTGACTACATACTTATCAACAATATTGTGATGACGGCCATAAAACTTTTTAAGGGCCCTGATTAGCCTAGGCTTGCAATATCCTTGTGTCAACAATTTAATTGTAAGTAATTTGCTTCGTTGCAGAAAGTTCCCATAGTGGTAACAAGCTCTACCGTACCGTATTAACTGTGAAACATATACACCATACGCAGGAGAAGCAGGGATATTACTGCAAAGAAACGGAAAGTTGACAATAGAAAAATTGAAGTCATCACGTTTGTTGTATAGCTTTAGATGTAACCTTTCATGGGTGTCATAATTGAGGTATAAGTCCAAATATGAACCAGAACATGGAGAATCTGTCGTGTCTTTTATTTCAAGCTCACTTGGATAGATGACATTCACATATTCTCCAAATTTGTGATTATTTAGAGAAAGAACGTCATCGATATATATCTGTATGTGTAGTTGAATGATTTAGCGACAGTCTTTTTTCCAGATTTGACAAGGTTCTGTAAAAATTCTGATTCATATGAATAAAGAAACAAATTGTGCACAGTTTGTGCCCATTGGTATACCGATTGTTTGTTGAAAGATAATATTTCCAAACACAACAAATATGTTGTCTATCAAAAACTCTAACATTTTGTTGATGGTATCTTCAGTATATTTTTGTTTGAAGTCTGTGTGGTGTTTTACAAAATAACCAGAATCCCTGTTGAGCACTAGATATTTACATCTTGGTTTACCGTTTTTGTAAAAGAATGAAAAGTGAATGATTTGTTTTAGACGTTCTTTCAATTTAGCATGAGGGATAGTGGTGTAAAGGGTAGAAAAATCAAAAGTTTTTATACTTTTTACCGAAGATAGAGTATTAGAGACAAAATGGTCAAGTAGTTCTTTAGAATTTTTGAGAATCCACATTTGGTTGATGCCAGATGTAGAATAGACTTTATCTGAATAAGTCTGAAGGCCATCTTTGACGACTGTCAAAATTTGTGTTAGAATTACTGATAATGATTTAGTAGTACATTTAGAGGAACCTGCTATATATCTTTCCTTGTATGGATTGTTGTGAAGTTTTGGAATCCAATACAAGTAAGGCAGGTCAAGTTCTTCCTGTTTTAAATTGATAGCGAAAGACTCAAGGACTCCCCTATGATTGGAAAGAACTTCATCTTTTGTAAAATTAGCTTTGGTATAAGTAGGATTCTCCGATATACTATCTAAACCAAGCTCCTTAATAAGACATTCAACATAGAATTTCTTACAAACGAAAATAATGTTATTAGAAGCTTTATCAGCAGGGACAACAACATACCTGTTATGTATATCAGTAAGGACTGCAGAAACCTCAGGGTTCCTGAGCACTAAAGACGGTTTAGTACCCATAGACCCATTAAGTTTTGCAATCCTTGACTTGACAAAATTTCTAATTGTCCTTATCCAGTCGGAAAAAGTATCAAGCTCTACGTCTTCTATCTTATAATTACAGGTAATTTCTTTTTTTTCAGTTGCCTGTAAAAGAGAACTTCATTATGATTTAATTTCTAAACTGATGGATATTATATATGTTGATTGGAATGGATATGATTTGTTATTAGTAAAGCTGATTGGACATGGGCTGACATTGCAAGAAAAATCTATAAGTCAACAAAGGAATGATAAACTTTTTGAATATTTAGAAAAAAGGGGTCTCATTGGAGTTGGAAACTATCGCATTCTTCTGAATGTTTTAGAAGGGCTACATGAACCTGCTAGGAAACTGATACAGGAATACAAGGCAAAAATTGATGCATTATCAGATGGAAAAGGTAAACATACCAACTATTGATTTGTACTTACAGGGCAAAAGTGATAATTTATGTACTTGCAAGCTTAACTCCAAATATTTTGTTATAAGCAAAAGTCAGAAGCCTAAGTTTGTTTGTCAAAAATACTTCATTTATTACGATTTGATTTTACAAAAATACTTAAGTTTTAGCTCAACTGACTAAAGCCATCTGAGCCTATGGCATTGTGAAGCATGTGTTCATTAATGTCCCGTGTGCATCCTTGAGTGTGTGGATGTTAAAACTTTCATATTCTCCTCAGAATCTACGTAACCAATGTAAACCAGATTTGCTACGCTAAAAAAACATCAAAATTTTAATCTGACATATTTGTCAAAAATCCCAGATGGCAACCTTTACTTTAATAGAAAAAACAGATTTTTAGATCATCTGAGCTGAAAGCTGAAAGCTTAGATGAGCTATTGCGATCCATCACTGTCCATTGTTGTGTCGTTCGTCCGTGCCGTGTGTAAACTTTACATTTTTATCTTCTCCAAAACCATTGTGTTTAATTTAATACAACTTGGGTCCAATCTATATTTTTATGTTATTGTTTTTAGGAATTGTGTTTTTATTCACCTTAAAAATATACCAATTTCAATCCAGTGGAATTTGGGTTTTTTGCCAAGTGAAGTTACCAATAGCATTTTCTATAGAAATTGTGATCCTAAATTTCCACAAAAATTTTCAAAAACTTAAAGTTTTCTCTGATACTATATGAAGAACAACCTAGAAATTAGGTGGAAATTTATATATAGACTAAAATAGATAATTTAAGACAACTGAGAATGAAATATGTAAATGGAATGTAAAAAAATAAATTATTTTGTTTAAAGAATTGATGTAAAATGCTTATCAAGGGCATGTTGATGAGAGGGAAAAAATTATTTGCCTCGAATATGTTTTGTTATACACAAAAATGATAAAATAAGTATATCTATGGTTAAAAACATAACTTTTCTATACTTCTACTTCATTACTTTGAGTATTCTGTTATAATTTCCTCATCACTATAGAAACATTAGATTTTAAAAGACATAAAATAAAATGCAACTGAATAAAAATGGGCCAATGATTTCACTTGAAATGAAATCAGAAATAATGAATATACATATATACATATGGAATCAGTAATTATTGATTAAATCCAGGGTCTTTGCTTTATTTTTTGTTAGAATAGCAAAAAACATATGATAATTGGACTAAAACTCCACGAAGAGTTTACAAGAGTTATCACACTTGTCTATAGAAATCCTCATAAGAACGTAAAACTTCTCTAAAACTTGTTTCCCCTTGTCAGTTTTTGGAAGAGTTTTTACTATAAACATTTCATGTATTTGAGAGCATATAAGTAACAAACTTTGTTCTGTTGCAATTAGTTTGAGGTCAAACTGTAGATTGACTAGACTAGAAGCCTTTCAGAATTGCACAATTGAAGGAGTTATCTCCCCTATGAGACCCATAAAGGGGGAAATAGTGAAACTTACAAGATTATCTGAATGTACAAGGGATATAGCTTAGTTCTTTTATTTATAACATTCTTAGGTCATCTAGTTTCAGATTTGCACAAATGGTAGCCATAGGGGTAAAAATAGGGAAATTGCAAGGCAGTTAGTGGGGGAATTGCTAAACATTATATATTTGTCAAAATATCTTTAAAACCATTAACTCTTTATATAGGTATTTATATTAGAATATTGTAGGTATTGATATGTCAATCTTTTTGATATATGATTCAAGGTCATATGTTGAAAGGTCAAGGTCATATCAACATAGGAATACTTAAATTGTTAATTATCTTAAAAGCTATTAATTTCATGCATAGGCATGTATATAATAGAATATTGTAGGGGTTCTTAACTTAAGAAAACTTGTAAATTTTCTGTACTTAATATATTGTCTGTTGCACATTGCAAACAATTATGGTCCGACATATCCTCAGGTGAGCATTAAGCCCCATGGGCCTCTTGTTTAACTTCAGTATATAGATCTGCCAAACTCTGTCATAATAAATAATTGATAACAAGCATTTTTGTTATGTCCTGTCTTGTTATGATTTAGATTCTTTATACATTTTATTTTTAAGGAATTTACAGATTAAATCTGTATATCGTTGACTACTTCGAATTTAGTATAGAAATAGTTAAAAATTGATGCATAAGTGTTTTTAACAAATTGTTCATCTTGAACGTTTTTGGAAAAACATTCTTATAGTCAATTTTTATAGTTATTTATCAAATAAAAAATCCAAAAACTCTAATAACAACTTTATTTTTATGTTCCCCTTTTATACAAACATTTATGTAGGTTACATTTACCCTGTATTGGCCCACAAGTTTTTCGTACATTTGAGCTCACCTGAGCTTAAAGCTTAGCTGAGCTGCTGCAATCTATCTTTGTCCTTTGCTAGTCGTGCATCGCATGTTGTGGGCAGTTTATCATTTTAATCTTCTCCTATAATACTAATAGCTCAAATTTTAAGAAACTTGGTGTGCTATAACGTCTGAGTGAGGGTCTTTCAGTTTTATACAAATGAAGAATATATGTCCCTCTTTAACTTGAAGAAATTTTAAATTTAAAAATCTTCTCTGAATGTATAAGAGACATACCTTAATTATTATATTTCTATTATTTAAAGGTTGTCTAGTTGTTTCAGATTTGCAAGCATGGTAGCCATAGGATCAAAATAGGACATTGACACTTAATACGGAAATGGATACAAATAGTAACTTTTTGAATTGACATGTAACTATGGAATTGATATGACCAACATTTTGATATATGATTCAAGAGCATACGTTCAAAAGTCATGATCATAGCTGTATAAGAAGACTGAAATTGTTAATTATCATAAACGCTATAAGCTTTATGTATAGGCATGTATAATTAAATATTGTAGATATTGATATATCATTCAAAGTCTTAGGTTCAAAGGTCATGGACATCGATGCATGAAGGCCAAAATGGGGAAACCTAAGAATTTCTGTAATTAGTCCTATTGTACTAAGCAAACAATTTATGCACAATCTCGGGTGATTGTTCAGGCCAATAGACCTTTTTTTGCAATCAGTTTATTTAACAGAAAGTTGAAACCATACTTCTTTATATTGAATTGTATAGGTGTACTTTCTTTTTATAAATGAATGAAAAGGTAAACTTCGAAACAAGGAGTTAGAATAAAAGAAGTTTTTAATTATACATAATAATGCCGGGCTGTAGGGAACTTCTGAAAACTTCGAATAACCTAAAGTATCCAAAAATAGAAGTTTGAATAACTGAAGTTCTACTACTGTATTTAATTTTTTTAACGTTTATTGTGATGGGTCATTGGACGTCTTGCGTCAACTTTTGATTTTCAACACTCCTGAGGCCACAATTTGATTGCAACATTAATCAAACTTGCTCAGAATAATCCTCTTGACAAAAGCTAGCCAAGGTTCGTATATGGGCCATGTTGGGTCAATAAGTAGGTCACTAGGTGAAATAATAGAAACACATTGTTAACACTCCTGAGGCCCCATTTTAAGTGCAATCTTCATAAAACATTATCAGATTGATTCTCTTGACAAAAGCTTGCGCAATTCTTAAATGGGATTCGTTGGGTCAATAAATAGGTCACTAGGTCAAATAATAGAAAAACATTGTTAAAACTCCTGATGCCCCAATTTAAGTGCAATCTTCATCAAACATGGCCAGCTTGATTCACTTGACAAAAGCTAGCTCAAGTTCGTATATGGGCCATGTTGGATCAATAAGTAGGTCACTAGGTCAAATAATGTAAAAACTTTTTTAACACTCCTGATGCCCAAATTTGAGTGCAATCTTCATCTGACTTTGTCAGAAAGATCCTCTTGAAAAAAGCTAGCTCAAGTTCGTACATAGGCCATGTTGGGTCAATAAGTAGGTCACTAGGTCAAATAATAGAAAAAAAACTTGTTAATACTCTTTAGGCCCCAATTTTAGTCCAATCTTCATCATTCTTGCTCAGAATGATCCTCTTTACAAAAGCTAGCGCAAGTTGGTATATTGGCCATGTTGGATCAATAAGTAGATCACTAGATCAAATAAGAGAAAAACATTGCTAACACTCCTGAGGCACCAATTTTAGTCCAATCTTTATTTTACTGAGTCCGAATGACCCTCTTGACAAAAGCTAGCTAAAGTTCGTTTATGGCCCATGTTGGGTCAAAAAATAGGTCACTAGGTCAAATTATATAAAAAACCTCGTTAATACATCTGATGGCTCAATTTTAGTCCAAACTTCATCAAACTTAGTCAGAATGATCCTCTTGACACAAGCTAGCTAAAGTTTTTTTCTGGTTATGTTATGTCAAAAGTAGGTCACTAAGTCAAATTATATTAAAACCCTGTTAACACATCTGAGGGCTCAGTTTTAGACCAATCTTCATCTAACTTGCTGAGATTGATCCTCCTGACAAAAGCTCGCTCAAGTTCATATATGGGTCATGTTGGGTCAATAAGTAGGTCACTAGTTCGAAATATAGGAAAAATCTCTTTTAAAAATAGAAGCTCCAGTTTGCCAGAATCAAGCCGAGTGTATATCATTTTCAGGTGAGCGTCCAGGGCCTTCATGGACCTCTTGTTAAAATGCAGTGCTTGAGTTACACTGTAAAGAATAACAATCTGTGCATTATGAAACATTTTTACACTGGCTGACTAGATGAACATTCCCAATCACATAAGTGATAAGGGTTTAACCAATATTATTTTAGGTTTTAACCATAATTATTTTCTTTATGCTAAACTGTTTTAATTGATATTAAATTTAATTTAATTGAATAATCAATTCAAAATACTTTTAAAAAATCTTGCTACATTAAGTTTAATTATACATTTTTCAGAAAAACAGGTGAACAATCCAACAGTACCTGCATTAAATGATACTTTAAAACATGATCATTCAAAGATACATAAAGCTTCAATGTTTGGCCATTGTGATGAAGTGAAGGAATTATTACAAAATGGTGCAGATGCTAATGAACGAAACAATATTGGGGAATCACCTTTACACATTTCTGCAAAGCATGGTCATCCTGATGTAGTTAAAGAATTATTACAAAATGGTGCAGATACAAATGAATGGAACCACAAAGGAGAAACACCTTTATACATTTCTGCAAAGCATGTTCATCTTGATGTAGTTAAAGAATTATTAAAAAATGGTGCAGATACAAATAAATGCAATGACATGGGAGCAACACCTTTATACATTTCTGCAATGCATGGTCATCTTGATGTAGTTAAAGAATTATTACAAAATGGTGCAGATACAAATAAATGCAATGACACAGGAGCAACACCTTTATACATTTCTGCAATGCATGGTCATCTTGATGTAGTTAAAGAATTATTTAAAAATGGTGCAGATACAAATAAATGCAATGACACAGGAGCAACACCTTTATACATTTCTGCAATGCATGGTCATCTTGATGTAGTTAAAGAATTATTTAAAAATGGTGCAGATACAAATAAATGCAATGACACAGGAGCAACACCTTTATACATTTCTGTAATGCATGGTCATCTTGATGTAGTTAAAGAATTATTAAAAAATGGTGCAGATACAAATAAATGGGAGTACACAGGAGAAACACCTTTATACATTTCTGCAAAGCATGGTCATCTTGATGTAGTTAAAGAATTATTACAAAATGGTGCAGATACAAATAAATGCAATGACACAGGAGCAACACCTTTATACATTTCTGCAATGCATGGTCATCTTGATGTAGTTAAAGAATTATTTAAAAATGGTGCAGATACAAATAAATGCAATGACACAGGAGCAACACCTTTATACATTTCTGCAATGCATGGTCATCTTGATATAGTTAAAGAATTATTACAAAATGGTGCAGATACAAATAAATGCAATGACACAGGAGCAACACCTTTATACATTTCTGCAATGCATGGTCATCTTGATGTAGTTAAAGAATTATTTGAAAATGGTGCAGATACAAATAAATGTTACATATCAGGAGACACACCTTTAAATGTTGCCTTTAAACATGACCATCATGATGTAGTTGAAGTATTGTTAGAGAATAAAACAGATAGAAATATAAAAGCAGTTGATGATAACTATGAAGCAGATGTTTACAGAAAAACATCCAATGTTGAAAAAAGTGTTTTGAAGCAAAAAGCAAGTTTAAAGGGAGGTAAGTAGGATATAAATCCACATAAATATAATAAATAAAAATATTTGTAAGTTTTTAGACATTGTTTTGAAAGAGACATGCAATGACATGTAAGTACGTTACTGTAAATGGTATTTTTGAATGTATTATGTATATCTTATCAATTTCTTTAACAATGTCTGTAATCTACGTGACATTAGATAACATTGGTTAAATATTGTTAAAACGTTTTGTTTTACGATCAAAATGAGAAGAAACTCTCGATTTACTCATCATAACTTTATCTTTTATTTTAATTTTTGTTAACAAAAAAAAAAAAAAAAAAAAAAAAAAAAAAAAAAAAAAAACAATAACAATAAAACAAACATACAAATTTTTAAATTTTTTTCATCTTGCCTTCGTGATCGAACATGACGACTTTAATCAAATAAAAACCATCAGAACAAGTAGTTTTGAGAAAATAACAAAAAAAAAAAAAAGAAAAAAAAAAGAAAAAAAAAGACTTTTAAAAGACACCAGCCATTAAATATAATTTACTTTTTTAATCAAAGTAAGAGCTTAAGCTTTTTTCATTTAATCGAAACATTGTTCTAAAATCACAATAAAATTTATAATTATAAATTTCGTGTGAACTACAGACTTTACATCATTAATCAAAGTGGTCATGTTAAAGCATACGCTTGAGTCAGTGTCGTTCACATCTGTTTTCTTGGTATATTAAGTGTTGATTTTTATCTTTTCTTCTTATTTTTATCATGATAATTATTTTTTGTTGATGTGGCGATATTCAAGTTTATATTGTGTTTTATTGTAGTTTTTATTGCTCTTTTACGTTGTGTTATAGGGATAACTTGTGACCAAAGTGAGATCGAAAAAATACAGAAAATATTCAAAAAAATAGGTAAGTTTAAAACATAATGAAAATAAGATCAACAGTAACTGTAGTCCGAGCTAATCAGACTAATGCTAAACTAAGTTGTCTGTAATTCAAAGCAACAAATCGTAATGTATTGTCTAATATTTTTATGTATCAAAATTTCCCTGCCCCTTGCGCCACTGATGAGGAATGCTTTTCCGAAATGTGGCACATCAAAATTTACAGGTATTTTTGTTATTCATGTATATCTACTCTTGGTTTTAACGTTTGAAGCATAAAGTTATCTAGTACAATGGATATTTTTATTTTGACATTTATGACAATTAATCATTCTTATTTTTTTCCTTTAGACATTTCAGATCCTGTTTCAAACAGACAATTTGTTGTGCCACCAGGAAAGTTGTTCCATATCTACTTTATTCATTCAAGCGACCCAAGCGACACATTATTGGTGGAAACAACAATCAAAACAATTCAAAACCACGGTTTCAAATGCTGTAGAGGATTATCTAAAATAATGAATGAACAGTCCTTTGAGAAAACAAAAACTGATTCCTGTGTTCTATGTCTGGTTTTGACTAGATGTTTTATGGAAGAAGCAAGTAGAGAGTGTATTGAACTTTTGAAGTCACAACGTTGTAAAGTGTTAGTAATACAAGTTTCTGAAAACAAAGATACAGATTTCCAGTTTGAAAACCTCACAAAAATTGATGCCCTTGGTTTTTTGGAAGAACATATTGAATGGTTTCAGGAATTACTAAAATATTTGAAAAACACAGGTAGAACATAAAATTTAACTGGTATTTGTTTTATATATTTACTACCCCTGAGCACGTACTGCTGCTGGTGGAGTAAAACTCCCCGAGGGTATCCATAACGCAGTAGGCAGTACTTTGTGCTGTCAGGAAATGTACCATTTTGTTAAATTTTCAGCCGTTTTCAATTTTGAAATTTATTTAAAACTGTTCTGTTCCCTAATGCAAAGAATTCCTTAGCTGGATTTGGATTTATATAGTATTGGAACTGTAGATTCATTTATTTCCAAATGTTTGGTTTATGTTTTTTATCTATCAAACTTTTAGGCTTTAGTGTCACTGATGAGGACTGAATTTCCGAAATGTGCACATCTGGCACATCAAAATTTAACTGGTATTTGTTTTATATATTTCCTTATGTTAGACTCAATATAAACCAAAAAAAAAAAAAAAGAGTGAAACTCTTGCCCCGATTTCAATTTGCATAACCTGATACAAATAAATTTTCTTCCTAATTTACAGAATTAAAAATAAATTTATAAAACTCAAATTGATATTTAAATTTTATACCCAATTATCTTGCCAAATGTAACATTTAAAAGGTATACAAAGTGGTTTATAGATGGTTCAAGTGTGATAATCTTTAGTGCTGGTAGAGGGTTTTTAAGTTTTTGTAAGCCAAGCATTAAGGAACCCTATGGCAATAAATATAATATCGTTTAAGCTTCTTTAAGTACTAAAACTTCATTTAGGTTATTTTGTGTTTATACGAACTCAACATTTAACATAATTTAAATAATATACAAATGATTTTTATCCATATGAATTATCCTGTCATACTAAAAAATATAAAAGTGAAAAGATAGAAAGACAAATTGTTAATAGATATTGAAATAACCAATCAACTAGGATGAGGGAAGTTAAATTCCAGAAATCTCCAGAGCCATTTTATGCTGATTTTAAGAGAAAAAAGGGTGATTAAGTTGTTATCAATTTTCCGTTAAGGATCATTCTAATAAACTTTAGATGTTAAAATGTAAGGTATTATGACGGCTTTTGAAATCTTTATGTGCAATTTTTGCTGTTTTATCATGTTCTTTATTTCTCAAAATGTTGAATTGTTACTGGTTTTGATACCGGTGACAAAACGCACTTAAATAGCCTTTCAAAATTGATGGAACATGTGGTATCGTATAAATTAAAAGGTATGGAGTGGCAACTTGTTCTAAGCTATTTCTGTAATATTTAAAAATTAACATAAACGATGCAATGACCCTTTGTTTATACCACATTACATCTTTATATGCACAACAGTTTGAATATGCAAGTAATGTATTTTTTTGTATAAATTGTGTTGATGTTTGTTGATATTATCTGAACAAATCAAATCAGTTACTTTCATTCAGGCCACTTATTTCCATTCGTGATACATGAATATTTTGTGTAAACAATGTTTGTTTAGTCGTTAACAAGGGAGATTATTACAATGACCTTCCTAGTCAAAAACTAACCTAACAAAAAGTAATTAATAATCATAAGATAAAACACTGTTAAACCACAGTAACCTAGAACATGAAAAAATTCTGACTTGACTTCCCATTTTGACTTGGTATAGTTGTTTTAGTCACATTACCAATAGAAAAAAAACTATTTTAAGACCAAGTTTTCTTCCACATCTCATCATGTGTGATAGTGTTTTCCCCTATGTGAGAAATGTGTATCTCACTTGACCACGTGACCATTCATTTCAGGTACTATTTTCGTCTCATTGTTGACAAAAAAACAAGCATGGCTTCCCGTTTCCAGTCAAATGATATCACAGAATTTATTGAGCAAAACGAAAATAAAACACTTTGAGGAAAACATTTACACATGTCAAACTGTTTCAGGAATTTTTGGTTGAAAAATATAATGTCAATGATGAAATCCAAAATATAAATTTATCACCAGACTCAAGCGAAACGTCGACGCATCATCTACCACAGTAACACAGATTCTGAATAACATGCTTACCTGATAACCGGGTCTATATACATTCGAGAAATGAAAATAGTGCGCGATATATATTTTTAGATGGAGCATTCGAATGAATCAATGTGGGCAGTATTAAACATGATTTTGTTTTGTTATTACCTTATTAAATTGTAAATAACTTATAGGTCATAATACCAAAAATAGCAGTGACCTTGGAATGATTTCTTAACGATTTTGATGTGAAATTTAAATTGCTATTTTTAACAATTTTAGAAACAAAGCAAAATGCTATATGTTTTCGTGATACCTACATCCTGTAGGTATTTTAACATCACAGTCTTTTTTGATTTTGTGGTCATTTTTTATGAAAAAAGTCAAAATAAAAAGTTAGATTTTTTATGTGCCCAGACCCATAAATCGCAAACGCGTGAAAATCTATATTATATAGAAGAAAAATAATCCTCGGCAAGCCTCGTCTCTGACTGAAATATTCAAACCCCTCGGGTGAGATTTCACTATCCTACATAGATACTCATAATGGATTCTTATAGTCTTCAATTTAAATACTAAGAATGAAGAAAGAGAAACATAATACAATCATGTTTGTTGGAAAACTTGTCTGTATTAAATTTTTAACTATATGTCATGTTTTTCTAAAAATAACGTCAAAATCCCGATTTTTTTTAAATACACAGATGCTGTAAACACAGGTCAAATAATCAAATAAATGTTAAAGGTCTACATGTAAAAATAGTTCGAATGAAACAATTAAAACAATGAAGCAATTTAATTATTTATGTATCAATATAAGATTTTATCTATTATACATTAGCAAAATTTATTATTAGGGTAATAATATTCTATAAGTCCTGTTACCGACTGCAAACGTCATATCAAAAATTATCGAATCCTCTATGTAAAGCATTAATATATACATGTTATCATCAATATAAATCAAAATTTCAATTTGCCGGTGTGATTTTTTAAACTAGAACTAATCGTCACTGTAGCAGGTCAAAATTTCCGTGCATGCAATAAGAAGAGTTTTCTTTATTGGAAACAGTTTTATAAAGCATGACGTTTTCATTTTCTACCATTCTTATATTTCAGACTTAGAAAATGTTAATGACATCGCAAATGAAAAATTTAATTGTAATCCATCAACAGCCTTCAGAGTAAGGAGCTCCATCGCGGATGCTGAACCGATCGATATTCTTATTCTTACTGATCAAATCAAAAAGCCAATTATTACAAAAATTCTAGAAAATCGGGTAAAGATCACTAATCCAAAATCAGTTTCGAAAGAGTCAGATGTGATAATCAGTAAATCAGAACATGTAAAGCAGCTAACAAGAAAACAAATGATAACTGCAAAGGAGATAATACAGGCAAATAGTGACCAAGTCTTCAAAAATCATAGAAACCTCAATATCATTACATCAAGCAATTTGCGATCAAAGCAGGGAGGGGAGGAAATCATTAATGAACCATGCATAGTTTTGTATTGTTACTGTAAAGGTCTTATACCAGAGGAGGAATGTGATTTCCCAAAAACTTTAAACTGGGAGACTCACCAACTACCGGTTGATGTTCGCGAGGGTTTTTTTGAATTTGGTGGAAGATACAACACAGGTGCTTCTACTAAGTATCATGAAAAAATTAAAATAGGTTGTGGATTTGGAATTCGCGCTACAGACTTAGAAGCTACTATAGGTCCATTTTTAAAGTGTTATGGGGGTGTTGGATTTTTGACTTGTGCGCATGCAACGTGCGATGTCCATCCTGGCAATTACCACTATCGCAATCCGGACTTAAATGTCTCAGCTGGAAATTACCAAAACGAGAAGCTAAATGTAGACTCGGTAGACTGTAGATTCCATAAAAAACAAAAATTCTACGTTTTACAACCTCCGCCAAATGCCTTTGAAGATTGTGTTTTAAATCCTGACGTTTGTGCAGTAGGTGAAGTATATGAAGCTGTTTTTAAACCTACCTGTCAACGCAAAGACGAATCAAGTATTGATGCTAGTATCGTAAAAATTACAAATCAAAAAAGAATTCCACAAAGAGGAGAATTTGCCGTCCATTTACTCTCGAATCTGAAGTCTGCAAGTAAGCATATTTATACTCCTTTATATACAATTAACCATTTAATCAGTCATGTACTTCCTTCATGGTCGACATGTTTTCAAACTTTGATCTACATAACCATTTTTGCGGTTTGTGATTGTAATTTTATTTTGCAAAAATTTGTTTATTTCTGAAAAAAATAAAACACCTATGAATTTTCTTTTCTGAATTCTTCTAAGTCCCAAAAAGGCCATTTGAAAACAAATCATTTTCAGGCAGTGTATTGCCCATAAGTTAGTATAAAAGTCTAAAATATTAAGATACCCATATTAATTTATTATCATAAAAAGAGAAGCTATTACCTTCTAATAGTGTCCTTAGTGTTATTATATTGTAAATAAATTCACATGCGTACATTGTTTGTGGCTCTGTGCGTCTGTTAACTTAGGTCTTTAGTTGTTTTTTTTAAACTTATTAGCCAATTCAATTGAAAGTAGGTATGGAAGGTTATACATGGCTATCTCAGGTTGATTTATATACCGAATTTGTTTAGATTTGAAACAAAACTTATATATGTTGGAGTAACGGTTGTAAAGGCTATTTTCTATATAGATTTTTGTTAATACATTAATACATATGCAATAATAATGCATTTTTAATCTTTATCTCCTAAAATACCTGGCCAAATACATACATGTATATATGAATTCATAATAAATATTTTTATATATCGGAAAAAACAAGAAATTGCTATTGAGTTTTTTAACGTTTGGTTATTTCAGTTAATTTTTTAAAAAATAACTATATTTTAAAAAAACAACTAAAAATAATAATAAAAGGTATTTCAGGTGAGGAATAAAAGGCCTATTTGAACAGTATACCAGTCACAAAAATAAATGATACTTTAAAAAAACAGCCTGTTTTATTGAAAAAAAATCTAAACATTCTTCAAAGTATATCGTTAGTATTTCTTTCACAGTTAACAGGGTAAGGTAGAGATTGTTCCTCAGGGATCTTTTATATCTCTATATCAAAGCACAATGTAATATACCTAACAAAACAGATTATATTTTTGACTAGAGGATGTAAGATGTGACTTAATTTTGCATTTTATTGCTTAGTAATATGGTTTTAATGAAACAATTTCAAGTAAGAAAAATCTACATATGACAGTTGAAGTACAGAGGTGATAAAATATGTAAATATATACTGTGTTTAGAAATGTGTAATCAAGCCGATTTATGAAACATATTTTGATTTTTATTTAATAAAGAGAAATTTTAATAAAGACTTAAGTAATCCAATATTCATAATAATAATTACCAGCAAAGTTTTTGCGTTTATCTAACAGTATGATTTTATAAAATTACGTATGTTTTCTTTATTGTCTTTGATCATTCCTGTAAAAACCAATCGGAATGCGCCATTTTCGAATTGGTCTGTTTACCGCTTTCCTGTCTTAGAAAGTTACAAGAAAAGTGCATGTACAAAGCTACTAGCTATTTTTCATACAATACAGTATACGTTTGACGCTATTATTATGAATATTGCCTTTAAAATCTTTTTTTTAAAAATTTGCTCAGAAACATGATATACAGAAGGACATTCATCGCAAACAAGAACAAAAGTCTCTACTAATATCAAAAATAACTCGCCACCTTTAGTTTTCTAATTCTCCCATAAACTGATTGCATTCATAATATTTAACTATAAAGACACTTTGCAGTGTTTAAACTTTCATTATTTTACTCCACCTACCTACTATTTCTCAGCTTCCCCTGTATTTATAAACTAGATGGTGTGTAGTAACCGGTAATACGAATATAATTGAGAACACAAAATTAAGTCGTCTTCTTTAAAAGGTCCTTAATACAGGGAGCTCAATGGTTTCCTAGGGAACAACATTTTATAATTATTATGGATTCTGTTGAAGTAAAATATGGGTTTAATAAGGAGACGTGGATTTCGATATTTTTTTCAACTAGATAAGGGCAATTAGATGTTTAATAAAGACAAGGAATGACGACGTTGAATGTCTTATTGAGGAGCTTGGATTATCATAGAATCCTATTTATACCTTCTTATACATACTTATACTAAATAATTTTACTAAAGATGAAGTAACACACAAACATACCAATCCATACCCAGCTCATTCTTATCATAGGGGAGTCATTAAATCTTTTGGTATCAATTTAAAACAGGAACAACTTGACCTTCCTATCTTGTATACGATTATAAAACTTAACAAAAATCTATACAAGGAAAGATATATAGCAGGATACTCTAACTGTACTGCTTAATCATCAGCAGTGATTTTAACACAAATTTGGCAGTCGTCAGAGATAACCATCAGACTTATTCGGACAAAAGTATATTTTATATCTTATTTCAATCAAATGTGATCAAAGAAAATCAAATGAAGTACTCAAAAATCTTGTTTTTATATTTTATCTTCGGTATGGAAACATTAAAAATTCTTAATATTTCTACATTTTAGACCACTGTCTCTCTTTCTAAATTGTAGGACCGTCTTCAAAACAAACTACTATAAAATAAAAACTAAACTGATCTCGAAGTTAAACATTCTTAATTATGTTACGATAAACCATGGAGTAAAATGGAATTTACATCCGATCAATACCTACCAGTAATACGGCACTTAATAATCCATTTATTTATAAGACATATTCCTTTGATTTAGATCCTCATCTGTAATCAACAGGATAAAATTTGCGATTTGCAAAATTGATTTATAAGTGTTTAAGAGTTATTTCGTGTCTTTTTGTAATATACATTAATGCAACTTCATACGGTAAAAATTGTAAAACGTTATTTGTCATAAATAAGTTTTAAAAATGTATATAAGATAGCATATTTTTAGTTTTCAAAAGTAAGAAAGTTTTATTTATCAATTCCAACTAGGTTTCAATGATATTCACCATTATTATTATTATTATTATTATTAACATGTATTATCATTATTATCTAATAAAACATCTTGTTCAAGTTTAATATTGAACACTGTCGATCAGACTTGTCTTTATATAGTAAGTATGGATCTAACTTCAGCATTTTATTTCATTATATTTGAGTTTTCGCCTTTCTTTGGACATATTTAATACTTGTTAAATATATATATAACACAATTACCTGCTAAATTTCGATGTTCTATATGTGCACTTTTCGGAAAATTATTCTCTCATCAGGGACACTAGTGGCCGAAAAATTTGATACATAAAAATCATAGGCAAACAGCAAATCTAAGTTCTATATCTTGTATGAATTATACATAAGAAATGTGTAAGCATTGATATGACAATCGTAATTGTGATGGGTTTAAAGGTCAAGGTATTATAACCATAAAAAACTAAATGAATATTGGTTAAGCCTCAAAATTTTACAAACTCTTTGTTTAGAATATTGATATATCAACCATTTTGGTATATTGTTCAACGTCATGAGTTCATAGGTGAAGACCAAAGAATACGGTAAAGAATTTTAAATGTTAATGTACCTATTTTTATAGGCATATAAAGAAGAATATTGAATTTTAGATGTTTTTCAAGAATGTGAAAGGAGTATGAATGCGATGTAATATTTTAAAATCCAATCACTTTAATTTAGTATCTCTAATATTATACTGATCTAATATTCATGTAGTCTTTTACCAGTTAAAATCATTATTTCAATTTCCTGTTTCAGTTAGATTTCGGTTTAATATATAAACAATACACAAATACATCATCATCTTTTAGTCTTTGAGAATTTGCAGATGCAGTCCTTCTTTTTCTATATTAAAATTTTTTACTAGCGCTTTTTGCAATTTTGTAGTATTGTTATAAAAGTTTTTAAGTTCTTCTTATATAAAAAACTTTATTGTCTTATTATTCAATTAAAGTATTTATTTAAATTTTCATTCAATAAATTTCTCAAATTTGTAATTCTCTTATCAAAAAAGGTTTTATAGAGTTGGTTTCATTATTGATTTTTTTTTTTTTTTTTTTGCAATAATACCTTAAATTCGATTCTAAAAAAACTTTTTAAGCTGCTTAAATTGTTTTTTAGGTGTTTTCTCTAGATAATATGCATCCCCCAAATGTTTAAAGATTATACAATCAATTTTTTATTTAAAGATCAAGTAGATACAAATTGTTTCTTTCATAAAGTCCAGTTGGTAGAGTGCTCGGTTCGTATGTGAGAGATTCGGGTTCGAACCCAAGACGTGGAAATTGGCATTGACTGTTCTTTCGCCTAGCACTCCGAATTTAAAAGTGAAATTCAAGGGGTCTTTTAGAGGAAACCGTGTCACGGCAGGTGTGGCATGTTTAAGTATCCTCCCTGCACACTGCACTTTAAGCACTGTAACGGTCAAAATTTCCTTCAATTTAACAAATCTGGTAATGCCCCGATATTCGTAACTGGGACGTTACACCTCTTTGAATCAATCAATTAATTTTATGAAGTCGCCTCAACAAAGTTAACCTTGTTGACTTTTTAAAACTACCCAAATGCGCCACCCTTCTAATTCATAGTCCCGAGTCTAAAGTTCAAAGGTCAAGGTACGGCTACATAAGTGAACTAAGTTTCTGAATTATCTCGAAAACTTACTTTTGTTCATGAATGTATATAAGGATGTAAAAGGTTTTGATATGACATGATATCATTATTATATATATTTCAAGGTCATAGACTCAAAGGTCAAATTCAGGGGTGTATAAGAAAATAGATGTTCTTATATATCTTGAAAAACAGTAACTTTTTTCCAAAAGCATGTATTTTAGAATATCATAGGCATTGATATCATTATCAATTTGATATATGGTTCAAGGTCATGCGTTCAAAGGTCAAGTTCATCACTGCATATAAAAAACTGGTATTGTGAATTATATTGGAAGCTTTTAAGTTTTTGTATAGGCATGTATATTTTGAAAATTTTTAGCATAGACAGATGATAATTTAGCCAAAATTCTCGGAATGTTATGTTCTATCCATTGCCTTACGATCTGTAAAGAATTTTCCACAAATTAGTAGTATTGCTTATAAAAAGTAAAAATAAAAATTTCTTTCTTGAAAAGCAGAGGACAATAAATACTATTTAATATGTTATAAATTTGTTTTATATATTTCCTAACTATTATTTTTTCACTGTTTATAGATTTTAAAGAGTTGCCGATTTTTGAAGGGAGTGTTATAAAGGATCCATTGAAAATTGATACTGATGCTCGGATCGTGAAATTTGGAATGGCATCACATGCAACAAGAGGCATATTAAATTCGAATGGGACTGTTGTACGATCAAATATTGCTGGTTTGCGAAGTACTAATCAAACTTCCTTTGTGTCTACTTTTCAAAATCAATTTGAAGTTGGTAGTATAAGTACATGTCCGTCAACTTTTTTTCAAGGTGGAGATTCTGGGTCAGGTGTATTTCAGGTAGAGAAACAAGGAGACGAAGATACTTTACATCTTATTGGACTGGCTATTGGTTTCACTTCATATAAGACTGCAATTGTCACTCCAATAAAAGATATCATGGAAGCGTTAAAAATTGATGATGATGCCTTCAAGCTGTGTCAACGTTCAGGTACAAGTACTGGGGCTACTTCAACTGGCGCGACTTCAACTGGCACTACTTTGTGTCTAAATGTTACCCCTACTAATAATACTGCGTTATTGCAGAACTAAACTAACAATTTGGTTTTACTTAATCTATGAAAACATAAAATTAACTATTTCTTTACATTCTGACTTATCAATAAATGTATAAGTTTATGTGCATTTAAGTGAAACATGTCCGACGTTATTTCATCAATATCTGTGTAGAAACTAGACATATACATA